>CM030359.1:202528380-203128380 GCA_017893485.1 Hemerocallis citrina | reverse complement strand
CTCTTGTCAGTAACCAGTGATATGATTAAGAAAGAGCTTTAATTGGAAAAAGAGTGATTACCTTGTAACAGTGGTAGGTCGGAGGTATTTATAGTCGCCATGGAAATTTGATTAGGGACCTGATTTCCTGTGATACCATTAGGAGTAAAATCCTCATAATTAGTTTAGGAAACTGATCCCTGATTCCCGGTGAGAGGATAACTGCGAATCAGGCCCGTTGATTTAGTCAAATCAGAGACCCTGATTTCCTTTTGCTGATCTGGGTTTGTCTTGGGTCGGGACCCGTACCCAGCTGGAGTGGATCCGTTCGCGGGTTATTGGATCTGTGGAGGGGAGATCCAGTGCCCGCTTCGGGCCCATCTATATGCGAAATTACCGTTTTACCCCTGAGCTTCAAGATTCGTGCCCAATCTGGACGGTTCCGATTTAACCCCATTTTTAGCCATATCACGAGCCTCCCACTCCTAAAGACTGAGTGTGATCAGCCTTTGAGGAGTAGTTTAACTGTTTCAGTGGCTAATGGAGTTGTATCGGAGTCTGAATGGAGGGTTTTGAATCTCGAAGGGGGTAGTGAGGTGATTTTTGAAGCTGTAAGCTGTTCTTGAGCCTTGTTGAATGTCCGATGGTTTTTATCTATTTTTTCGGATTATTTATTTAATTTTACGATGTGTTAACCAGTCGTTCGGGGGCCTTAACAATACACTTTAGGCAATAATTGTTCGTTCAGGGGCTCGAAAATATTTCCCCGAATTTATAATTATTTTCTAGAATTTCTAGTTAATTTTTCCGAATTTTTAGTAATTTTTTCGTAATTTTTAAATAAATAAAACGATCAAAATAAATAAAAATTGATTTTTAATACCTATTTATGGCGTGGCTTGATCTGGACCGTTCATCACCAGAAGCGCGAATTTCTGGAAGATCCAACGGTTGTGGTCGTTCGGTAGTCATTTTCTCGCTTTTGGAGCTCGGATGGGCACTTGCTCGGTCAGCCGACCGGGGGTATAAGGGTTCGGCTGTCCGAGCGACGTGGCACAATCTGAGCCATTGGATGGTGGCACGAATCTCGAGACGGGCTCCGTTCCCAAGAAAATGCTATCTTGTCGTTTAGCGCACGTGGCACGATCTGGACCGTTCATCATCAGAATCGCGAATTTCTGGAAGATCCAACGGTCGTGGTCGCTCGACGCCTTTTTTTTTCTCTGTTTTGGAGCTCGGATGGACACTTGCTCGGTTAGCCGATCGGAGGTCTAAGGGTTCGGCTATCCGAGCGGCGTGGCGCGATCTGAGCCGTTGGATGATGGCACGAATCTCGAGACGGGCCCAGATCCCAAGAAAACGCCATCTTGTCGTTTAGCGACGCTGGCAAGATCTGGGCCGTCTGATCTAGATCTTACATGAATGTTGAGGAGAAAGTGAACTTTCTCCGTTTTGGGGCTCGGATGGGCACTTGCTCGGTTAGCCGACCGGGAGTCTAAGGATTCGGCTGTCCGAGCGACGTGGCGCAATCTAAGCCGTTGGATGGTGGCACGAATCTCGAGATGGCTCTGTTCCCAAGAAAACGTTATCTTGTCGTTTAGCGACGCTGGCAAGATCTGGGACGTTGGATGATGGCACGAATCTCGAGATGGCTCCGTTCCCAAGAAAATGCTATCTTGTCGTTTAGCGACGCTGGCAAGATCTGGGCCATCTGATTGAGATCTTACACGAATGTTGAGGAGAAAGTGAACTTTCTCCATTTTGGGGCTCAGATAGGCACTTGCTCGGTTAGCTGACCAGGAGTCTAAGGATTCGGCTGTCCGAGCGACGTGGCACGATCTGAGCCGTTGGATGGTGGCACGAATCTCGAGACGGCTCCGTTCCCAAGAAAATGCTATCTTGTCGTTTAGCGACGCTGGCAAGATCTGGGCCATCTGATCGAGATCTTACACAAATGTTGAGGAGAAAGTGAACTTTCTCCGTTTTGGGGCTCGGATGGGCACTTGCTCGGTTAGCCGACCGGGAGTCTGAGGGTTTATGGGTCGGCAAGGGCGATGGCGAGTCGTTGGGCCTTCGTGAGAAGGCCGAGCTGAGCTACTGGCTGCCCTCAGGGAGCATTAATGGCGCCCCAGGATTTGTGCGGCATTCCAACTTCCCGGGGTCATTAAAATGGCGTTCTCTAAATAATGCGTGGCGCTTCAGCTCCCTAGGCGTGACTGCTGGGCTTCCGTCGCTTGGCCTCCCGAAGCCCATAATGGCTGGTCCTTGGGGGGAGGTTATAAATACCCCGCTCCCCCTGTAGCTTCGGTCACAGTAATGGTGGTTCATCGACCATCGAAGGTGTCTGCCTTGGGCGGATGCCTGTTTTTTGAAAAATTCTAACCCTGAGAGCGTCGGATGGGTGGTCACTCTTCCGCCGTGATCTTCTCCTGACTCTGACGGCCCCGATGTGGATGTCAGGGCCAGGGGAGATCAGGATAGAAGGGGTGATGACCGGAGTCCGGACCCGGGGGACAAGGTGCCTCGGACGGATGGGTCTTCTCCGATCTCTGTCTTCCCTCCGGGCTGAGAGCTTCTGATGGTTGTCAGCCCGAAGGAGCTAGAGATGGGAGGTGGGCCGATCTGCCTTCTGACTGGGCCTCACGCGATGGTGGTTTTTCTCCCACCCTTGAACGATTCGTGATTTCGGCTTCCGAGGCCATAAGCCTCGAGTTGCTCACGGGTGAGAGGGGAACCGACCGAGTCCTGGGGCCCGGGGCACTCGCCGAGGGCGGGTGCCTTAAAACTTTTAATCCAAATTTTTCCTTGCTTCCTGGGACAGATGCGGGGTGTCCGGGTCCGAAGTGCTTAATCTGGGCGATGTGGCGCGATCTGAGCCGGTGGATGGCGGCACGAATCTCAAGACGGGCTCTTGTTCAGTAGCCGACCGGGCTCTTTGATGTTGAGGTCGGATCGCACGTCGCTCGGATTTTGATCCCGTGTGTGCCGAGCTATTTGACTTGTATCGAAACGTTTTGTCTTTTCGCCAACCGTTGCTACTCGGTCACAAAGTCGTTTGGGCTTTCGTAAGAGTCGCGCCCTTACGTAATGAAGTCCAAGAGACTTTTTCTTTTACTATAAATCTTCACTCCCTCACCCCAAATCTCATTATTCAATTTTACTTTCTTACTCAAGTTTTTACTCTTCAATCGAAGCTTTTAGCTCCTGGGTGGCGCTGCTAGCTGTCGTGGCAAGGCATTTCTTTGCTCCGGCGAACATTTCCGACCGTAACCGTCACTTCAAGGTCAGTCTCTCTCCTCTTTCTTTAGAAAAATGGTTAAGATTACTTCTTCGGATGAGACCCCCGCCTCGGACCGAGTCGTCAGCCGAGCGGGTAAAGAGAAGGAGGTGGTAGAGCCGACCGAGCAGACCGTGGTCCGGCCGAGCCAGAGTGGGGAGGTCGCCGAGCTTCCCCAGGATGTTGCAGCGAGCTCCCAGAAGGGTAAGGGGGTCGTGACGGTCATATAGCAGCCGAAGAAGGCAGGGGAGTTCGGTCGGCAGCCGATCGTTCTGTCAACGTGGGGGGAGTTCGGAGCTACTCCGAAGAGATGCTGGAGAAGGTGACCCAGGGCACCGCCAAGTCGGTAGAGGAGAACGAGCCGAGAGAGTTGTCCGAGGTGGACCAGATCACTTCGGTTCTTACGGAGGTTGATCTGCATCGGATTCGGACCGGATTCCAGATCCCTACCGAGTATGGGCTACTTCTCCCTGGACCAGGTTTCCGAGCCTGCACGTCGTCTTCGCCCGACACGTGCATTTTTCCACTCGACTCCTTGGCCGCTGGGCTTCGTTTGCCGCTGCATCCGTTCATTGTCGAGGTCCTCAATTGGTACGGCTTGTGCCCTGCCCAACTGATGCCGAACACTTGGAGGCACGTCTCGGCGTTTGTTCTTCAGTGTCAAGAGATCGACGCCGAGCCCAGTCTGTTTCTCCTTTGGAGCCTCTACCGTCCTTGCCAGCCGAACAGGAACGAGCAGAGGTTCTACCTTTCACCGCGGACAGGCGTGAAGTTGATCGAGAACCCGGACTCGATCAAGCATTGGAAGGAGAAGTACTTCATTGTCCGAGCTCCCGAACCCTGGGCAATTCCGATAGCTTGGTCGAGGGAGGGCCTGCCCAAGCGAGCGAAGAAGGAGCCAGTGCTTAGTGACGAGGAGACGGAAGTCCTCAAGAAACTCCTCGGCCTGCCGACGCTTAGTTGGAAGGACATCACCGAGGAGGCTCTGTTCCGAGGGGGTCTCAGTCCGATCGACCCCAGTATGCCCCTGGTATTTTTACTTTTTGCTTGAAGTTCTTGAAAATTTTTCTAAGTTTTTTCATTCGGTTTGTGCAGAGTCTTCCAAGATGGACTATAGGGCATTCATAGCGAAGGCCAAGGCGGCTAGGGAGCATGAGACGAGAAAGAAGAGACCCTCGACAGGGCCTCAGGGCGGCCGAGCGCCGAAGATACCTTCGGTCCCAAAGACCGCCGACCTGCAGGGGGTCGTTGTTCCGGATGCCGATCCCGAGCAGGAGAAGGTCACGGCCTCCGATCCTCCTGTCTCGGATGCGCCAACTCCAACGGCGAAGGCAGATGCTCCCGGCTCGTCGAGCGGCACGTTCAACGTGAGCGCGGCGTTAGCCCTTAACGTTCTGCCCTTTACTACCGAAACGGAGAAGATTCTGACCGAGGAGCATAAGCGGATCTTCGTCCCCGACTGGCAAGTAATGAAGGTCGACGGCTTCTTGGGGGACGGCAACATTTGTATGCAGGCGGTGAAACACCTGCCGACCCTAAAGGACCAAGCGGCGCTTAAGTTCAGGGAGGTCAGGGACGCTACGATGCAGATTGCTCAGAACACGATGTCGGTAAGTAGACCGAACACTTTCTTCTTGAAGCATTCCTTTCGAATTTTTCTAAGTTTTTAGGTTCGGATTCTAACTGTTTGTTCTCTTTTCAGACCCTCTGCTACTTCAACTTTTTGCTTGAAGAGTTCGCGAGCAAAGAACAGGAGCTGTCGGCGCTGTGCGACCGAGAGAGGTCGGAGCGCGCGAAAGCTGTGAAGCTGTTCGAAGCCGAGCAACTCCTCTCAGCAAAGCGCGGTGCCGAAGTGGCGGGGTTGGAGGCGAAGCTGGCCGAAGCTATACAGCGGTCGGCAGACAAGGCGGCCAAGCTCGAGGCCTCGGAGAAGGAGAAAGCTGAGCTCAAGGAGGAGCTGGCCAAAGCCCGGTCGGAGGCGGAGAAAGCTCGGAAGGAGACTGAGAGGATCAGGGCCAAGCACCAATCGAAGGTTGCGAAGGCGAAGAGGGCTGTCCAGCAATAGGACGAGCAGCACATGTTTAAGAACATGGAGGACGCGTACGGCCGAGCCCTGCTTCATATCGCTGCTCAGAACCCGGCGTTCGACACATCCTCCTACCACTTCTACGACCCCGTGGAGGGGTAGGAGGAGCTTCCCTCAGCAATGCTCAGCCTCGAGGGATAGGCCGGCGGTGTCGAAGGCACGGGCGAGACAGAGGCCGAGGATGAGGAGGAGGACGACTCCGAGGACGAAGACGTGGACAAGGACATGGGAATCGTCGGGGGTCGGAAGACCCGAGCGACAAAACGTCGACCCCTGACTTGGTTGCATCTTTAGTCTTCTTTTTGTTTTTTGTTTTTTTGTAACGCCTGACTGCGGACTGGCCACCGCTCTTGTAATGCTTTTTTGAGTTTTGAATGAAAACGCTTTTTGTTTGGCCAAAAATTCTCCAAGTGTTAGACCTCGGATTTTGTGTTTGACTAGCCGCGAAATTTCTCCAAGTGTTGGGCATCAGATTTATCTTTGCTTTTCAGGTGAAGTTTGGTCCAATCACGGAGGTTTCGTACCTTCGCAAGGAGCTGAAAGAAACGAAGCGAGCGCTTTCCCATAGCCGAGAGAGGCGATTCTTTATGCTCTTGAAGTTGGAGGAGATAAAAGCGGCAGCGAGGGGGTATTGTCGTGAGTTGAAGCAACTACGGAAGCAACCTCAAGCTTCTGGTCTCGAAGGTGAGATGGAGCGGCTCCGTAGGGAGCTTTTCGTTGCCGAGCAAAAGAATAACGAGCTCTTGGCCGAGATCCATCACTTGGAGGTAACGGAGAAAGAACATTCGGTAGAAGGAGAGAAGTTAGCTTCCGAGTTGGAGAAGTTGTCATCCGAGGGCCAAAAGTTGTTGGCCAAGGTCGACAAGCTTAGGAAAATTACGATAGACAGGGGGATGGAGGTCACCCATTATCGACGTCTTGCGACCGATAGTGCCAATGTTGCGGGCTCGTCGAGACCTCCTCGTTTGAAGATGTCGTCGAAGGATGACGTTCTGAGAGATAGGATTATCGAGCTGGAGGAAGAGATCGCATCGCTCAAGCCTCTGCCTGAGAGGGCCAACATTCGTAGTACGTCGTGTACTCGCGAAGAGAGCGAGAGAGGGATCACCTTCTACGAACTTGCGACTCGTTTGCCTGTGGTGAGGCGGAGTCCTACTGACGCTCAGAGTAGTGTAGCTGTCTCGTCTAGCGGCGCCTCAGTTGGCACCACAGTTAGAGTTAGCGGCGAAGAGGGATCTCGCTTCGCTGGTTTGGAATCGAGCTCGGAGGTCAGGCGTCGCCGACCCCGGGTTTCCTTGAACCGGAGCGTTCCCCTTCCGAAGAAGCATTAAACATGTTGTATTATGTCTCTCTAAGTTATTGTAAAACCCTGTTGTAGCGTCGGTCTAGTTGTATGTAGGTCTACTTTATTTGAATAAAAACCTTTGCTTTGCTTCTGTGTAACTTCCGATCTCTGACAACTTACTCAAAGTCTGAAAGTTTGATTGAAAATTCTTGAAGTGTTGGGCTTCGGTAGTGTTCGAGATTTTGTTGTCTGACTCTTCTTCTTTTCAGCTTGTGGTGGTGGCTGAAGACGTCGAGCCTGCTCGCTCGGATGACAACGCTCGAGCCGAGGCTGTCTCAGGGATGACGAGGCCGTGATTGGGGAGGGCCCGAGAGCGGCTCTATGAAGTCGAGCTGGGATTGCACCGAGCCGAAAGCGAGCGGAACCATCTTCAGCTCATCCTAGGCCAGCGGGACATCGATATCCGGCGTCTGGAGAGCAGGATCGCCGAGATGACCCCCGTAGGAGAGGACGAAGGTTCGGCGACCGCCTTTAGCAACACTCTTCGGATCCAGTGCGTTCGGCACAATTTGTCAAAAATAACAGCGGAGAGGGATGATCTGCTTTCCGAGATCTGTCACTTGCAGACTGTATAGGCGGAGCTTCGGATGGAGGGAGAGGGACTGGCGGCCGAGGTGGCCAAACTGACGACCGAGCGGGACGAGCTAACGGCCGAGGTTGACGCACCAAAGTGTAGTGGGTCGGCATTGTAATTTTTGTACTTTAAGGCCTTGTGACCTTGTTGTACGGAAGAGTCGCTTTGTACTGTATCCCAATTATTAATAACATTTCTTTCTCGAACTCGCATGTCCTTTGTAACTTTGTGTAGTCATTTTGTTTGTGACTGTGTTCATCGCGCCGAGGTCTCTGAGCCGACCTCTTGTTCGCTCGGCCAGTGGTGCCGAGCAGCGCTTTGGTCTCCTAATCTTACAAACTTGCGAGATGGGCTGAGATTTACCTAATAGTGGGCTCGCTGGCCATCGTAAGAGTAGTTCGATGGCTGTGGGAGCAATTCCGAATGGCGACCCACTTCTAGCTCGCTTAGAAGCGAGCTTGCAGAGTAGAATCGAGCCAAGTGTTGGACTCCGGAACCATCGTTAGAGTTCAATGGTCGTGGGAGCAATTCCGAATGGCGACCCACTCCTAGCCCGCTTAGAAGTGAGCTTGCGGAGTAGAATCGAGCCAAGTGTTGGACTTCCGGAACCATCGTTAGAGTTCAACGGTCATGGGAGCAATTCCGAATGGCGGCCCACTCCTAGCTTGCTTAGAAGCGAGCTTGCGGAGTAGAATCGAGCCAAGTGTTGGACTCCGAAACCATCGTTAGAGTTCAACGGTCGTGGGAGCAATTCCGAATGGCGACCCACTCCTAGCCTGCTTAGAAGCACGCTTGCGGAGTAGAATCGAGCCAAGTGTTAGGACTCCGGAACCATCGTTAGGGTTCAACGATCGTGGGAGCAATTCCGAATGGCGACCCACTCCTAGCCTGCTTAGAAGCGAGCTTGCGGAGTAGAATCGAGCCAAGTGTTGGACTCCGGAACCATCGTTAGTGTTCAACGGTCGTGGGAGCAATTCCGAGCGGCGAACTACTTCTAGCTCGCTTAAGAGCGAGCTTGCGAAGTAGAGTCGAGCCGGGTATTGGACTCCGAACCATTGATTAAATAAAGAACAAAGGCGGAGAGATACAAGCAATTTTATATGTACGAAAAAGCATTCTTTATTGATAACTGACGGTAAGCCGTTTTTACATATGACAACTTAAGAGAGGAATTACAAGTTAGAGGAGAGGAACGGTTCGACACTCTGGGATACTCAGAGAGGCGCCGGGGCTCTTTCTTGGTATTTTAAAAGGTGGTCGGCATTCCAGGTCCTCGGAATCTCCCTGCCTTCCAGGTCTTCTAGACGGTAAGCTCCGGGCCGAACTACTTTTGCGATCTTGTAAGGTCCTTCCCAATTCAGAGCTAGTTTGCTCTTCTGATTAGGGAATGAGATGGCTAGTTTTCTGAGGACCAAGTCTCCCTCCTTGAGATCGGTGGGTCGGACTCTCTTGTTGTATGCCAACTCGATCCTCCTCCGATAGTTCTGTTGGCAGATTGACGTTCTTTCCCTCAGTTCGTCCACCAGGTCTAAGTTCGCCCAGAGTTCCCTGGCGTTCTGTTCCTCGTTGTAGGCTGCAAGGCGAGGAGAAGGTATTCCGACTTCGAAGGGTATCACTGCCTTGGACCCGTAGGTGAGGTTGAACGGGGACTCTCCTGTTGGGGTCCGTTTGTTGGTGCGGTAGTTCCACAGCACGTTAGGGAGTTGGTCGACCCATAAGCCTTTAGAACACTTGTCCAGTCTCTTCTTGATACCAGAGAGGATCTGCCGGTTAGCGTTCTCTGTCCTGCCCGTTCGACTGTGGGTGGGAGACGGAGGAGAAGCGTTGTTGGATGGCAAGGTCTTCACATAGGGCTCGGAACGCGACCCCAGTAAACTGAGTTTCGTTGTCTGTTACGAGGACACGGGGTACGCCGAATCGGCAGATGACATTCTTCCAAAAGAATTGAAGCACCTTGTTCTCGGTGATAGTGGCTAGGGGCTCGGCCTCAATCCACTTTGAAAAGTAGTCGATGGCTACGACCAAGAACTTGAACTAGCCCGAAGCTGAAGGGAATGGCTCTAGTAAATCCATCCCCCACATTGCGAAGGGGATAGGACTTGATAGGGAGGCGAGGTTAGCTTCGGGGAGGCGACGAATGTTGGAATGTCTCTGACAAGAGCCACATTGCCGAACGTGTCGCTCGGCGTCTTGGAGGAGAGTCGGCCAGAAGTATCCGTAATTCAGAGCTTTTCGAGCTAACAACCTAGACCCTGAATGTGCCCCGCCGATGCCTTCATGGAGCTCCTGTAAGGCATAGTCAGCTTGTTCCGGGGAAAGGCATCTTAGGTATGGTCGACGGTCTATCTGCGAGAAGGAGCGCTTGTACAAGATCCTCTCGATCAGGATGTACTGCTCGGCCTTGGTTCTTATTCGACGTGCTTCCTTGGGGTCCTCGGGGAGGAGTCCGTCCCTTAGGAATTCCACTAATGGTTTCATCCAATTATCTTGCAGTAGTACCGGCAATGACTCCACTGAGTCGAGGGTCTCGTCTTCTATACTTGGTTTTAAGAGGACCTCGATCAAGACGGTCTGCTCGAGACCTTGGAGGGAGGATGAGGCCAACTTGGAGAGGGCATCGGCCTGTGAATTCTCCTCTCGAGGGACTCGTTGGATGAGTGCCTCTTCGAACCGGGCCATGAGGGTTCGGACTTTGGCGAGGTACTTCGCCATCCATTCGTCTCGTGCCTCGTAATCGCCCAAGACTTGATTCACAACCAGCTGAGAGTCACTACAGATTCGGAGGCATTGCGCCCCGGCACTTCGGGCAAGTTCGAGGCTGGTGATTAGTGCTTCATACTCTGCTTCGTTGTTTGAGGCCTTGAAATTCATGCAGAGGGCATACTGGAGGACGAAGTCGTCTGGACCTGTCAGGATGATACCGTCCACAAAAACCGTCCAGATGGGTGGTCCGTTCTCTGCTCGGCTGACCTCAGGGATGGTGCTCTAGACGATGAATTCTGCTAAGGCCTGAGCCTTTATTACGGTTCGAGGCTGGTAGGAGATGTCATGTTGGCTCAGCTCGATGGAACATTTCATAAGCCGGCCTGAGGTTTCCGGCTTGTGGAGTACTTGTTTCAGCGGTTGGTCGGTGAGGACCACAACCGAGTGGGACTGAAAGTATGGGCGGAGCTTCCTCGCCACCATAATTAGGGCGTAGGCCATCTTTTCTATCTTCGGGTAGCGTAGCTCGGCGTCTCGAAGCACCTTGCTCGCATAGTAGATGGGCCTTTGAGCCCGGTCTTCTTCCCTCACCAAAACAGCACTTAGGGTCTGCTCGGAAGCAGCTAAGTAGAGGAAGAGGGTTTCCCCTGGGACGGGCTTGCTGAGCAGGGGAGGATTGACCAAGTAGGCTTTCAGCTGGTTGAACGACTCCTGTTGCAGTTCGCCCCATTCGAAACCCTTAGCCCCCGTGAGAGCCTTGAAGAAGGGGAGGCACTTTTCCCCAGACTTCGAAAGGAATTGCCCAATAGCGGCGAGGCGACCCGTAAGCCTCTAGCACTTCCTTGATGTTCCGGGGTGGGGCCATGTCCAGTATGGCCTTAATTTTTTCAGGATTTGCTTCGATCCCTCGCTAGCTGACCATGAAGCCGAGGAATTTTCCTGACGAGACCCCGAACGCACACTTGTTCGGATTAAGCCTCATGTTGTGCCTTCTCAGTACGGCGAATGCCTCCTGTAGGTCAGCCACGTGGTCGGTACCTCGGATGCTCTTCACGAGCATGTCGTCGACGTATACTTCCATGTTGCGGCCTATCTGGCTTTGGAAGACTTTATTGACAAGGCGCTGGTCGGTGGCTCCAGCGTTCTTCAATCCGAACGGCATAACTCTATAACAGTAGAGGCCCTGGTCGGTAATGAAGGAAGTCTTCGGGATGTCTGGGGGGAACATTCGTATCTGGTTGTAGCCGGAGAAGGCATCCATGAAGCTGAGGAGCTCATGGCCCGAGGTGGCATCGATGAGGGTGTCGATATTCGGGAGAGGGAACGGATCCTTCGGACACGCCTTATTCAAGTCTGTAAAGTCGATGCATATCCTCCAGGAACCATTGGACTTCTTAACCATGACGACATTGGAGAGCCACTCGGGGTAGTTCACCTCCTGTATGAACCGAGCTTTTAGGAGCTTGTCCACCTCCTCCTTGATGGCTTGTTGTCGCTCGAGAGCGAATTTACGCCTCTTCTGCTAAACCGGTCTGCACCCTGGTTCGACGCTGAGGCAGTGCACTAGAAGCTCCTCGAAAATCCCGGGCATATCCGTGGCGGACCAAGCAAATAGGTCGCGGTTTTTTCGGATGCACTGCACCAAGTCGGAACTGTTAGTGTAGGTGCCCTAGAGGCAATACAATGATATTATGTAATCAGTATTATTGACATTATGTTCTTTTTGATTATATTAATAATTTATTATGCTTCGTATTTACTGCATTATAAATATTAGCATGATAAATGTCCTTAGATTATTAATACGAACTATATGAACATGAGATTATATATAGTATAATAATCTTAAATGTCCCTAGTCGAGTATTATTATTATTAGGACAATAATAATACATTGAGACTAGTATGTTGATTGATTGATGACTACCTCTCATGGGTCATTAGTATAGAGATACTAAAATCAATACATAGGTAAATGTAAGAGTACATTGTACTGGACAGACCCACTGTGAGATTCAACATGGAATGAATAAATAAGTGTCATAAGTAATCTCACTGTGATAATGGTGTAATGGTCCTCTGACCTGAAATCATTATATTTCTACATGAGAATTAATGTACTTTGATTCTATCAAAAGTTATCTTTAATCGGGTAATGATAAAGATAGTATTGGGTTTATTATGAATCGTGTGAGAAATGTGAATGATCTAGAAGGAATTTAACCCTCCTAATTTTAGGAGCGATATTATCGGCCTCTTGTTTGAGTGAGACTATGAAATGCATGGCCATGATCAAATATTGATTTGTTTGAATAGTCTACTCATCGATCAAGAAAATAAAGATTAAATTATTAAGAGGATGACACGTACCATGCCTCTAGTTTAATCTATAATATCAAGGTTAAAAGGATTATATTACATGGAGACATTAGTCACGAAAGGTTTAATTGAATCACCAATTATTATTATTACTTGGGTAGCAATGATGTATTACTAGATGCCGCTCATTGTTTATAATTTTATTATTAGATAATAAAATTATTGCCAACGTAATAATAACCTAAAGGGTCACACACTTAGAACGTTTAAAAGGAGTATTAATTTAAATTCGGAATTTAAATTAAATGATTCGAAATTAGTTATTTAATTAATTGAGTTGGACTTAATTAATTAAAGGATAATTCGAATTTAAATGATAAAACCAAATCAGATTGGTCTTATCAGAAGCCAAACTGATTACGGTTAAGCCCACCTCATTCTCTCCCTATAAATACATAGAGATGTATTGGTTCAGGATATCTTTGACAAATCCGTTTTCCACAGAAAACCCTAGCCGCTCAACTGTTGAGAGGCAAGAGAGAGAGAGAGAGAGAGGCAAGCATCATCGGCTAGTACCGGCTCCCTCGATCGTTGGACGATCGGACGTTCGTGTGGACTGCCTTAGAGACCCGGATCTAGCTACTAGGGCTGCGTGGTGATTGTAACCTCCATCTTTCAGCCTTCGTAAAGCTCCGAAAGGTAAAATTTTATTTCTCCATTATCAGCCATGTCTTGTACACGGATCCTAGGGTTAGGGTTTCGGATCTGTTTTTCATTTCTTTTTCGCTGCGTTTGTGCCCCGAAACCCAACAGGAACATAGGGCAGTCGGTAGGAACTTGCTGTTGAGGAACTTTCGGCTCGGGTCCTCGTCCGAGAAAAGCACTTCTTCCAATTCGTCCGCCGGCTCGGACGTTGGTCGGACGTTCGGCTCGGGGATCTCTAAAGTCTCGAGGGAGAGCACCGGACCCCCAGTGGAAGTCATGTAGCATTTCCGAGCCGTCTCTTGGTTGCTCTTGACTTCTCCCACTCCCGCCCGGGTGGGGAACTTCATCTTGAGGTGGTACGCTGAAGGAACGGCTTCCAGGGCAGCTAGGCCAGGTTGGCCCAAGATGACATGTACGCAGCCGGGACATCGACGACCATAAAGTCCATCGGCTCTGTCCGGGTAGTAGGGGTCTTCCCAGCAGTTACGTCCAGGGTGATAACCCCTTCGACAGTTACTGCACCCCCGTGAACCCGTGGAGCGTGTAGCCGGCCGGTTTGAGGCGATCCCGGGATAGTTGCAGCCCTCGGAAGGCCGAGAGGAAGAGGATGTTCACGGAGCTCCCGTTGTCTACCAGGATCCTCTGCACTTTGAAGTTCGCCATGCGGAGGTCGATAACAAGTGCGTCGCAGTGGAGAGTTCGGATCCCCTCGAGGTCTTCATCAGAGAATGTTACTGGGACGCCGAGGCCTTTGGGGGGAGGGACGCCGTGAACTGAATTGACCTCTCGGACGAAGGCCTTCCGAGAGGAGTTGGAAGAGCCCCCCATTGGGCCTCCGTGGATAAGGTGCAGAACACGCTCCTCCTCGAACTCGGGGGTTTCATCGCGTCGCTCGGAGCGCTTGTTAGCCCCCCGAGGCGGAGGAGTGGCGCGATCTCCCCGATCATTTGTTCTCACAAACTTAGCCAACTGCCCCCTCTGGATGAGGGCCTCTATCTTGTTCTTCAGCGCCCGTCAGTCGTTGGTGTCGTGGCCATGATCCCGGTGGTAACGGCACCACTTCTCCTTGTTCCTCTTCTTGGCCGGGGTGTTCATCCTCGGAGCGGGAGGTATAACTCTCTCCTTCTTGACTTCCATCAGGATGGTGGAGACGCTGGTGGTGAGAGGAGTAAATTTTTCGAACCTGGGAGGAGGACGGCACTGACCACTATTATCCTTCTGTAGCTTCTTAGCCCCTTCCTCTTCCGTCGTCTTTCTCTTCGATCAGGAAGCGGATCCTCCGAAACCCGGGAAGCACTCAGCTTCCTCCGCCCAAATATATTTCTCGCATCTAAGGAGAAGGTCGGCGAAGTTGTGCGGGGGCTTTTTGGCAAGGGACGACCGAAGGTTAGAGTTGAGGACGTTGGATTGGAATGCGACGGTCGCCACTGACTGATCGAGGGAGGCAATGGACCTGACCTCTGCAGTAAACCTCCTCACATAGTCCCTCAACTTTTCTCCCCTCTCCTGTCGGAGGTGGAGTAGAGAGAGGCTGGTCTTCTCCGTTCGTCTGCTGCTCACAAAATGGGTTATGAAGAGCATTTCGAACTGCTCAAAAGAGAAGATGGAAGAGGGAGCGAGCTGGGAGTACCATTCCCGAGCCGAACCCTTAAGGGTGGCGGGGAAGGTTTTGTAGAGCATGGCGTTGGAGGCTTGGTGGATTAGCATCAAGGTCTTGAAGCTCTCGACATGATCAACAGGGTCCGACTCTCCTGAGTACGTTTCAAACTGCGGAGGCTTGAAACCCCTGCGGATGGGAGCCTCCATTATAGTCCGGGAGAAGGGAGGTCTGCCGGGGCGGACGGTCCTACCTCTAGACTCTTCCTCCTTGTCCATTCGACCGATGCGTCTCTCCATCTCGTGGAGACAGCGGTAGAGAGCATCGTCCCTTTGGTGGTAGTCGATCGAGCCCCTGGACTCGTCTTCATAGGAGGGGGAGCGGGGACTACGACGGCAGTAGTCTTGGGAGCGGCGAGGACTATGGTTGTGCTGTTGGTGATTAGGAGCCGGAGGAGGTGTTATGGACCGAGGACGGGGACTTGGGACCCGTGGGGGTGTCGGAACCCTTTGGGCATTGTTGTTGGCGGGGCGAAGGTTGAGGGCTTGCAACACTGTTGCTTGGAATTGTAGGAACTCAGCACCAGTGATAGGCGCCTCATCATTCCTCGGATGACGTCGACCAGCGGGGGAACACGGTCCCCTCCTATGACGCTCGGGGGATTCCCTCCGACCCCTTCGGTCCGGGGACCTCCTAGTGTCTCGGTGGTGAGGAGATCGCTCACCTGGATGTTGTTGGCGGGAGGCTCCCTCTCGGGCCCGCTTATCATCCAGGCGGTGGCGAAGATCCTCATCCTTTTGCCGGTTTAGAACGGTATTACGGAGGTCAGAAGGTCGAGGGTGGTGGGAAGCCATGGAATCCGAGGAGGCATTGTGGATGGACACGTGGTCCAGGTGGAGGGTTTGTTTCTGCGGGTCGGGGCGAGAGACCCCTGCAGCGGCATTTGAGGGGCCCGTGGGACCATTAGGAGGTTGCTGATTTGGGAGAGGAGGTAGATCCTCGGTTTGAAGCAGAAGTTGTCCCTGTTGATGAGCGGGTTGGAAGGGGACTTCTTGTTGCTGATCCGGATTGGGCCCACGATTGGATCCCCTTGATCTTACTTTTCTAGGCGGCATGGCAGGAGTAGGTCTTACCAATGGGAAGAGGAGGAGCTGCTATTCGTCTGTTGTTCCCACAGACGGCGCCAATCTGTTGCCGCTAAATTTGGTGTGGGGGACAACAGATAGAATTTGTGGGTTCGTGGAAAAATCTGAATAGCAAATCCAAGCCTGTTCGTCGGAATTGGGCTGCTGACTCCCGCCGTTCACCTGCAAGGAAGTGCGATACACCGGGGTTGATCCCGACGACGCACCCTCCGATGCTCTTGTCAGTAACCAGTGATATGATTAAGAAAGAGCTTTAATTGGAAAAAGAGTGATTACCTTGTAACAGTGGTAGGTCGGAGGTATTTATAGTCGCCATGGGAATTTGATTAGGGACCTGATTTCCTGTGATACCGTTAGGAGTAAAATCCTCATAATTAGTTTAGGAAACTGATCCCTGATTCCCGATGAGAGGATAACCGCGAATCAGGCCCATTGATTTAGTCAAATCAGAGACCCTGATTTCCTCTTGCTGATCTGGGTTTGTCTTGGGTCGTGACCCGTACCTAGCTGGAGTGGATCCGTTCGCGGGTTATTGGATCTGTGAAGGGGAGATCCAATGCCCGCTTCGGGCCCATCTATATGCAAAATTACCGTTTTACCCCTGAGTTTCAAGATTCGTGCCCAATCTGGACGGTTCCAATTTAACCCTATTTTTATCCATATCACTAACAAAGATGCGCTTCATATTTTTTGTATATGATTGAATTTTGGAGTCCAAAATGAGTCTGCAAAGTTGAGTATAAAAACTATTATTTATTTAATGAGTTACTCATTGTACACTCTAAAGGCTATTTGCCCAATACATTATTTACTCATTCATACTTCTGCGAATCTCATGAATTGATTCTTCCAAGATATCTTTCTAGAAGAATTTTGGTGTCACTAATAAGCTATGAGAATTGATTCATGCACTAAGGCCATCTCCAACCCAGCGCTGCTTTAGCGCTGAAGTTGTGTTTGGCGTTGGATTTGGCCTCCAACCCAGCGCCACTTTCAGCGCTATTTTAACGCGGATGGAGATGGGATGAACAGTGGCGCGCTACTGTTCACCCAGCGCCAATTTTTTTTTTTTTTAAACACCTAAAAGTTTTCTAATTTTTAATTAAACCCTTATTAAATATTTTCTTAACAAAGTTTATTACATTCTACTCCCAAAAATAAAAATTTAATTTTTTTGTATTCTATTGAAGGTTATTAATTAAATATTAAGTATATTTAATATTTAGAAAATAATACGAAATGTCAATTACAATATATATAAACTTCGTACATTTTAGGACGCCTTAATTAAAATTTCATAAACATTCAAATAAAAAACAATGCAAACTACATACTGCAAAATACAATAATCAAACTAATAAACTCGTGCAATAAAAAAAACAATGCAAAATACATAACGCAATAAAATAATAACACACATAAGACTAACAATTTAGAAAGGTGGTAAATCAGTTCCGGATCCTCCAATATCATTAAAAAACTGTCTAAAAACATCGGAAGATGGCCCTTGATGTTGTTGTTGTTGTTGAGCTCTTTTCTGAAGAATTCTTGCTTGTTCAACTCCGAATAGCTCACGTACGTTTGGATCAGCAATGGAATTCAAGTCTTTTAATAAAACTTTATTTTCTTCTCTCATTGCTTTAAAGGCCAAATTTTGCCGCTGAATTTCCAGAAGTTCCTTCCTCTCGGATCTGGTCTTTTCTAACATCTCCAGCAGTTGGAACAATAATGTGTTACATGATATAATGACTGCGTGCATTATTATGCACAACATGATTAGCGAGGATGAACGTGATCTTCATGCACCAATTTAAGATATGAGGGAGGCTGCAGTTCCAAAAGTTGAAATGGTTGTAGATGAAAATGTAAGATTTCAACAATTTATTGCTCGCCATAGACAAATCAAGGATAAAGATGCTCACATCGCGCTTCGTAATGCATTAATTGATCATTTGTGGGAGGAGTACACCAACTCAGATGGTTAATTAAACCATATATATATATTTTTAGTATTTCTATTTATGTTTTTTTTTTATGAATCGGATAGAGCCAAAAGGCTCCAGCCATCAAAAATATATTAATCAATAAAACAGTAATAATACAAACAATCATCAAGGGTTTTACAAGAGGTAAAACAGGAATAAACGAATAAAAAAGAAATACAATAACAAGTATCAACACAGCGGTCCAAATCACGGCAAAGAATCATCATCACGAAACCAGAAAGCGTAGGAACAGGCCCAGAGACACGAGCAAATGATCCAAGAAAACTGGAAAATAAAACTCCCTCCACGACGACATCCAAACCCACTAGCAGTCTAGAGGGACTCTAGTGGCTAAACGGCGGGAAGACACAGCTAACACTAGGGATGTCAACGAGCAGGTGATACTCAACCGTGCCCTGGCTGAAAAGCTGACCCGGAGCCTGCTTTCCTTGCAAGAAGGCGGGCGCTCACTCAAATCTTCGAAAGATCGAAAACTTTCTTTTTGTAACCGCGCTTGACAGGGGGATGGGCAGCACTTGCAGAAGGGGGCGAAAACGCCTCAAGGTCAGATGAAGAAACATCAACGGAGATGGAACACAGGGGGGAACTGTGACTGCTGGGAGCAACCGAAGAGATAGATGGGATGGGCTTGGTGGTGCCGGCCCAAAGGGGAAATGAAGAGACATCAAAACTAATAGAATACTTGAGGGGAAGGGAGAGCAAGAAGAGTTTGAAAGCCGTCAGGACCTGATAGAGCCATGATTGAGCTCCTAAAAGTTGATACCAAGAGTATAGGCATCCAGGATAATGAAACGAGATCGCAGAACATAAGGGATATGAGAACTTCAAAGCACAGGGATAGTTATAGTACAGAGAAGGGGCCTTAAGATCAATAATAGCTCCGTCAGGAAGCACAAGGGGGTCAGAAGGGCTGGAGTGAGGAGGAGACTCCCTCGCACTACGAGACCACAAAAGATACGTGGAATAGGATTTAAACCAGTCAGGATAAATGCCCAACTTCCCGAATAATGATGGCACCACTGAGACAGGTCGGGGGCGAGCCTTGAAAGAGGCCCGACGAGAGATGGAGACAATGTTCGTGAAAACTTTACGATCCTTAAAAAGGAGAGCAATATTAGGCCGAATAAGAGAGACTGGATATGCACGAGGAAAAGGACTAGATGGGGAGGAATACGACGCTGACCTTTCAGCCAAGACAGAGGAGTCGAGGTCCTGGCTCTCAACCCTACTGTGCTTACAAACCAAACTATTCAGAAGTTTGAGCTTTAAGAGGGGGTAATTAAGGAAGGATAGGAGTTTGGCGGGTAAGGGATGACCTCTGGGCCATCCCAGAAGTTTTTGAAGGGAAAAGCAACGGCTACGAGAGTGACCGAGCTTATCACAGAATAAACACTTCATTTTATTCATACAATCGCGCTTAAGATGCCCAGGAAGGAGGCACCTGAAGCAGACCCGATGAAGATCGGGCCTATAAGGCGAAGGGGATTTAAAGCAATTGGGAGAACCTTGAAAGGGGTATATGAAATCCCACGAAGAAGTAGAAACATCTCTCTGCGAATCCTGATCCGAAACTGAACGATCAGAGCTCGCTACAGCCATGATGAAATTCATAGAGGTGATCCTTCCAAAAATGGAAAGAACACTAAGCTCCAATAAAGGAAAGGAAGTGTAAAGAGAAACCACTAACAGAATGGACACCAATAACACTTCCACAAGACAATCGGAACCAGTGCTCTAACAACACAGTGCCTCTCAAAGAAGAGAAACCGCACTCTCCAAACAGAAGAACAAGAAAGGAGAGAATAGAGAGAGAGGATAGATAGAACGGACAATCTAGAAGAGAATCTCAGTCAGTACACCGACATGAGCTGAAGTAGTCGCTGGCAAAAAAGTCCCCAGGGAATGGGGAGCACAAAGCCAGCACTAACAAACATATAGCCCGAAAGATTAAACTACTAACGGAACACTACACAGCGCTAAGAATAAGCAACAACACAAAAGAAATGCTCCAGTGATCCACCCAAATAATCAAGACTGTCGGGATAATGCAAAAGATCAAAACAGGCAGAAAACTTACAGCGCGCAGTTGAACAGAGAGGCTGGATCGCAGCTGGGAGGGGGGGAGACTCCTGGCTGAAGAGCTATCTCTAAAAGGGGGACACCGGCGAAACAGACGGCGGAGCAACACAGCACAAAGCTGGAGGGGACACCGGCGAGGCGAAGTTGAGCCGAACAGGCCGCTCGGAACTGGTTACCACCGAGATGGACCAACGGAGAGCGAAAGGGGAGAAGCGCCACGCTACGCCAAGGAAGGCTCAAGGAGCGCGGCCGAACGGAAGGGGGGCGCTGGAGGAAAGAAGAGAGGCCAGGCCTTCAGCGGAGAGAGAGGAAGAAGTGCACCAACTCGAAATCGAAAAAGCTGAGAAGGGTCGGCAGGGATTGGGGAGCTCAACAAAGTTGATTGAAAGACGAAAGCAAGAATGAGAGAGGATCGACGGGATCTGGGGAGATAAGATGTCGAGGAAGATGGGGTTTTGAATTTTGAATCGCCTTCAGAGGAGGCTCAAGGAAGATGAATGTTAGTCCCATAAATATTTATGTTATTGAATGTAATATTTTGGTAGTCATTTGTTTTAATTAATGCAATTTTATTTTCTAAGTATTATATTATTTGTAGAATGGTCATTTTATAATAAAATATTATTTATTAATGTTAAATATTGAGGCATATTATTGGATCAATACATTAAATTTCTTTTGTTTGTGGGTAATTGGTTAAATAGATAAATAGTGGGAAGTTAGAAGAGAATTAATTTAAAAAGTAGATAAAAAAGAATATGGTGAGAATATTCCTTTTTGGAGTTAGAAATGGAGTTATGGGTTGAAGATGAAGTTACTGTTTGATGTGACAGTTACTCCATTTTGGAGTAAAAGTTGCTCCAAAATAGAGTTGAGGGTTGGAGATCGCCTAATTCGAGCTCGAAAAAATGTGAAAAACCTTTCCTCAAGAAATAAATAAATAAAAAAAGAGCAAAATCCACTTAATTTTGTATGCTATTTTGACGAACTCTTCTATCCCCAACTCAATGAAAAATTGATGATGAGCTTGTGTGTCAAATTCTTGAATGCTAGATCGAGACAACTTCTATACTTGTAGACTGGATCATGGCTAACCTTGTGAAGCACCAGCAGAAACAAAAGAAAATGTTTGAAAAGATCAGAGGATAATTCATCGAATAAGATGGCATTGACAAGAGCTCAATGTCGTATTTGAAAGGAGTTGCATTAGAAGGGTTGGAAAGACAATCACCAGTTCATTTCTTGGTACCACGTATGATAATGGGTGAGAAGTGGAGTTAAATGATTACATGATACCAAAAGGGGCCAGAGTGAACTGGGATGCGTCGAAAATAGGCCTGGTTGGTCTTTTGACTTGTTAACATGGCCTTTATGTCCTTGTTCGAATCCTTACTGGGTTTACATGCAAGTCCTTATTCAAGTTCTTCATGGGTCTTGTATGCTAAAAGGTAAAACCTTTATGGAAAAAAGCTCTTGTGAGACAACTCTATGGGATGAAACCCTAGTGAGACAAAGATTTATAAGACAAAGCCTTTATCAACAGGGGCGATCATAGAACTCGAGGCATATTGTTGTTGATCCTATACCTAGGGTTGTAAATTTAATTGTTGATGGTTTTGATTGTTCTTCATTTCTAGTTGGTTATTGTACTCATATGACATAGCTAAATGCTTGATTTCTTGTAAGTTTTCCGATTTTTCTCCACAATTTGCTTTATGTGTAGAGTTAATGTTTATAGGTATAAGACGCTTGTTGTAACGCCCTGATTCCAAACACACGTAATTCATAGCAAATACATAATATTTTACTTCAATTTCGTACAAATTTACAAAGAAATTAAAAAAATTTCATTACACAAATTCTGTTACAAATACATAGCAGAAGTTGCATAAAATATACAACTTTGAAATTCAAAAACTTTAATATGGAAGTAATCATCAGTATGAACTCATCTTTGCATCTTTTCGCTAATCCAAGTACTGTACTTGAAAACTGTGGGCACGTCATTTGCATTCAACGGACGCAACGCTATAATACTGCAATTCTCTTACTTTAGCAAACACAAATTTGGATGCACAACAAAGTGTAAAAAGTGATTATCCAAAACATGTCAGTGTATGATATGACATAATGCCTAATGCAGACATTCACACTTACAATGCACAATTGTTCGGATTCCATGCATCCCATACGACATAGGTCCGAGGGCAAGCCCTTAACGTACTCCTCATTATAGGGTTCAATCCCTCGTTATGAAATCTTACTACGATGACTAATGTATGGTTTAGATATCCTGTGAGTATCTAGTACCAGTCCGATAATTCTTTAGAATCGCTCCCTACCGCGAGTCGTAACCCCGATAGTTCTAGAGACGAAACTCACACCGCGAGCCATGACCCCGATAACTCTTGAGAGTCGTTCTCCCACTGCGAGTGATTTTCGGACGTCACGCCTCACACCCCGATAATATGGAGACGAAACCCACACCGCGAGTCATATGTACCTCAGCACACAAATACTCCATGAGTGTCGCATCGATTCCAATAATTCTGAAAAAATATCTCCCACCGCGAGCGATTTTGGGCATCATGCCTCACGCCCCGATAATTCTGAAGATAATCTCCTACCGCGAATCTTGATCCCGATAATTCTGAAGAAATATCTCCCACCGCGAGTGATTTTGGACATCATGCCTCACACCCCGATTGTAGCACCCCGAATTTTGCAATAAATAAATATAAAAATACGTGGCACAATTTCCAACATCTACCTCAATGTAATAGTAAACATAGCAACACAAAGAAAATTTTTCAACTTTTATTTCATCAATTCTTTATATAGCACAGTGGAAAATAAACACCTTAGATTACAATTTCTTTCTTTTACCACCCATTCTTTTACAAAGCCATATTATCATTCTACCACATGCATCCAAATCCCAAGCTAATGGTACATACCTTTAAAATATGAGGCTAGAGATAACCCTAACCCCCAAAACTACAGGGTCAGCAATAACGGTGTGAGTGACATCAAAAGAAATACAATTTAAATAAAGCATGTAGAATAAATTCATAATCAATACATTCCCACGGTGTTAATAAAACGGAATATGAAATAGCGATGAACAAAGCATAAAAACATCAAGTGAAACTAAGCGAAGTGTCTAGTGTAGGAAAACAAAAAACATCATGCATAATACAAGTCAAGAAAATACAAATGCAGTATGATGACTCTCTAATACATACTTGTCGGATTATATGCATTCCATACTACATAGGTCCGGTACAAGTCCTTTTATAGGGTTTAATTCCTCGTTATGCAACTAATCCTACTACGGTGATAGAAACAAGATCTAGAATACTCCGCAAATAGGCCTAACAACCCTCGACGCGTAAGCATCATGTAAGTATAGCTCTAATACCGGAGAATCACCTCCCCAGTCGTGTACCCTACGAATAGGCCTGCCGACCCTCGACGTGCAGATACACAGTACATCCCATGAATAGGCCTACCAATCCTCGACACGCGAATGCACCGCATGTTCCATGAATAGGCCTGCCGACCATCGATAGGCGAACATACCAACTGTCCTCTAGGGACATAACAACACACAGTCCTGGAATACATCTGTTGGACTAACAACAGAGCCCATACTTACGTTTTCCATGTTCTATCACATCTCCACTAGTGCATGTCCTTAGGTTTATTATTATTAATTAAAACACAATTTCCTCTTTCCTAGAGTTGGTGTACCCTGCCTAAATTAATTCCACCAAACCAACCCCAAGGCCCCAACTGGCCAATATCCACAAAATCTCATCTACCGGTTTACAGGAATCCCACTCAACCTCTAAAGACTCTCAACTCAAATATCAACACAAAATCTTTCATTAAAACTCTTAAATCCATCATCAATTAGTTTATATTAAGAAAATTTCTTTAAATCACACGAATCCAAATTTATCCAAATACCCACAAATTTTCAGAAGTAAAATCTGAGATTAAATCTCTTAAACAACTGAGTTTTACATTTTGAAGTCATAGAAAAATCACAAAATATCAATCTCTCGAAATCCATATAATTCGTTTTCTAAAGCCATAGAACTACTAAATAAATTCCATTATAAATCAAAATATAACTCTCTGTAAAATATAGTAATTTGTAGCAAAAACATCATTTAAAACAGTAGATCAATAATCCATAAGTTCGAAGAAATAATCGTTTAAGAAATCTACAGGAAAACTCAACAAAATAGACAACACAACAGCTGTCGGTCGACCGACATCTTAGTTCCAAAAGTGGCGGTCGACTGACATGATGAAAATCCAAAATCCAACAATTAACAATCGACTGTCAGTTTACGTGTTGTTCTTAGGCGGTCGACCGTCATGCCAAAAAAACAGCTCTTTAATTTTCGTGCACTTTTCAACTGATACTTCGATTATAATCTATAAAAGCATGAATTTGTAAATTTAAAATCCTGAGATAATCAAATACAACTTTGCCTAACATATTGGAGTTCATAAATCAAATCAAACTCCCATCAATTTCACAAAAAAACAATTTTTCATCTAAACTCTTCAACATCAGAAATATAGAAATATATATGTGTATATATGTGTATATATATCAGTAAAATCAACAAGAATCACTGTGTATGAGTGGTGTATTGATCCATTCGATCTCAGCATTAATAGAAATCAAGGATCCAATCGAAAACTTTGCAAAACTTCAAAAAATCACTTTTCGCTGAACAATATCAGACCCGAAAACATACCCAGTTCAAATCATTAAAACTTGATCTCTTTGATCCAAGACCCTCTCACAAATTGATTAAACACATACACAACTAATTAAATTCAATTTGCCACTGATTATATGAATCTACAAAATTCAATTAAAACATCAAACAGAAGGTATACATACATACACAGTAAGAATCCATCTTTATTCACTTTTATGCATTATAAGTTTTATAACTCATTATATTTCATCAATTCATCAAAAACATGAAGGGAACAACATACCCATGCTTTCTACTAAGTTCTTAACATTCTTAAGTCATATATGTAGAGATTTTATTCATCAATTGCATAATATTCATAAAAGTTCAACTTTTAATTATCCATCCATCAATTTATTCATTACATCACCATACAATCATCTAACATGCGTTCTACTAAACAAATCTTCATATTTAACATGCATAGAACAATAAGAAATTAAACATACCGTCACTCACCTTATTAAAGAATCAACGAAAGTAATAAAGAATAAGAAAAGCTCATCCTTTTGCAAAAAATCCAAGATCCTCTCTTTGAAACTCAAAAGAAAATCAGTAATAAAATATACTTTTGTTTTTGTGCAGAAAAAAGACGGCTGTAGCAGCCCCTATATAGGCCGAAATATGGAGTATTAGGGTTTTAAGAAGATTTTACAAAATATTCCTTTACAATATATCTTTACATATATAGATCCTTTATACTAGGTAACTAGATTAACCAATTTAATTGAGATTAAATAAAAAATATCCTTTCCAGATCTGGCCGGCATCAATTTCAAACCTAGAAAAATAAATTTTTGTAATTTTGACCTCTAAGTGGCAATTTTGCAAAAAGACCCTTCTTTGATAAATTAGCAAAATAAACCAAATCTATTAAAACAAAAATTAAACTCTTTACCTCTGAGTTGGCTTGCCATCATGCTCAGCCTAGAAAACCAAAAATCTGGAGTTTTTACTCCAAGTGGTAATTTTGCACAAAAGCCCATCTTTTTGTAATATTAGCAAACATGCCAAATAAATATAAAAAGAAATCCAGAAAATTCATAAATAATGCCTACTAATAAATATTAGGTTTCCCCGAAATAATTTGACTTTAAGTTTTCCAAGAAAATATTTGTACGTGTTTTGCACGTGCAAAAAGATAAATTTCAGAAAATTGTTTATTAAATCACCAAAAATCACTTTAATTCATTTATTAATCTCAAAAACATTATTTAAAATTCTATGGTGTTACACCGATAATTCTGGAGATAATCTCCCATAGCGAATTAAATAAGGCCCTCATACTCATGTTTGCCCATACTTCATCACATCTCCCCCTAGTGTCTGTCCTTATGTTTAGTTATAATCATCACAACCTAGAGCTAGCTTACCCTACCAAATTTAAATCAACACACAGAGAAATATTAACCCACACTGGCTACTTCTCAAATCATAACTTGTCGGTCTCTACAAGTCTCACTCAGCTTCTAGATTCCAACAACCATCCAAATATAGAGATCAACTAAATTACATCTAACCTCTTATAAAAATTTCCATTCACATATTTTAACTTCTTTTATCCATTCTCTTTCCTATTTTCAATCATGAAGTAATCAACTTCTTATAGCAACATTCAATAATACTTGATGAGTTAAAACCTTTATAAACATCACATGATTAATTTCCTAAATTCATCCCTTAATTACCTCTTAATTTCTCATATGGTACATCTTACTAACATTTCAATTTTTAAGTCCAATTTTATATGTTGTAAAAGTTGTAGGACAACTAAACAAAAGACAGCAACCCAATGGTATTGTAACACCCCGAATTCCACTTACATGTAATTCGTAGCACAACAGGATCTTTTAGTTCAATTCATTCAAATTTACAAGGAATTTAAAGCTTTTTCATTACACAACATTGTTCTGTTATAAAAATACACAGCGGAAGTTATAACAGATTTGTACAACTTTAACATTCAACAACTTAAATATGAAAATAATCATCAGCATCAATTCATCTTAATGTCTTTTGCTAATCCAAGTCCTGCACTCGAAAACTGTGGGCACGTCCGTTGCATACAACTAACGCAATGCTATAATACAACGATTCTCTTACTTTAGAAAACACAAACTTGAATGCAAACAGAAAAGTGACTACCCTAGTAGTGTCAGTGTATGATATGACTTAATGCCTAAAGCAGATATTTACACAACGATAACACTAATGCGTACTTGTTCGGATTCTATGCATCCCATACTACATAGGTTCGAGGGCAAGCCCTTAACATACTCCACAATATAGGGTTTATTCCTTCGCCATGCAAAACCTATTACGGTAACAAAAGCAAGGTTTAGACATTCCACGACTACGAATTCTAGTCCCGAAGTCTACCGTCAAACCATACAGAATCCTCGTCGTGCAAACATCCCATAAGTGCCCCACTAGCCCCGATATACGCATATATATTGTAGATCGGTCTCCCATCTGCCCGACTATTCATGATTCTGGAGTCCACCGTCAAATCAATCGTAGTCTCAGATTTAATTAAGTCTCTTCTCACATCGCAAGCAACCACAGTCCCAGAGTCCACCGTCAAACTGGATTTATAGTCATGGAGTCCACCGTCAGACTATATAGAAGCGCCCCACTTACATTTGCCCAAGTTTCATCACATCTTCTTCTAGCGTCTATCCTTAGGTTTAATTATAAACATCACAACCTATAGCTAGCTGACCCTACTGGACTTAAATCAACACATGAGAACACTAGCCCACACTGGCTACTTCTCAAATTTCTTTATTCACAAATTGCTGGTTATTAAGGGTCTCGCCTAGCCTCTAGATTCCAACAACCATCTCACTATAGGGATCAATTAGGTTATATCTAACCTCAACATAACCATTTCATTCATTATCCACCATTATCTTTTTATCCTCTTTCTTTATGTTTATAGATCATGAAGTATTCTACTTCTTATAACAACATTCAATAACAAGTTCTCAAATCAAATTCTTGTAGACAATTTCTTGGTTAACCAACCAAACTATTCACTTTAATAAATTCTCATGCTCGTTTAGTTAATAAAATCTTTTCATACTTTTCTACACTTCAATTATATTCCTTAATACCAAAGTTCCTTAAGATTTAAATCACCATTTCTTAATACACAGTCTCTTTAAGATTAATCACAAGAAATTTTTGATTTTAATCTCTTAATCATGGGTTTTATTTTATTATTAACCATCTCTTAAAATCTTTAATCATGTACATTTTCTTTCTAAACTTGAATTCAAAAACTCATCTAACACATGAATATGACTTTTAAATTATCAAAATATCTCTTAGAATAATATGAAATAATTCCCAAGTGTTCTAATAATATTCTATAATATTTCTATGAAGTTTTCCAATTTTTAAGGCATGAAAAACAACAAAATAAAAATAAAAACCCCAAATGTATATAGCCAGAATCGTACCCAAGACCAACAGGCAAACCCACAGTCGCCCAAACCAGTGAGCCAACTCACAATTGCGATATAAGCCACTCTGACTCCCTTTTGTACTCACGTTGTGTTAATTTATTAATCTCCAAAAAAATTAAAAAGAGACAGAGCCCCCTTGGCTTCGAACCTGCGACCCAGAAACCCCAAGCGCGGCACGTGGCAACGTCAAGTGCACTGGTGCCTGCGCTAGCCACAAGAGCCAAGCACCAATACTAATAGTATAGGTGTTTAAAGTCCTTTAACTCCAGTCTCTATTTCCATCTCATTTTTTAACTCAATCGTTTATTTATTATTCCTATTCTTTTCTCTCCATTTAATTGTTCATAAAATACATTCCTAGATTTCCAGAAATGATTTCTCACTGATTTTATCCATACTAGAGCGAAATCATACAAAAATATTGTAAATAGTAATTTTTGAGAACCTTCATAAACATATATTTTTATTTATCATAAAGACTACCTTTTTATAACCACTAACATGAATATATTTTCTTTTATCATTTGTATGGAGAATTTCATCTCCCTATTTAATTATAATCCTCCCCAATAATTACACAATTTCTTATGTATAAGTTAACAACTTTATGTATATATATACACAATTCATATAATCTAATCATGGCATACTACTATGTGCCTAACAACACTACAACATGCTCTTAAATAGAATTTCAATTTGATAACATAACAATTCTATATTGAAACTTTCAACTAGCATGCATTATTTCTCATATTTCATTACTACTAAAAATTCTAGATAACAACACTACATGTATCACAAAGTAACTAAAGAACTCATATCAATTATCCATTTCAAGCATAAACTACCTAGGCATGCATTCTACAACAATTTTGAAAGTAAGAGAGACACCCACCTTTTTTTTTATGCAAAATGTAAATAGAACTCCAAAAAAAATTGCTCCAAGCTTCAACACAAAGTGGACTCCTCCTCCTCTAACAAGGAACCGAAACCTCCCCTTCTCTTGCAAAATTCGAAGCCTCCTCTTCTCTCTTCTCTTTTAATTTTGTTTTGATCTTTAGTGTGTTCAAGTTAAAAGAGGGGGTATTTATAGGAGTATTGTGTGGTTGAGATGACTCCCACTACTCAAATAACTACCCACTTTCTCACACACACTCTCCACTCTCTCCTCTCTCAAGTGTGGTCGACCAACCCTCTAGTGCACAACACGTGCATGTGCACTGTTACCGCTGATTTCGGTGTGGGGGTAAACAGATAGAATTTGTAAGTCCGAGAAGAACCTGAACAGTTGACTCAGCCTTATTGCTCCTGCCGCAACCTGCAAGGAAGTGCGAGACACCGGGGTTGATTCCGGCGATGCACCCTCCGACGCTCTTGTCAGTAATCAGAAAAAGATTAAGAAAGAGCTTAAGTGGTGAAGAAGTGATTAACCTGGTCTTGGTGGTAGAGGGGTCGTATTTATAGTCGCCTTTGGAACGGTTAGGATCCTGATTTCCTGCCTAACAGCCAGGAGGAAAATCCTCCTATTCTGTTTTGGGAAATTAGGCCCTGATTCCCTGGTGAGAGCCAATCAGGCATATTGATTTGATTTGGTCAAATCAGTGGCCTTGATTCTCCTCATGGTGGACCGGGCTTGTATCGGGTCGGGACCCGTGCCCAGTTGAAGTGGATCTATTCGCGGGTGGTTGGTTTTATGAGAAGGAGGCCCAATACCCGTTTTGGATCCATCTGTATGTGAAATTACCTTTTTACCCCCGTGCTTCAAGATTCGTGCTCGATCTGGACGGTCCCGATTCAACCCCAATTTTAGCCATATCACGAGCCCCCCACTCCTAAAGATTGAGTGTGATCAGACTTTGAGGAGTAGTCTAGCTGTTTTAGTGGCTGGTGGAGTTATATCGGAGTCCAAATGTAGGATTTTGAATCTAGAAAGGGGGTAGCGAGGTAACTTTTGACGCCGCTGGCTGTTCTCTGGTCACATCGGGTATTTAAGGGTTTTTATCTATTTTTTCAGACTATTTATTTAATTTTGCGACGTGTTCACTAATCGTTCGGGGGCCTTTAACGGTGCATTCTAGGTAATAATTGTTCGCTTAGGGGTTCGAAAATGTGCCCCCAAATTTCCAATTATTTTCCAGAATTTTTAGTCAATTTTCTCGAATTTTTAGCAATTTTTTCGCAATTTTTAAATAAATAAAACGATTTAAATAAATAAAAAATGATTTAAATACCGATTGATGACGTGGCTCGATCTGAGCCGTTGATCATGGACGAGCGCGAATTTCGGAAAGATCTGATGGCTGTTACCGCTCGGCAGCGTTTTTCTCCATTTACGAGCTCAGAAAGGCACTTGCTCGACTGCCGACCGGAAGTAGGGGGTTCGGCGGGCCGAGCGACGTGGCGCTATCTGAGCTGTCGGATGCTGGTGCGCATCTCGAGGCGGGCGCGGTTCCCAAGAAAATGCTATCTTGTCTTTTAGCGCACGTGGCGCAATCTGGGCCGTTCATCATTGGGATTGCGAATTTCTGAGTGATCCAACAGTTTAAGTAGCTCGGTGTCTTTTTTCTCCATTTACCAGCTCAGGAAGGCACTTGCTCGGAAGCCGACCGAGGGGGCGTGGCTTCGGTCGTCCGAGCGACGTGGCGCTATCTGAGCTGTTGGATATTGGCGCGCATCTCGAGACGGGCGCAGCTTCCAAGAAAACACTATCTTGTCTTTTAGTGCTCTCGGCGAGATCTGGGCCGTCTGATGAGATCAGGAGCGAAAGTTGAGGGGAAAGTGAGTTTTCCCCGTTTACACGCTCGGGAGGGCACTTGCTCGGATTCCGACCGGACCCTATTGCCGGCATGTTCGGATTGCTTGTAGCTCGGATTCAGATTCCCTGGAGCCGAGCTAGTTGACTTGGTGACGGAGATAGTGGTGATGGGACTTCGCGACGTTTCGAGAGCAGCCCAAAAGTCACGAACTTTCGTTTGGAAGTCCAAGGGACGTCCCAATTTTACTATAAATCTTCACCCCTCCTTAGACCAAGTATCACTTTTCACTTTTACTCTCTCTCTTCAGTTTTTACTTTGCTTCGAAGTTTTTAGCTCTCTGGTGGCGTTGCTACCTGTCACGGTAGCGTTCCTAGTTTCCGGCGAGCTTTCCGACCGCACCTGTCATTTCAAGGTCAGTCTCTTTCCCTTCTCTTTTAGGAAAAATGGTTAAGATTTCGGCTGAGACCCCCGCCTCGGAACAAGCCGTTGGCCGAGGGGATAAAGGGAAGGGAGTAATGGAGCCGAGCGAGCGAGACGTCGTTCGTCTGGATAAAGAGGGTGAAGTGGCTGAAGTGCCCGAGGAAGTCGTGGCGGAGTCCCGAAAGGGTAAAGCCGTGACCACGATAGTGGAAACACCGAAGAGAGCGGGGGCGTTTGGTCGGCAGCCCATCGCCGTGTCGAGCGTGGGAGGCGTTCGGGATTACGCCGAGGATACCTTGGAGAGAGTCACTCAAGGTACGGCTAAGCTGGTGGAGGAGAACGAGCCTAGGGAGCTGTCCGAGGTTGACCATAGGATCTCGACTCTTACCGAGACCGATCTTCGTCTGATCCGAGAGGGTTTCCGGATCCCGCTTGAGTATGTACTGCTCCTTCCTGGGCCGGGGTTCCGAGCCAACACAAAGTCCTCGTCAGACGTATGTGTCTTTCTGGTCGACTCCCTCATTGCCGGGCTCCGCTTTCCCCTCCACCCGTTCGTGGTTGAAGTCTTGGTTTGGTACGGTTTGAGTCCAGCCCAACTGATGCCGAACACATGGAGGCACGTCGTGGCGTTCGTCCTTCGATGCCAAGAGGTCGGCGCCAAGCCGACTATGTTCCTCTTCCGGAGTCTCTTCCGACCTTGCCAGCCGAGGCGGGACGAGCAGAGGTTTTTCCTTTCTCCGCGGACGGGAGTTAAGTTGATCGAGAACCCGGACTCGATCAAACATTGGAAGGAGAATTACTTCCTCGTCCGAGCCCTGACGCCATGGGTGATACCGATGGTTTGGGCGAAGGAAGGTCTGCCCAAGCGGACCAAGAGAGAGGTGCCGCTGAGTGATGAGGACAAGGAGGTCCAGAAGAAGCTCCTCGCCCTGCCAACGCTAAGCTGGAAAGATATCACGGAGGAGCATCTGTTTCGTGGGGGTCTCAGTCCGATCGACCCTCGTATGCTTCTGGTATTTATACTCTTTGTTTAAAGTTCATGAAAATTTTTCTAAGTTTTTTCATTCGGCTTTTGTAGAGACGATGAAGCTTGATTACAAGGCTCTGGTGGCGAAGGGCAGGGCAGAGCAGGAGAAGAAGAAGAGGCCGTCGGCAGTGCCTCAGGACAGCCGAGCTTCGAAGAAGCCCTCGGTTGTGAAGGCTGCCGACCAACCGAAGGTCGCGGTCCTCAAGGAGGGGGAGATCGAGGTCCTTGTCTCTCCGACGAAGGTCGTGGTCCCCGAGCAGGGGGGAGTCGTGGTCTCCGATCCCCTTGCCTCGGACGCGCCTGCACCGACCCCGGAGGCGGGTGCTCCCCGTTCGTCGAGCAGCGTGTTCGGGGTGAAGGATGCGCTACACCTCCCAGTTCCGCCCCTTACCGCCGATGCGGAGAAGATCTTGACCGAGCGTCATAAGCAGATCTTCATCCCCGACTGGCAGGTGATGAACGCCGATGGCTTCTTGGGCGACGGGAACATCTGCATGGAGGCGGTGAGGCACCTGCCGACCCCGAAAGATCGAGCGACCCTGAAGGCCGGGATGGCAGGGGACGCCGTGATGCAGATTTCCCGGAATACCATGTCGGTAAGTAGGCCGAGCTCTTCTTCGTCCACATTTTTTTTCTTGCAATTTCTCTAAGTTCTTGGATTCGGACTTTAACATGTTGTTCTCTTTCAGACCCTCTGCCACTTCAATTTCCTGGTCGAGGAGTTGGCGAACAGGGAGCAGGAGAAGGAGCGGGAGAGGGCGGAGCGCGTCAAGGTCGCGAAGCAGCTTGATGACGAGTTGCTTCTCTCGACGAAGAGAGTTGCCGAAGTAGGAGGGTTGGAGAAGCAGCTGGCCGACATTGTTCAGCTATCGAAGGACACGGCGGCCAAGCTTGAGGCCTCGGAGAAGGAGGTGGCCGAGCTGAAGGATACGACGGCCAAGCTGGAGGCGTCGGTGAAGGAGGCAGCCGGGCTGAAGGAGGAGCTGGCCAAGGCTCGGTCGGAAGCGGAGGAAGCTCGGAAGAGGGCCGAGAAGATCAAGGCCAAACACCTCAGGAAGGTGAAGAGGGTGAAGAAGGTCGTGCAGGAGGAGGCCGCACTGCACATGCTCCAGAACATGGTGGATGCCTACGGCCGAGCCCTGCAACATGTGGTCGCCAAGAACCCGGGCTTCGACACGTCCTCCTACAACTTTTACGACCTCGTGGAAGGGGAGGAGGGCGTTCCCGAAGGGTTGCTCGACCCCGAGGGGGAGACGGAACCCGTCGAGGACCCATGGAAGGCCGAGGCCGAGGAGGAAGAGGAGGACGACTCCGAGGAGGAGAGCAGGAGCGAAGGCGGAGGCGGGGGCGATGGTGAGGACAAGGCCGAGGGGTCGACGGACCCGAACGACAAAAAGGTCGACCCCTGACTCGGTTGTCTTTTTTTTTTTTTTTTTGCTTTTGTAAGCCTAACTGCGGACTGGCCACCGCTGTTGTAGAACTTTCTCTTTGAATCTTGAATGAAAAAATGTTTTGTTTGGCCAAAATTTGTCCAAGTGTTGAATCTCGGATTTAGTGTCTGATTTGGCGTAAATTTCTTCAAGTGTTGGGCCTCGGATTTATCTCTGCTTTTCAGGTGAGATTCGGTCCGATCACGGAGGTTGTATACCTTAGGAAGGAGCTGGCGAAAACGAAGGACGAGCTCTTTCAGAGCCGGTATAATCGGTTTCTCCTGCTCGGCAGGCTGGAGGATATGAAGGCAGCCCTACGGAGGTATTGTCGTGAGCTGTGGCAACTACGGAAGCGCCCCCCGGCTCCTTGTCCCGAAGGCGAAGTCGAGGATCTCCGTAGAGAGCTCGCTGCCGCCGAGCAGAAGAACGACGATCTCTTGGCTGAGGTCCAATACTTGGAGTTAGCGGAGAAAGAACGTTCGGCGGAGGGAGAGAAGCTGACTTCTGAACTGGAGAAAGCGTCAACCGAGCGCAAGAGGCTATCGGCCGAAATCGACAGGCTCAGAAGGATCACAATAGATAGGGGGATTGAGGTCACCCATTACCGACGGCTCGCGACTGATAGCGCCAATGCCTCGGGCTCGTTGAGGGCCCCTCGATCGAAGAAATTGGCGAAGGACGACGTCCTGAGGGATAGAATTATCAAACTGGAGGAGGAGATCGCGTCGCTCAAGCCCGTGCCGGAGAGGGCTAATGTCCGCAGCACGTCGTGCACTCGCGAGGAGAGCGAGAGAGGGATTACGTTTTACGAACTTGCGATGCGCTCGCCTATGACCAGGCGGAGTCCGGCCGATGCTCAAAGTAGCGTGGCTGTCTCGTCGAGCGGTGCCTCGGTCGGCGTCGCTGTTAAGACCAGCAGTGAAGGGGGATCCCGCTTCGTTGGTTTAGGGTCGAGCTCGGAGGGCAGGCCTCGTCGTCCTCGCGTTTCCCTAAACCGAAGCATTCCCCTTCCGAAGAGGCCCTGATCATGTCGTTTTCCATTTTTGTTTGTTGTTGTAAAAACCTAATTATGGGGTCGGTTCGGCTGTCTGTAACACTATTATGTCTGAATGCGAATCTTTTTGGAAAATTTTCAAGTGTTAGACATCGACAGTGTATTGAAGTTGTGTTATTCGTTTTCCCTTTCTTTCACCTCGTGGTGACGATCCATGGCTCGGACTCCGAACGTTCGAATGATGACTCCGAATCCGAGGCCACCTCTGGGACGGTGGTTATGAGCCCTAGGAGCGCCGATCTGAAGTTACGCCGGGCTGAGAGTGAGTGGGCCCACCTTTCGTCCGTCCTCAGTCTCCGGGAAGCCGAGATCCAATGCTTGGAGAATAGGATCGTCGAGCTGAGCCCCGCAGGAGAGGATGAAGACTCGCAAACCGCATTCAGCAATGCTCTTCGGGTCAAATGCATTCGGCACAACCAGTCGAAGATTATTGTCGAGCGGGATGACTTGCTTTCGGAGATTCGGCACTTGCAGGCTGTGGTGGCGAAGCTCTGGGGGGACGTAGAGGAGCTGCCCGCCGAGGAGGACGAACAGTCTAGTGAGGATGTGTCTATATGAGAGACAAGTGTAGTGGGTCGGGCGTTGTGTGTTTTGTTTGCCAACACTTTGTAATGGAATGTTCTGTATTATGCACCGACCATTAATAAAATTCCCTTTCATTGCTTTGCGTATTTGTCTTTGCTTATAACTGTGTCGGCCGTGCCGTGATCTTTGAACCGAGCGTGTTTGTTTAACCGAACGGGTCCCCATGGGTACGGTATTTTGTCGTTTAGCGGCTCTGACGCGGTACGGCACAAATTCCTAGGCGGCTCCGCGCCCAAGAAAGTGCTATTTTGTCATTTAGAGCAGGTGGCGAGATCTGAGCCGTTGAATGTAGGCGTGAATCTCGAGGCGGCTTAGTCCCCAAGAAAACGTTATCTTGTCGTTTAGTGCAGGTGGCAAGATCTGAGCCGTCTGATCGAGATCATGCACGAAAGTTGAGGGGAAAGTGTGTTTTCCCCGTTTACACGCTCGGGAAGGCACTTGTTCGGGAGCCAACCGAAGGCGTGGGTCTTCGGGCTTTGGCTAATAGTTAGGAGAGTTCGGATTATGTGTTCCGGAGCTTGGGTATAGTTCAATGGTTGTGGGAGCAATTCCGAACGGCGATCTACCCCTGATTCGTCCGGAGACGAGCCGAGGAGGTAAAGTCGAGCCGAGTGTTGGACTCCGAACCATCGGTATAGTTCAACGGCTGTGGGAGCAATTCCGAACGGCGATCTACCCCTGGTTCGTCCGGAGACGAGCCGAGGAGGTAAAGTCGAGCCGAGTCTTGGACTCCGAACCATCGGTATAGTTCAACGACTGTGGGAGCAATTCCGAACGGCGATCTACCCCTGGTTCGTCCGGAGACGAGCCGAGGAGGTAAAGTCGAGCCGAGTCTTGGACTCCGAACCATCGGTATAGTTCAACGGCTGTGGGAGCAATTCCGAATGGCGATCTACCCCTGGTTCGTCCGGAGACGAGCCGAGGAGGTAAAGTCGAGCCGAGTCTTGGACTCCGAACCATCGGTATAGTTCAACGGCTGTGGGAGCAATTCCGAACGGTGATCTACCCCTGGTTCGTCCGGAGACGAGCCGAGGAGGTAAAGTCGAGCCGAGTCTTGGACTCCGAACTATCGGTATAGTTCAACGGCTGTGGGAGCAATTCCGAACAGCGATCTACCCCTGGTTCGTCCGGAGACGAGCCGAGGAGGTAAAGTCGAGCCGAGTCTTGGACTCCGAACCATCGGTATAGTTCAACGGCTGTGGGAGCAGTTCGGAATGGCGGTCTTCCTCTGTTCCGTCCGGAGACGAACCGAGGGAACGAGGCCGAGCCGAACGTGGACTCCGAACCATTGGTTGAAATCACAATATAAAAGGCAGGTGATAAGAGGGGAGAAAAACATGCGGATTCACAAACATAATAGGGCTTTCTTTATTGATATTTGACGGCGAACCGTTTTACATAGTACAATTTATGAAAAAATGGGTTACATGTCGGAAGACCGGAATGGCTCGATACTCCTTGTTACTTAGAGTGGCGTCGGAGCGCTCTCTTGGTATTTTAGGAGGTGGTCGACATTTCAGGTCCTCGGAAGCTCTCTGCCCTCTAGGTCTTCGAGGCGATATGTTCCGGGCCGAACTATCCTTGTGATCCTGTACGGCCCTTCCCAGTTCGGAGCGAGCTTGCTCTTCTGACTGGGGAGGGATATAGCTAGCTTTCTCAAGATCAAATCTCCTTGCTTAAGGTTGGCAGGTCGGACCTTCCTGTTGTACGCCAATTCAACTCTTCTTCGGTAGATCTGCTGCCGAATCGATGCCCTTTCCCTCAGCTCGTCTATCAAGTCCAATTCTGCTCTGAGGTCCCTGGCATTCTGTGTTTCGTCAAAGGCTGTGAGCCGAGGGGATGGTATTCCGACCTCAAGAGGTATCACGGCCTCGGACCCATAGGTGAGGTTGAAGGGGGACTCGCCTGTGGGGATCCGTTTGCTCGTGCGGTAGTTCCATAGGACGTTGGGGAGTTGGTCGACCCATAAGCCCTTGGAACTTTTGTCGAGCCTTTTCTTGATACCTGCGAGGATCTGCCGATTGGCATTTTCTGCCTGTCCGTTCGACTGAGGATGGGAGACGGACGAGAAGCGCTGCTGAATGGCCAGGTCGTCGCATAGAGCTCGGAACGCTATGCCTGTGAACTGAGTCCCGTTGTCCGTTACGAGGACCCGGGGGACTCCGAACCTGCATATGATGCTCTTCCAGAAGAACTGTACCACTTTGTTCTCAGTTATAGTGGCGAGGGGCTCGGCCTCGACCCACTTTGAGAAGTAGTCGATGGCTACGACCAAGAATCTGAGCTGACCTGGAGCTGGAGGGAAGGGCCCTAGTAAGTCCATGCCCCACATTGCGAAGGGGATGGGACTTGATAGGGAGGCGAGGTTGGCCTGAGGGAGGCGTCGGATGTTAGAGTGTCTCTGACAGGAACTGCATTGCCGAACGTGTCGTTCGGCGTCTTGAAGAAGGGTCGGCCAGAAATACCCATAATTCAAAGCTTTTCGGGCCAAGGACCTAAATCCTGAGTGCGCCCCTCCGATGCCTTCGTAGAGCTCTCACAGGGCATATTCGGCTTGATCCGGAGAGAGGCACCTTAAGTACGGTCGGTCGTCTATCTGAGAGAAAGAGCATTTGTACAGGATACCCTCGATTAGGACAAACCGCTCGGCCCGGGTCCTGACTCGGCGAGCCTCTTTGGGATCCGAAGGCAGAACTCCATCCCTTAAGAATTCTATCAATGGCTTCATCCAATCGTCTTGTAGCATGACTGGCAAAGACTCCGCCGAGGCGGGCGACTCATCTTCGATGCTCGGCTTAGAGAGGACTTCGATCAGCACGGTCTGTTCGAGACCTTAAAGTGAGGACGAAGCCAATTTGGAGAGGGCATCGGCCTGTGAGTTTTCTTCCCGAGGGACTCGTTCGATGGTGGCCTATTCGAACCGGTTCAGGAGGTCCCGGACCTTGGCGAGGTACTTCGCTATTCGCTCGTCTCGGGCCTCATATTCCCCCGAGACCTGGTTCACGACTAGTTGGGAATCACTGTGAATCCGGAGGCGCTGGGCTCCAGCACTTCGGGCGAGACCGAGCCCGGCGATGAGCGCTTCGTACTCCGCCTCGTTGTTCGAGGCTTTGAAGTTCATGCGGATGGCGTACTGGAGGACGAAGTTGTCAGGGCCGTTCAGTATGATTTCGGCGCCGCTTCCTTCATTACAAGAGGATCCGTCCACAAAAACGGTCCAAATGGGGGGCCCATTCGGGACGTGGCCGACCTCGGGGATAGTGGATTCTACGATGAAGTCGGCGAGAGCTTGTGCCTTAATTGCCGTCCGAGGCTGATAAGAGATGTCGTGCTCACTTAGCTCAATGGACCACTTCATTAGCCGGCCCGAGGTCTCAGGATTGTGGAGGATCTGCTTGAGGGGTTGGTCGGTGAGGACAACGACCGAGTGGGATTGAAAGTACGGCCGAAGCTTTCTCGCTGCCATGACCAGAGCGTAGGCTATCTTCTCTATCCTCGGATAGCGGAGCTCGGCGTCCCGGAGCACCTTGCTCACGTAGTAGATAGGCCTCTGGGCCCGGTCCTCCTCTCTCACTAAGACAGCACTTAAGGTCTGCTCGGAGGCAGCCAAGTAGACGAAGAGAGTCTTGCCTGGGACCGGTTTACTGAGCAGGGGGGGTTCACCAAATAGGCCTTCAACTGGTCGAATGATTCCTGTTGTGGTTGGCCCCATTCAAAACCTTTGGCCCCCCGGAGTGCTTTGAAGAAGGGAAGGCACTTTTCCCCCGACTTCGAAAGGAACCGGCCGATAGCAGCGAGCCGGCCAGTGAGCTTTTGCACTTCCTTGACGTTCCGAGGCGGAGCCATGTCTAATATGGCCTTAATCTTTTCGGGATTAGCTTCGATTCCTCGCTGGCTTACCATGAAGCCGAGGAATTTTCCCGAGGAGACACCGAACGCACACTTGTTCGGGTTCAGCCGCATGCTGTGCTTCCTCAACACGCCGAAGGCCTCCTGGAGGTCGGCTACATGATCGGTGCCGCGGATGCTCTTGACGAGCATGTCGTCAACGTACACCTCCATGTTTCGGCCGATCTGGTTCTGGAAGACCTTGTTGACGAGGCGCTGGTAGGTGGCGCCTGCGTTCTTCAGGCCGAACGACATTACTCGGTAGCAGTAGAGGCCTTGGTCGGTGACGAAGGAGGTCTTCGGAATGTCCGAAGGGAACATTCGGATTTGATTGTACCCCGAGAAGGCATCCATGAAGCTGAGGAGCTCGTGGCCCGAAGTGGCGTCGATAAGGGTGTCGATGTTCGGAAGCGGGAAGGGATCCTTCGGACACGCCTTGTTCAGGTCGGTGAAGTCAATGCATATCCTCCACGAGCCATTGGACTTCTTGACCATTACAACGTTCGACAGCCACTCGGGATAATTTACCTCCTGTATGAACTTGGCCTTTAGAAGTTTATCAACCTCCTCCTTGATGGCCTGTTGTCGCTCGGGAGCGAACTTTCGCCTCTTCTGTTGAACCGGTTTGCACCCCGGTTCGACGCTTAAGCGGTGGACGAGGAGCTCCTCGGAAATGCCGGGCATGTCCGCGGCTGACCATGCAAACAGGTCACGGTTGTCCCGGATGCATTTAATCAGGTCCGAACACAGTGCGGTCGGCAAGGATTTGCTGATGAGGAATTTCCGGCTCGGATCCTCGTCCGAGAAGAGCACTTCTTCTAATTCGTCCGCCGGTTCGGACGTCTGGCGGGCCTTCGGCTCGGGGATCTCCAGTGTCTCGAGCGAGAGCACTGGTCCCCCGGTGGAAGTCATGTAGCACTTCCGGGCTGTTTCCTGGCTTCCCCTGACTTCCCCTACTCCCGACCGAGTGGGGAACTTCATTTTCAAATGGTATGCTGAGGGGACAGCCTCCAGGGCGGCTAGGCCGGGGCGGCCTAGGATGACATTATATGTGCTGGGACGTCGACGACCATGAAGTCCATCGGCTCGGTCCGGGTAGTAGGGGTGCTTCCCGCAGTAACGTCCAGGGTTATCACCCCTTCGACGGTTACCGGGACCCCCGTGAACCCGTGGAGAGTGTAACCGGCCGGCTTGAGACGGTCTCGGGACAGCTGCAGGCCTCGGAAGGCCGAGAGGAAAAGGATATTGACCGAACTCCCGTTGTCCACCAAAATCCTCTGCACCTTGAAGTTGGCCATGCGGAGGTCGATGACGAGGGCATCGCAGTGGGGGGTTCGGACTCCTTTGAGGTCGGCATCGGAGAAAGACACAGGGACGCCGAGACCTCTCGGGGGAGGGACACTATGGACCGAGTTGACCTCTCGGACGAAGGCCTTCCGGGAGGAATTAGAGGAGCCCCCCATGGGGCCTCCATGGATCAAGTGCAGAACCCGTTCCTCCTCGAACTCGGGTGTCTCTTCGCGCCGCTCGGAGCGCTTGTTAGCCCCCCGAGGCGGAGGGGAGTTGCGATCTGTCCGATCGTTAGCCTTCACGAACTTGGCCAACTGCCCCCTCCGAATGAGGGCTTCGATCTCATCTCTTAAAGCCCAGCAGTCATTCGTATCGTGCCCGTGGTCTCGGTGGTACCGACACCACTTGTCTTTGTTCCTCCTCTTTGCCGGGGTGTGCATCCTCGGGGCTGGAGGGATGACCCCCTCCTTCTCCACCTCCATCAGGATAGTAGAGACATTAGTAGTGAGGGGAGTGAACTTCTCGAATCTGGGGGGAGGGCGGCGCTGACCGCCCACGTCCTTCTGAGCTTTCTTGGACCCTTCTTCCCCCGTCGCCTTCCTCTTCGACCCTGCGGAGGGCCCCCCAAAGCTTGGAAGGGCTTCGGCCTCCTCTGCTCGGATGTACTTCTCGCACCTCAGGAGGAGGTCGGCGAAGTCATGCGGGGGCTTCTTGGCCAGGGATGATCGGAGGTTGGCGTTAAGGACGTTCGACTGGAACGCCACAGTGGCCACGGACTGGTCTAAGGAGGCAATAGACCTGACCTCTGGGTGAATCTCTTCACATAATCCCGCAGCTTCTCTTCCCTCTCCTGCCGCAGGTTCAGTAGGGAAAGACTTGTCTTCTCGGCTCGCCGGCTACTCACGAAGTGAGTAATGAACAGCGTCTCGAACTGCTCGAATGAGAAGATGGATGAGGGGGCGAGCCTGGAATACCATTCCCGAGCCGACCCCCTGAGGGTGGCAGGGAAGGTCCTGCAGAGCACCGCGTCGGAAGCTTGATGGATCAGCATCAGGGTCTTGAAGCTTTCGACGTGATCGACCGGGTCGGATTCCCCTGAGTATGTTTCAAACTGTGGCGGTTTGAAACTCCTCGGTATGTGGGCCTCCATGATCGACCGTGAGAAGGGGGGTCGACTGGGACGGAAGGTTCCTGCTCGGGACTCTTCCTCCCTGTCCATGCGGCCGATACGCCTTTCCACCTCATGGAGACGGCGGATGAGGGCGTCGTCCCTCCGCTGGTGATCGTATGACCCCCCGGACTCCTCTTCATAGGAAGGGGAGCGTGGACTGCGTCGTCGGTAGTCCCGGGACCGGCGAGGGCTTTGTTCCTGCTGCTGGCGGCTGGGAGCCGGGGAAGGGCTCCGGGTTCGGCGCCGAGGACTAGGATCCCTGGGGGGCGTCGGAGCCCTCTGGGCATTCTCCACATTCTGCCGAAGGTTGAGAGCCTGCAGAACGGTCTCCTGAAACTGGAGGAATTCGGCCCGACTGATAGGCACATCTCGGTCCCTCGGACGGCGTCGATCCCCGGGGGAACGGGACCTCCTCCTTCGGTGCTCGGGGGACGCTGCTCGGCCTCTGCGGTCCGGGGACCTTCTGGCGTCTCGGCGACGTGGGGACCGCTCACCCTGACGCTGGCGGGAGGCTCCCTCTCGGGCCCGCCTCTCGTCAAGATGGGTGCGGAGGTCGTCGTCCTTCTGGCGGTTCAGAAGTGTGATACGGAGGTCGGGATGATGAGAGGCCATCGAGTCCGAGGACCCATTATGGACCGAGACATTGCCCGGATTGAGGGGCTGCTTCTCCTTCCGACCGTTATGACCGGACGGACCATTGTTGGGCTGCTGCTTGGGAGGAGGAGGTGGGACCTGCTGGGCCATCGGAGGTAGGTCGGACTGAGGAATGGGATTGACTGGGGCTTCATTCGCCGGGTCGGCGAGGTTGCCCACACGGTTCGACCCTCTGGATCTGACCTTCTTCGGCGGCATGACTGTCGAGGACGACGGAGAATGGGCTGAGGCTGTTCGTGTGGTTTTCCCACAGACGGCGCCAATCTGTTACCGCTGATTTCGGTGTGGGGGTAAACAGATAGAATTTATAAGTCCGAGAAGAACCTGAACAGTTGACTCAGCCTTCTTACTCCTGTCGCAACCTGCAAGGAAGTGCGAGACACCGGGGTTGATTCCGGCGATGCACCCTCCGACGCTCTTGTCAGTAATCAGAAAAAGATTAAGAAAGAGCTTAAGTGGTGAAGAAGTGATTAACCTGGTCTTGGTGGTAGAGGGGTCGTATTTATAGTCGCCTTTGGAACGGTTAGGATCCTGATTTCCTGCCTAACAGCCAGGAGGAAAATCCTCCTATTCTGTTTTGGGAAATTAGGCCATGATTCCCTGGTGAGAGTCAATCAGGCTTATTGATTTGATTTGGTCAAATCAGTGGCCTTGATTCTCCTCATGGTGGACCGGGCTTGTATCGGGTCGGGACCCGTACCCAGTTGAAGTGGATCTATTCGCGGGTGGTTGGTTTTATGAGAAGGAGGCCCAATACCCGTTTTGGATCAATCTGTATGTGAAATTACCTTTTTACCCCCGTGCTTCAAGATTCGTGCTCGATCTGGACGGTCCCGATTCAACCCCATTTTTAGCCATATCATGCACCATATGTGCACAACACTTCTCATTCTATTATTAATTGTTATTAAATTAAATGTAGGTGTATATTACATGAAAAGTGTACTAGACTTTAAAATGTTCATTTAAATTTAGAATTAATTATGGGCCTCAACATGTAATTAATTTTTAGTGGGTTTCAAAATAGATTTTAGGCTTATTTGATTAAAATAAAATAAACCATACAAGTGTGACAAAAAAAAGAGAAGAAAAATGTGCATGACTCTAGAAAATTTTAGGTACTAAATTGCATAAAATTTTATGTGCAATGCACGTGCAAAATATTAAAATTATTTTTCTAGGATATTACAGGTATTGTAAGAAATCATATAAATTCCAATACTATTCCAAAAATAGATTTATTAGTTTCATAGGAATCATAAATGAATCTACTATAACTTTTTAGTTAAGATCATCTATAATCATTCTCAATTACTTCGTCTAAATTCATTTGCAACACAATAGGTTAAAAATCTAAAAACTGCAGCTCATGCTACTTGTAAAAATTATAGAAAATTGTATACTTCATGAAACTTTGTGTTCTTCAGATCAAATTAAAGGTACACAAGTCTACTATAACTTTTTAGTTATAAGTTTGCCCAAAATATTATTTTTATAACCGTTAATTCTTCGAAATCTACAGTAGGGTCGAAATATTATACTACAGTTAAAATACTGCCATTTATTCAATATTGTAAAATTCATTATAAATTCAGTTTTTCATAGAAAATTGATTTCTTACACTCTAACGAAAGGTTAACAAGTCTGATTCAAGTTCTTAGTTTTGACGTTTCTCAAAATACTTCAGCTAGAATGATGAAATGATCAAATCCAAAATCTGTACAAATTTCCAGCAACTAGCCAACTGCCAACCAGTCCTACGTTTGAATTTTATTAAATTAGTAAACGACATCCAAATATTAGAAAATTTTAAAGAGATGTTTCTGACATATACGAGATACTCCTATAAAAATTTAGCTTTAGATTCCATTTATTTTAATAGTTATGGTTTTTTTGTAGTGCAACTAGGACTCAAACCAGAAACTTATGAAATGCCCTCAAATCAAACATATCATAATTTCATACATTCAATCAACAACAAATAATTTAAACATGAATGGTCATTCCATATAAGGTATCATGCATCTAACAATTCACATATATCCAGCATTCTACTAATAAAACTATATTAGAAAGTTGAACAAATCGCCCACTTCAAATGTAGAATTCCTAGTAGTAGAACTCCTAGAATGCTAAGTAGTCCCTACTTCAATTTTTGTTTTGAGTTGTGTTATTCATGACAAAAGTAGGGACTACTTATAGAAAAATTGTGTTGTCAAAATAGCTCCCCACCAAAATAACTCCCCACTTCCCAAAATAACGCCCCACTTCCCCCTAACTCACACCACTCTCCCTCATTCTCAACCATGGTAAGAAACACGTGCAGACTCTTCATACAAATTTTATTATTAATTTTTATTAGGTTAGATGTGTGTGTTACACATGGTAAGTGTACCAAACTAACTATATTTTAAATGTACACTTTAGTGCACACAAAATCAATCACGAGCTTTAAATTAATTTTAGTGGGCTACAAAATGAATTTAGGCCTAATGGATTTTAATTAAAAATAAATCACACAATTGTGACTAGAAAAAAGAGAAAAAAAGGTTCATGATTCAAGAAAACTTTAGGAATCAATATGTACCCAAAATATTACGTGCAATGCACGTGTAAAAAAATTAAAATAAGAAATTGCGTGCATAAGAAAAATGCGTGCGTCGCACGTATCAATAAGTATTCAAATACAAAAATTGGTTTGAGCGATCGAAATATTTATTTTGATAATGTTACGGATATTTCGCGTAACGAAAAAATATACGTAATCTACACGTGTATTGAAAACAAGTGCAATACACGTAAAAATAAAAAAATTGGTTTTTATATTTGAATTGGCTCAAAATATGATAAAAATGAATTTTGAGAAAACGGAAAATATATAAATTGTCGAAATACAAAATATGTAAGATATTTATATTAAAATACGTTACGGATATTACCCGTAACAATATAAAATACATGTGCGTAATACACGAGGGGCAAAATTGTCAACCCTTAATTTTGACAATTTTGCGGGGTGTTACACTTGTAGGCCACGGTTTTCCTTGTGAACACAAGCTCCTTTCTTTTAAGCCCCATGTTCTTGGTGGCCAAGTTTAATCATGAACCATTTGATGACTGCAAGATTGATTTCTGAATGATTAACGATGGATGATGCCAGATCGCTCGGATCCAACTTCACATAGGCTGGACAAGCCTTGGTTTGGGTCGAATTTGACTTTCAACCCATTGGAGAGATGTAACAATCCTGAGACTTCAACAGGAGACCTAACTTCTTGGATATTCATGCGTAGTATTCTTTTTCACCCGTTGTGGAGCAAAGAATAGCCTTATCCTGTGCAAGCTTTATATATTTCCACATGAAATCCACATGTTTGGTTGACTCAATGACTGCCTGCCAGTCTGCATTACTCGTTTTGCCTATACATTACGGTAGATTTGCTACATGGGTTAGGTAGACTTGGATTGGTTGTGTGCAAGCCATTGCATGTGTTTATCACATGTGTTGAGATTTATCATTCTTTACCTTTAACACATGTCAACTAGGTGTAGGTCCGATATTAGAGATGTTCGAGGATGGGTTGAGCGGGTTTTGGAGGGTTTTTTTTATCCCGAATCGAAAGTACGGGTGGGTTTTACGACCTCCAAAACCCGCACAAAAAGTATGGTACTTAAACCCAAACCCACAGGTTCGGGCGGGTTTCAGGTTCGGGTTCGGGTTCAGATGGGTTAACCTTTTTGTGTGTGTGTTGGGGGGGGGGGGGGGGGGGGCTCATTGAACATAGGTATTGGAACATTGTTTGTAGTATTATAAAAAACTATATAATAAAACACAAGATAATTTGAAAAAAAAACTATCAAATGGTTCATCTTCAATTGAAACAAAATCAACGGTTTAGATTCACTCTCGCAAAATATATTTTCCCTCCAAAAAGTTTTTCCCCCAAAACCAATTTCCTCCCCCCCCCCCCCCCCCCAAAACATAAAAAAACTCTTTAATTTATTACTATCTCTCTTTTCTCTTTTCACTTTTTCATATTTCTCTCATGCTCACTCCTCTCTCTCCCATCTCTCTATTTACTTAGAATTTTAGATTTTCATATTTCAAATTTGTAAAGTTTCATATTTTTATGTTTTTTTATTGCTCATATTATATTGAAAATATCAAATATCTTCTCAACAGTTAAATTTCATTATTTTCCACTGTCAAAGTTTAAGAAGTTTGATTTTACACCCCCGTTTATAATAATTTTTTAACATATACTAATGGAAACATGGACTTTTATTTACAACTAATTATTGTCATACTATTCAAACTCGAGCTACATAATTGTTGTTTTACTATTTACAAGGCTTTTTGTATGCTGTATCGTTCTGAAGACATGCCTATGGGCAAATCTAGTATAACAATATTATTTTAAAATATGCATTTTCAACTTCAATGCACAAAAATATATATTATCCCAAAATATACAACCTTCATACATTTATATATACAAAAGTTACGAATACCTCAATTTATACATACATGAATACTAGTAGGTTTGTAGCCGTTTAATTTGGGCATGGGCCTATAGTTTGGGACTTTGGGGGAATCATCTTATTATAAACAGAATGGGTAAGAATTTTAGCTATTCATCTTCATGAATGATTATGATAAAACAAATAAGGCAAAATATAGTATATATTGTGTAGCATATATTTGGTATATCCATAGATTATATATTATTTGCAAAAGGAAAATAACATTATATTTATAATACACCAATGCAATTTAATTTGTAACATCATATTAGGATGGGTGGGCCGAGCAGCAAGGGCGAAGGCAGTAAAGCCTCAGGCCCTGGAATTTTGCAGGCCCCTAATAGGCCCAAGTGCATAAAAGGTCCGCTCCCCCTCAACTGGCCAAAACCTGCTCCCCTTCTCTTGGCCTAAACCGCTCTTCTTTCTTTTGGCCCACTCATCTTCTTTCTTTTGGGCCAAACCGCTCCCACTCCTTTTCTTTCTTCTTTTCTTTCTTTCTTTCTTTTCGCTCCAGCCTCCACCCCGAAATAGCGAAACCCTAGCTGGCTAGCTCCCTCTCCTTTCTTCTTTTCTTTTTTTCTTTCCATGCTCCAGTCTAACCTCCACCAAAACCCCTGCTCTCTCTCTTCTTTCTTCCTGAGATTTTGTTGTGGTAGTCTCTCTTTCCACCGAAACCCTAGCTTGAGTCCAAACTCCTTTTCTCAACAATTTCGAAACATCCAAAGTCCAAATCTTCAAGAATCAAGACTACCTCCAAAGCCCGAATCTCTCCCCTAGTCCCCTCCCAACCTGATGTTAGTCGTTAGATCACAAATGTTGATGACTCGATGGTGACTTGGTGAGTGATCTATGATAAAAAAAAAATGTTTTTGAGAAATTTTGTTGTGTTGTTTGACCATGGTTTGTTTAATTGTTTTACAATGTTAGTAAAGATCAATTTTGTTGTGTTTGAGAAATTAGGAATTTTGGTTGGTGAGTGATGGCTTCTAAGAGGATTTGAAGGAGTTCAAGTAAGAAAGATAATTTATCTCATATTTCCCTGATTTATGCCTATTTATCAAAACCAAAAATAGTTTCCTATCATATAATCATGAAGACTGCATTTTTTTCTATCTCAAATCGTCTAAAGAATTCAGTTGCAGACTGGATTTTTTAAGAAGGAAATAGATACAATGTTATTTTTTGTGTTTGAATTACTTAATGCAATGAGATCATATAATCTGATGTACAAGGTTTAACTTAAGTACTCTGTGTTGGCGGTGGTGGGTTTGGGTGACTCTCAGTTTTGTCTGCAAAATACTTGCTTGATCCCTTGACATCACCATGAACTAGTTGATTATTTTGGGCAAACTCCACTGCAGGTTCTTTTTGCAGTACAATTCATGGGCATTGCAGTACAGTCATGCTTTGGTCATCTAATGCACCCACTTTGAGCATGAATGTGAATAACTTTTTTAGTTCTTTTGAATCTCTAGCTTGTTTTAGTTAATATATTTTTTTGGGCAAACTGCAACTTGGAAAACATGTAGGAAAGATGAGAATGGGAAAAAAAGAAGAAAACAATTTGCTATATGTAGGAAAATTTGAGTTCCAACTTGCAAGTATTTGAACTCACTTGTAAAATAAACCAGATAATTGAATTTTAGAGAACTTGTTTGCCCTTCATGAATTTTAGAGATTTTGGTCGCGTAGGGAGTTTTGTAATATAACAATGTTTGTTTAATTCCGTTTATAATATGATTGTGATGTGGATATTTAAAAACTTTTATAAATTTGTGGTTCTGTGATTTCGCTCCCGCTGGATGAAAATCCTGGCTCCGCCACTGCCGAGCAGGTTCAGGTTCAAGTCTAGGTTCGAGAGGGTGCATGTTCGGACTCGGGTGGGTTTATTAAACATATGAAGCCCACCCAAAAAAGAATGGTTCGGATGGATTTTTCAAAGTCGGGTTTGGGCAAGTTTTGAAAGAGATTTTTAACACTTTATTTGTGGGTTTAGTTCGGGTCAAACCCGACCCAATGAACCGCCCTATTCGATATATAGCTCTTGCCATTTCTCCATTCTCTGTTAATGGTGGTATGGTTCATTCCATTGTGAAAGTTGTAAAAGTTCTGAATTTCGAATGATTACATTTTCTTACTATATTTGCCTTAATAATCAAATACCTATCATCTTGGCTGCGTTGATGGATTTCATGATTACAGGTCCACTGACCATCCACCTTCTGAATCTCTAACAATAAAATTCATTTTGGTCATAGTGGTCACTGAGAGAAACATCGAAGTTAGTTGTCAAAGTTCCATTAGCTGGATATTACCATCGAACTAGGCACGGTTGAGTAGTTGGTTTACTACAACAATGAAAAAGACCGAGATTCTGCAACCTATCCAATCCAATTTCAGTGCACTGCTTTGCGGGCCTCCACAAGTTGTCCAACACTCCTTCATAGCATTCACACACCACACATAATGGAGGCCACAGTGGGGAGTGATCTCCTCCAAAACACGTAATATTGGAGGGTTGTATAACGTAATTGAAAATTTCAAGGAGCCTAATAGAAATTCATTGTTCGGCCAAGACTCTAAAGTCCCTAACCAAATGACAAAAATTTCATACACAATCAATTTGGGCCAAAGGCTTTTTTACAGCCCAATCTACTAATCCAGGGCCATTCTCAGCCCATACTCATCTCTGATTGGGCTTCACCAAAACTCCCATTACAAACCTCGCTAAAACCCCCACTCTCTCTTTATTTCTCTCTCCAACTAATCTATTTCGCGAAGAAGATAGAGTGAGGAACCTAAAGGGCGGAGAAAGAGAATTAGAAATGGCGAACCTTCGTTTAGCAATGGACGCCGCCTTCTGGGACCTGGACCTCTCCTCCGCCCAAACCCTAGACGGCACTGTCCGGTTCGTCCCCGGCGAACCGCCTCCCCTCCCGATTTCCCGGTCCAGCCGGACCGTCCGCCCCCAGCAGCTCTCCTTCTTCCGCGATGCTTTCCCGCTCGGAATTATTCCCTCATTCTCGCCGACGGCGGAGAAGGGGCTCGGCTCCTTCACCCTTCTCTCCCTCTTGTTCGGCCCGTCTTTTACATTTGGGTATTTATAAACATTCTTTCTTGGTTTTATTTGGGAAATTTTGATTTTTTTTTTAATCTTTTTTTTCCTCCTTATCTTTGTGTGTGTGTGTGTATAATTTGGGGGAATGCACAATGTTGTGAATGTGAACAAGGTTTTATTTAAATACTAAATGGTCAAGGCACAAATCTTTTTCTTATCATATTTGACAGCGTGTTTAGCAGTGCTTTGGCTGAAAAGTGTTTGTTAACAATGTGAAGAAAAAATATGTTTTTTGAAGAACTTCTTGGAAATGCTAGAAGTGCTTAAAGAATAAAGATTGGTGTGGTGGGCAAAAGGGCCAAAACTATAGTTTTGGGAAGCGTTTTTTGCTAACTACATTTTTCACTATGTTTAGTAAACACCTATAGTGAGTAAGTGCTTTCAGAGTCCAAAAAGTGCTTTTTGGGCTTGCCAAAAGCAATATCAAGCGGAGCCTAATTGAAGGAGTTGAATGATTTTGTTGTGTCAGGAATAATGGCATTTTAAATTGGATTATGAATAAAGTGTGATCGATTAACTAGACTCTACCAGGAAACTAATAATTAGTGTAAATAAGATTTTCTTGTGAAGTATGAGTGTTTTTTTCTTTAGTAGAAGTAATTCTTAAAATGCTAAATTTAAAAAACCCCACTGAACTTTGGGCCATTTTAAAAAAACCGCACTAAGTTTTTTTTTTTTTTTTATTAAAAAAACCGCACAAAACTATAGTTTAAAAAATCACACACTGACAGAGTTAGGGTTAGGGTTAGGGTTAGGGTTAGGGTTAGGGTAAGGGTAAGGGTAAGGGTAAGGGTAAGGGTAAGGGTAAGGGTTAGGGTTAGGGTTAGTTCAGTGGGGTTTATTTAAACATCTGATTAGTTAATTGATGTTTTTTTAAACACAAATGAAAGATGAAAGTAGTTTTTTGACATAAAACCTAACTGAAACCTAACTCCGTAAGTGAGTTTTTTGATAACATAGTTTTGTGCGGTTTTTTTATTAAAAGAAAAACTTAGTGCGGTTTTTTAACTCCGTTAAAATGAGTTTTTTGATAACATAGTTTTATGCGGTTAAAAAAAAAAACCTTAGTGTGGTTTTTTTTTGATGAATCGGATAGAGCCAAAAGGCTCCAGCCATCAACAAAATATATTAATCAATAATAACAGTTAATGTACAATACAGTAGTCACTGGCTTTACAAGATGTAAAACAGAATTAAACATACAAAAGGACAATAAATAAAGACAGTCAAAACTCGAATACAGGGAGACAGCGCAAGAAACGAGGCTGCAAACCGAACGGGCTTGAAAAACAACACACTAGTGGAGCAAGCCAACTCGACGCACTCGAGAAGAACAAGAACCTAGTCCACTGCGCCAAGAGACCTGGGAGCCAATACCCCCCCGCACGAATGAGATCACCTTCACAAACAGTCCAAACGAAACAAAAGCTGCACAAAGTAGAACACGCATTGCCTAAGAGAAGAGAAGGCACTCGCAGAGGAACGCAACTGGACCGCGGAGGCGAGGAGGATGACATCTCAACTGAGCCCAAGCTGAGGAGGCGATAAGGAAGCAGCTTTCCTAGCAAGAATACGAGCACTCACACGAATCGAAACTTTATTGATAGCTTTCTTGTTGTATTTCCGCTTAATGTGGGGCAGTGCGACCTGCGCCAAAGTAGAAGAAATAGCATCTGGGGCAGGCAAGGAAACTTCATCTACGATGAAGCAAGACGGGGGAAGGAGACAACTGCGGGGGAAGAGGTGCAGGGAAACCCTCATCCCCGAAAGGAGATCATGAATCCAAGATTTAAATCCTAAACCTTTATACATCGAGAAAATACATCTCGGAAAATGAAGGGAGAACATAGGAAGGTCGGGTGAAGAGATCAACACAGAACAAGGATAGTGATAATCAAAAGAAAGAAACTTAATATCGCTACCGGCATTGGCAGTTGGCGCCTGAGGGGCCAAAGTGCTGCGATGCTGGGAGAGCCCCATCGCACCGCAGCTCCCATAGTGACGCGAGGCAAAGGATTTAAACAGTTCTTCATTATAATTTGAGATCAAGCATAATGAAGAAGCCGCTGGAACAGTAGGAGGACGAGCCTTGTGGACGCTCGTCCGGATGACAGAAATTAGATTCGTATAAACCTTAAGATCCTTAAAGTGATTAGCAATGTTAGAAGGCTGTAAAATCGCCCTCGAATCACTAAGCACAGATGAAGGAGAAGAGGGGAGACTAGCTGAACTGGAAACAATCACAGAGGAGTCTAACTCCTTACCAGAAACAATCACAGAGGAGTCAAACTCCTTACCAGAATGAATACTAGGTTTCTTAGTAGCGCAACCATGAAGTTTGCACTTTAAGAGGGGATAGTTAAGAAATGAGAGAAGTTTGGCCGGTAAAGGAAGGCCTCTGGGTAAACCAAGGAGCTCTTGAAGGAGAAAACATCGACTGCGTGAGTGACCAAACTTCTCACAGAAGAGGCATTTCATTTTGTTCACGCACTCACGTTTAAAGTGCCCTGGAAGAAGGCACCTGTGACAGGACCGAAAAGGGGCGGCCTTACCATGAGAGGGAGAAATGGTGGAGAGAGGAGAGCTAAGGGAATGAAATGTATTACCCAGGGGAAGAGAAGTTAAGTCGCTATTCAAAGCCCGAACCGGCACTAAACTGTTAGAACAAGTTTTAGAAGCGGCGAGCTCCATGACAGAAAAACCACGAGATAAAATCTAAATACAACCACCAACAATAAAGAAGGCGAAAGACACTAGTATCAGGAGTGCTATAGCTGAATACAAAATGCACCAGCGAACCACAGCCAGAGAAACACACCAGGGCTGAACTAACCGGAGCAATAACCCCCACAAATAAGAGATAGAAGAGATTGGAGAAATATTAGATCAGAGAATAAACACTAAAGAAGAAGAATATGTTCCAACTGGAATCCAGCGGAAGCTACAAGCCAGTGACTAAACAGAGCAATACAACCCAGAGGTTAGTTAGAGCAGAACAAATAAGATAATCTCCAGAAAAAAGACAAGAAAATCACCTTTCAAGGAAGGCAATAAAGCTCCCAGAAGAGGAAGAAGAAGTAGCTAAATAGAGGAGATAGAAAGGATGAAAAGCACAGAGGCGAATTAGAGACCAATAAATAACAAAGGCTCCTAAAAACAGAACTAACCCTCCTCCAGTAGAAGGAAAAGTAGGGCTGCCAAATAGTCGCCAGAGAAACAACGAAACTACCCTATATCCGATAGCTCACAACCAGAAAATTGACAGCAGAGGGGATACTTACAGTGATAAGGGGAAGGATGTGTCGCTCACCAGGGGAACTGCACGCAGAACAAGCGCCAAAACGCAGCCAAACGCGTAGCTAGAGGAGGAGGAGGAACGATTCGGAGTTCCGAAGAAGAAAGACGAAGACCTTGGAAGCCTGCGGACGCCAACTCGACGGGAAGGAGCTGGATCTGGCAGGAATCAGGCGACGGAGGACGGCTCCGGAGACAGACGACAAGAGAGGCGCACCTGTGGAGGGCGAAAAACTCGGAGCACGAAATGGGGGAAAGCGAGAGATGGGTGTGAAGAGGAGGATGAGATCTACAACTTTAATGAAGGGAGGGAGGACGATGGGGAGGTGTGGACGCGGATCTGGGCTGAGAAAGGCGGAGGAGAAGGAGAATTCAAAATCGCCAGAGAGATCACGTTTCTTGTGTGGACCAACATATACCGTCATCTTAGTGTGGTTTTTTAAAATGGCCCAAAGTTCAGTGATTTTTTAAAAAAATTTAGCCTTCTTAAAACTCATTTAACTTTTATATTGACAAATTGGTACATTCTTGTTGAGTTTATCAAAAGTAATTCCTTCATGCATTGTAGAAAATTAAGCTTTGGTCTATGTAGAAATTAGTGGATATTATGTGTGGAGTTTGAAGTTTTATTATATCACAATGCTTTTTGCTATTTTTTTCTGCAACAGCATAGCATTCAAATTGTTGTGTTTTGGAAGTCTGTAATCTTACGGAAATCTGGAGTTTGTACTAAACTCTGCAATTTGATTATTTATATTTTTGTATATTTTATTATTTTTATTATTGTTAAGGATTTCATTTTAATTATTTTTTAGTTTATTACCTTATTGAATTCAGATATGAGGTGTTTGCTTATTTATGTAGGATGTTTCAAGTTGAGAAAATTCTGCATACTGCCTACATGAAAGTAATAGACAAATTATTTAATATTAATTTTCTCTTGCCAACTTCTTTCTGGTGTCAAATTAACTGGCCCAAAATTATTAAATCTAAGTGAATACTGAATGCTAACTGTTAACTTGTGATAACTCTAGTTGATATCGAACAGTGAGGAACACATCTTCTTAATTGATTCAGTTTAATTAATGAATTACTGTCATTCCCCCTTCTTAGGTGGATGGGATTGGTAGGGCAGATTCGTCCAAGTAAGTTAATATCAAATTTGTATAAAGAATGTACGAGTGGTGATGAGTTGGAGTTTCCTGCATTCAAAGATGTTGCAAAACATGTTAAGGACAAATCTCTATATGCACTTGGTTTGTTCTCGCAACTTTCTCTGACTGATGATACTGACTTACTATTTAATGTTGAAAGACATGGTGACAGAAAAGGTCATCGTTCAAAGGCAACAATCCTTCATAAGGTTAGTTATCTCCATTTTTATTTTCGAAGCGTATATTTATTATCTGCTTTTAGCAACTCGCTTTATGCATTTCTCATAAGTGATTGTACTTTGCATACATCTAAACCATACGTGCTATGATATCTAGTTTATTCTCTTACTAAAGTTTGTAGATATTAGCATCAAGACACTACCAGGAAATTTTGTCATCCTGTGACAAATATTATGCTGAGGTGGAATCTTGTCGTACTAATTTAAACATTGAACCAGGGGCGGATCCAGGAATGAAAAGTAAGGGGGGCTATAGAAAAAAATTTCACACAAGATAACAAGCAAAAATTTCACACAAGATACACAAAATAACATGCAAAAAATTTCACACAGGATAGTATGGGTTTGGATTGGAGCTTGGGAGAGTTGGGCTTGGGCCCAACTATAAATGAGGGTGGGGTGGGCTGCAAAATTTTTTTAGAGGGACGAGTCCACCATAATATTCCAAAAAAAAATTAAAATAAGGGGAACCCCCCCCCCCCCCCCCGGGCGCGCGGGATCCGCCCATGCATTGAACCTACGTCATTGTTGTTCTAGTATCTAGAGAAATTTCTTAGAAGAGCAAAGATAATAGTTCTGGCAAATAATCCCCTTCTGAGGTTCCTTTTTTTCATTATTAGAGTATTGTTAGACCTTTTCTTTAGCTTTGGTTAAATCCCATACATCTGGCTGCTAAATGAGGAGAGGGGTGTGATACCACTGCCGTGTATTGTGCCTCACTCATATTTCAGAACAATTCAATCTCTTATCTCACTCTCCTATTGTGAAATCTAGAATGTGAAGTGAAACACAAATTTTTTTACCTCATTTTTTTCTTCTTTGCTTTAACCCAAGCTCCATGCTTAAGAAAAAAATAATAACAGAGAAAATTCTTTGGTTGAAGACCTGTAAAAGTTTGTCTCCTTGATATCAACTCTTTCCACAATGATATGATGATCAACTACAATGTGCTTTATGTTGTTATGTTGACCAAAACCATTAGCATTACTAATCATTGCCTTGCTGTTATGGTAGCTCGTCTGGAATAGTCATTATTGAAACTATTACTGAGACCTAATTAGACATCATTTGGTGTTCCACCTTTTACAAGTTGTTTTCCGACTATAACATTATAAGGATGTTCATCAGGAGAATCCACCCTAGCTGCATCAACATATTGTTCTACCCTCCTATGCCTGTGGTTAGTTATTAATAGTTCTCGTCAGACTCTTTAAGTATCTAAAACATCTCATATCACTTTCATATTTGGATCGCTGAAGCCCATATTTATTGCCTTCTGAAGATCTATGCTGGCACTCTGCTCGTTGCTCACCTCCTTTGCAAAGCAATCAAATTATCTCATGTGTGATCATGAGTAATCGTAGTTGTCAACTTGAAGTTATCTCTTACCTTTACTAGACCGCGACCTATCTCCTAGCTTCCTAGGAATCTCTCATCGTCTACAAAACATAAGGACATCTATTTCAAAGTTTGTCATGGGACAAAAGTGTGTGCATACACCCATCAAAGATATCCACTGTGTCTGGCTTTGTGCTTCCCAGCTCATCTCCTATGCCGATAGGAAAAACACACCCAACTCCACATGGAGAATTCTCACTGGTTGTTACCCTATATCACCTTCTCTCCTTGTTACTAGGAGACTCGGAGCCAGCAGCAAGAAAAACCATGGCATATGATCTGGCTTCGTGGTCTTCTCGTCCTCATTCCATATCAACATGGTGCGAAGGAGACGACAGTGTTTAGTGGGCTTTTATAGGTTTGCACATCAAAAGGATGTGCCTGATGGAAGAAAGACAAGTTGGTATTATGATGGCTTTGTTATATGTTGCAATGGCTTTAAGCAGATGCATTACATTTGCATATGGCATTAAATATTTTGTGCATTTGCAAGATGTGTACACACATTCACACACACATTAAGCATTTGCTACTAGCACTGTCACAATTACTCGTGATCTGGATCTGACATGGACCCGACATTGGACCGGAACCGACCTGATCATAGATGGGACCTAATGGGTAACATTAGGGTTTGATGATTTTGGACCCGACCCGTCCCGAGCCCGGACCTGGTAGTAGATCAATAACTTAAATTTTAGTATATTAGAACATGATAGTTGCATGCGTTTAAAAATATATATATTCTTTTGATAGAAAATAAAGTTTAATATGTTAATATAACTTAATAGAGAGCGTGCAGTCTTTTCTTTTACTCCCAATTTGCATCTCATACTCTTTGTAAAATCAAGTTATCTATGTTCATTTATATATTAATTAATTTTACTTTCACTCTATCTATGTAGCTAATTCATGTGATCCTCTAAAGAGAAAACATACGTTATGAATTTGAATTTTAAAATCTTTAGTAAACATTGAAATATAAAATTATTGTCGTGTATCTTTGGACCCGCTGGGTACCCCGGAACTGATCAGACCTGAACTGGACCGGGGAAAAATGAATAGACACGAATCCGGAGTTGGACCCGTTGCCATAGGTAGGGTCCGGGTATCTCACTACCCTACCCGATCTGATAACAGTGTTGTGTGCTACAATGCCTGCATGGGCATTTCTAGATCGTTACCTTCATTTTCACCTTAATTTTTAGTGATAGTGAAATTCGTATTGTAATGTTACAGCTGCCTAATCACGATATCACTCTAGAAGCAGCGTGGCCTGAGATGTTTTTGGATAAAAAAGGAACATATTGGGAAGTTCCTGCGTCAGCATCGCTTAATATAGCATCTCTAATATCCCCCTCTGGGTTAAGATACCTGTTCGGTTTGCATAGAAATAGTGGTCAACCTGAATCGCTCAATTCCTCCTCTGATTCTGTACCCTCATCTTTAATGCCGGGAACATGTGCTAAAGCTGCTCTGTCGTATGAAAAAAGCAGAGACCTTTGGGGAGATAGGAAGAAGAAGAAGAAGAAGACCGAAAAACCTGTCGAGCCATTCTCGTATGATGTACGACTTAAAGATCCTCATGCAGCAATATCCGGGATTATTGGTAAACTTACTGATCTTTTATTAATAATAATAATATTATTATTTTGATGATTCAAGTATCACGAAGTATTATTTAAGTAGGAGTCAATCAATTTCTTCAATGCATAACATGTCTGCTTGTTATATTTGCTTTGGTTGTTAGCCAACACTTCGTATACACAAGTAAAATTACTTTCTTTGAGGAAAACTTCTTATAAAACTTCCTATCAGGCTATATGTTTAAACTTTAAATTAGTGACTTGGATCTCTGCATTTTAATTCACACGAATGTTTATTTAAGATTTGAGAAACAATTGTTTGCTTCGTACTCTGTATGGAGCATAAGATACATATGGTTTCCTGGAAAGTTGGATTCATAATACTACATTATAATTTTGATGTGGTTGGTATTATTAGCGAGTTTTCCAGACTCCTCAAGGTATTAGGTTTCTTCCCCTCTTTTCATTATACACATTATGACATATGGTTGGCCTTCTCCCTCGATTTAAATCTTTCTTATTTTTTCTTTAATAATAATAAATGCTTTGTTGACTCCAATTCTTTTATAGAAAAAGATTCTGCAGAGTTTTGATGCTAGGTTTAGATGGAACATTTTGTTAAAAGGTTTGAGAGTGATTTCATTACCAACTAATCTCTACCAATAATTAAGTAAACAGATTCAAGTGATTGGCAAATTTTGGCTTTTTCCATATGCACTGAAAGTGCATTGTCTCGCCTGCTCGTTGAAATCCACACTCCTGAAATGTATAGAAATTCTGAAGTAACTTTTGGCTGGTTCTTCCAATTAGTACTATTTAATTCCCATTTGCACTGTTTCTAATACCTTGTCTGCTTCCCTGAAACTAGGTGGCACTTGTGCTGCTTGGTTTGGAGGAAATGAGAGTGTGAATAAGAGAGACCAATTCACTGCTGACGTGTTCGGCTCTATATGTTACACGGTTCAGCATGGAAAATTTACGAAGGATTTCAACGACCTCTCACGAGTAGATGCTCGGTTGGATATATGTTCAGCATCATCATTTGTGAAGGGTGCATACCATTTTGTTTCTGGTTTCTTCAAAGGCCATGTCAACAGAGAAGTGGATCCTCTTGCTTCCCCCAAAATCAATGTCATTTTCCAACAACAGGTAATGTATTGTCATCAGATTAGTTGCGTATTTTGGATTCATTTATGTAGGTTGTTTAGTATAAATTGAAGAAAATGTCCCAAAAAAATCCCCCATTCACAAAAATAATGTCAATCCTTATCTATAAATAATACGTTGAAAACTGATTACAAATGAATGTGAAATGTTAAATTTAACAAGGCTTTTCATGTACAGTAGAAATATAAAGATAATACTATCATTGTAACCATGAAAGGGCTTTCATGCCTTGATTTTACTGACCTAACTATTTCCTGTTCTTTGATGTTTTCCTCTTTTCTTCAATATCTTCATCAAGGAACCATATACACTCATAAGAATTTTTGACCTTCTATTCATGTAAATGAAAATATGGTGAATATGAGATAGCTAATAGGGCACAATTGAATTTCTTCAAGACTGCCCTTGCATGATCTCCTCGAAGGCGTCAAATTAAAGAAACCATATCGTTAGACTTTTTTTGCCTCTTATAATCTTGTAATGGAACGGTTAGGCGGATAGGATGCTAAATAGGGCATAGGGAGGCATCACATCTCCTCAAGATCTCCACCCATTTTCCTTGAATTTTCCAATGAGATCATGCGGATGACTGCATTCAGATGCACTCTTCCCTTGCTACCTTACGTGATAATCCTATATACAATGGGGCATAGGATCCTTTCAGTTGCCTACCCCTTCCTTCGAAGTATGTCAGGATTCAGGGTCGTGTTTAAAATTTCTTATTTCTTTTGTTTGCAGTTGGTCGGGCCTATAATTTTTCGCATGGACTCAAGGGTTTCACTGGGTTCCCCATCAGGTAAGTGCATTCCTCATGTTGAGGATGTCATGTATGGCTTGAGCTACTCTCTCTTTGCTCTTGAGTCCGGGAAAATTTTAGCTTGGTTCTCTCCGAAGAGGAAGGAGGCGATGGTGGAGGTTCGACTTTTTGAGTTCTAGAGGGCTTCTGTAGTCAAATTTCAATGAGATGACTGAGACCTTTAGTATGATGATTGTGGCAATTTCCTGCTTCTTGACTTCAGATTATTGTATCATTCTATTTTGTGATTGGCTGCCAACTTTTGCCTTCATGTTTCATTTGTGTAGAATCGCAATTGTGGAGTTTAGAAGAAATTTGATTTTGATGGATTGTTGTTACCGTGATCAGTTTGAGTAATAATCTCTGTTGAGTATTAATGTCATGGTCGATTAAGTGTTTATCTAACTTGTGTGCATTTAGTGTGCTAATTGATCGTGAATCTGTGATCTTTTTAACTAAAAACTCTAAGTAAATACAAGGAATATGATCTTACAGAAATGACTGGCAACAGGGCTCTCCTATGCTTTTGCACGTCGCATGTGTTTATGTTTTTCGTAGTTGTGAAGAAAGTCATTATATTGGCCATTTTTTATATATATGCAAGTAAAAAATTATGAATGTAAATCCAAGTTAATTATGAAGAATTTATAAAATACTTTGTCAATAAATAAAATATATAAATTTCACAAAAACCCTACTAAAGTTTCACAAAATTTCAACTAGCCCTACTTGAATGTCTTGCACTACTATCTTATAGATCTACTAGGTTTGCCCGTGCACCTGGTTTGATTATATAAAATAGTTTGATTATATAAAATAGTTTTGGAGGTTCGGCAAATTAATTGAAGTAGTAAACATATTATATGAGGAAACAGTATATCTACCTTTAAGCTCAATTATCACCTTCCTTATTATTAGATTGAACTTACCTGAAATGCATATAGTTTGTTAGAAACACTGCATAGAGTTTTTTTTTAACTTCAGCATCAATTTTAGATGTTTGTAATATTTATGCAAGGACATTATCATATAGGTCTTATAGAGCTTACTCGAATCTCATAACCACTATGAGCATGTCTAAATACAATGATAACGCAAGTGCAGGTGTGAAGGTATCTACAATACCAATAATCTAAACATTTACTTTTTAAAGTTTATTTTTAATTTTTTTTTTAAATTTTAAAGTTTTATTTCGAAAATTTCAAAAAAAATTAAATATTTTTTATTTAAATTTAAAATTAATATTTTTAAATTAAAAAAATTTATATTTTAAAAAAAATTTATAAGTTTTTTATTTTTTTTAATTTTTTTTTGAATTATTTTTAAAGTTTTAAAAATTTTAAATTTTTTGGTTTTAAAATTTTCTTTTTTAAAATTAAAATTTTTATTTTCTGTATTTTTTTAATAGAAGAGAGAGAGAGAGGGAGAGAGAGAAAGAAATAATTAAATAAATAAAGGACTTGTTTTGGGTTGGGAATTTAAATTTGAATTTTGGGGAAAACTTTTGGAGAAAAAATATGTCTTTTGAGGTTGGATCTGAACCTTTAATTTTGGGGGATTGAAGGAGAGCCACCTGATAACTTTCTTTGTGATTTATTATATAGATTTTTTTATTTGGGTAAAATGCTGAAAACCCTATCTATATTTGTAGGTCAACGCACTTAAGCTCCCTGGGTTTTTGGTGATTGTTAAAAACCCCATAGGGGGGTGTTGAAACTGTTATTCCGTTCTATTCTTCCTATTAAGTGCGTTATATGTGTGTTATTTTGACCCTTTTAACCATCCCCTTATTTTATTATTAACTCATTTCCCCCTTCGGGAGTGTTTGGTTGGAGGGGAATGGAGGGGAGGGGAGGGAAGGGGAGGGGAGGGGTTTTTTAAAACTTTTCATGTTTGGTTCATTTTTTAGGAGGGGAGGGGAGGAAAATGGAGGGGTGCAACACCCCTCCTGAGCCAATTTTGGCTCCCCTCCAAAAGTGGGGGGATTTGGAGGGGAGATAAATTATATCTAATTTTTTAATGTTAATGGACTAAATTGCCCTTTTAATTAGTTCTTCATCAAACCCAAACCCAAACGCCTCGGTTCCTTCTTCTTCAACCCAAACGTGTAAGAGAGTCTTGGTCCTTCTTATCACCAAATTTCAGGAAGTTACTATTAGCTTCGTTTGTGACAGGAGCATTATAACTATCAATTTCTCGACATAGGTTGTTTCATAACTTGTTATTAATTTATTTATCAGACCACCTCAGTATTGGACTCAAATTAAAAGCCATACAAGGAGCTAATCTGGACCAGATCAAAGCTACTGTAACTTACCTGCTGTTTCATTCTAACAGTAATATGAATTCCTCACGGACAAATTACAGAATACCGATCGAGGGTTAAATCGAAGTCCTTTCGGCAATAACTGAGGGGCACACATGCAGGAATTGCCCCCCTCAATTAAATCTTTCACTACTAACCAATTATGACCAGCCTAACAAGCAAAGGTACAAGTAATCTAATAACAAACTGTAAGATACGAGGCTATAATTTGAACTATTAAAACAATAATAGTTATTAATAAGAAAATGTAATTAATAAGAAAATGTAAAAGTTTTTCATTTTAATATGGTTTTAGAATGCAATTAGGGAATGCAATTGTGAAGTGTATAAAAGTAATTTTATTATAAAATCCATTCCCTCCCCTTGTGAACCAAACAAGAAGATAATTATTTTCCCTCCCCTTCCCATCTTTGAACCAAACAGAGTCTCATTAAATCCCTCCCCTCCTTTCCCCTCCATTAAAATCCCTCCGCTCCCCTCCCCTCCTATGAACCAAACAGAGCCTTCATCTTCCCTCCCATATTTGAGAATTCTCACCCAAACTCATTTCCATTCACTCAAACCAATAAATCTGAAAGCCTAGATCTAATCTTTTTTCTCGTTGAAAGAATAACATCTTCCAATTGGAATCTAGATTGATTAGATAGAATCTTCTCTACCTACAATGAGCTCATCATCGACGATTTCAGGTAATATGTTGGGTTTCTCTGCTTGAATTTGCCGCATATTTTTGCTTTCTTCTATGTAAACTTGACTTGGAATTCAGGTAATTGTTATGTGCAATTAAAAAAGCTGGTTCTAGCTCTTCCAAATCTTTCAAATGCTTCCATAATAACACATTCATTTGTGGTCCACTCCTATGCAAACATCAGGTTCCTGCAATTGTTCAGTTAGCAAAAACTTACCAGAATAAAGGAAGGTACTTGGTAGGATGTTCAAACTGGCAGGTTGGTAAATGTGGGTTTTTCAAATAGGTCGATCAACTAAATGTATCAGCTGAAGATGAGGAAGCCAGAATTGCTGAAATTGCTAAGTTAGAATCTAAAATTGAAGAGGGTGAACAAGTTAGGACTAAAATGGAGGAGGTTAAACTTCTTAGGAACCAAGTTGATGGAATGAAAAAAAAATTGGTTGTTGTGTAGGGAATCTGCATTGCGAGCCTGTTCATTGTCTTAGCTATTGTTTAGCTCAGTATATAGTGTTGTAAACCCATGAATCTATTTAGCGTTGTGATTAATCTGGTTCATGATCCTTAACTATCTGTGTTTTAAATAAAAATTGATGGCAATCATGCATGTAAGGTGTTTGATTTTAGTCCAATATGATGTCTTTCAACAATTGTAATATGGTTATGTTTATTCTATAACAACTGGATCTGTTCTCTTATCTTCAATTCAGCATTTTACCCTGAACAAATTGGACCTGATTTGGCTAGGAAAGTCATGATGGTTAGAAGTGAATGGTTTCAATGTTGTAGCATTTGTTTTAGTATTGTTGTTGAAGAGTTTTGAAATGCCCGTAGCATTGATGAATTTAGAGTGTATCAAATTTGTATCTCAATGCTTGTACACAGAGTGTAATAGGCATATCAAGAGACACTCACTAGCTCTTATCCATATAGCAGCAGAAGGTTTACAAATCTGGACTATGTGATAGGCATATAAAAAGACATACACAAGTTCATAAGCTCCATAACAATTTAAAATTTTGAATAAACTGTTTGGAGACACTGCAGTTGGCTTTAAAAAAAAGAGAAACAGACACTGCAGTTGGAAAAAAAATTGCTCATAGATATATAAACAGAATGTGATAATGAAGTTTTACATTTGGCTATGTGACCAACTAATTCAACATATACAATCAAAATAAGAGAAATAGACTGCATTTGGCCAAAAAAAAAAAAAAAAAAATTCATTTATAAGCTTCATAACTTGCAATGCATCATACTCGATCTTATGTTCTAGTTTCCAAGATCACCAAAAATTTACATTTTGAGACATCTCTTTAGACTTTACATATTGAGTCTGTCACCAAAACACTTGAAGTTCAAGCTGTAAGTTTCTACACAAAATTACATTTAGTTTCTTTACAAAATTACTCCAAGTTCATATAACCTATCACCCTTTTCCAGCAACTACTTATCCCTCTCTTAGGCATAGATCAGCAGATTGAGTGCTTACCTGAGTTTTTGATGAATGACTTCATTCCTTTGAGCAACAACTACTTGTGAACTCTATAAGACAATGAAGTATCATTAACTGCACGAGGCTAAGTTGTGTATCAACATGATGTTTAATTTACTTGGTGATTTAGTTAGTTACCTGAGTCACAAAGAAGCCATTTTCAAATACTTACCCGTGAATTCAAAATTAGCATTGGTATAAATACCCAAAATCCGGATCCGACCGGACCTGACCCGGACCCGGCATTGGACCGGAACCGACCCGGCCTATCCGGGTTCTGGTCCTAAAATGGGACCCGTTGTACTTTCGGGCTCGGGTCCGGGTCGGGGTCCGGGTCCGCTCAAAAGAGACCCGATCCGGACCCGGCCTGTTAAAAAAATTTCAAAAAATCAACATAAAAATAAATATTCTATCCTCATCCCTTCCTTCTTTCCTCCTCAATTCTAAATCTTCCTCTTCCAAACTCAAAACTCATGCATTTTTCTTCTCTTCTCTATTCTAAATCCTCCACTCGCCGCCTCCGCTCGCCGCTCACACTCCCGCTCCTATCCGAACGGGCAGAAATATTTTAATAGGACTCGGACCCAGAACCGGACCCGGTCTTCAAGGGTCCGGGTCCGGCTCCAATTTTTGGACCCGTAGGAGATCGGGTTTGGATCCGGGTAGTGAAGGACCCGACACGACCTGACCCGATACCAATGCTATTCAAAATATAGATGGAAGAGTATCACATTGATTGTTCTCAAAATTCAGATACTTACCTGTAAATTTCCATAACCTAGTGGCCATTTTTTTGGTCCTCTCCAACTACAACCCCTCCTTGGAATCCCAAGCTTCTTCCTTCCCCTGATTTGGACTGCAACATCAAATTGAGACACACTTCCACTTGTACCTCTGCATTTTAATACTTTGTAAATGAGACATAGAATAGTATATGCTATTACAAGTAAGCTCTAAAGGTGGACATATAAAAAGTGTCTCCAACCATGTTCATGTTCATTATAAAGTGATATTGGATTAAGTTAGGTGCATTGAACCACAAACTAACAAACCCCTAACATGGTTAGTTCACTATTGCATAAATTGACACAACCACCAGGACCAGGCTGGTTTTGTCACTATTGAACCTTTCCACAACCCCTACCACTACTAATCTGGTCAAGCCCTACTGCAAAATCAATAAGAATGAAAAATCAATAAGGAAGATATTTCATCAACATGCATGATACATGTTACAGTCTTACACTGACATATCTCTGTAATTTAACAAGGGAGAAAAAATACAAACAAAAAATTCAGGCTACATTGAGATAGAGAACCTCACAACATAGACCTATGAAAGGGTCTACAAGAAGACAAAGAATGCTGCATTGTTGTCTGCAACCCTGTTTTGAGACATGTATCAATGGCTTGACCAGCCATCAATTGAATATGCAGTCCTAACCTGCTTCTATGATACTTAAATCCCAACACCCAACACCCTAAGGTTGGCTATATATACACCCAGCACCCAAACAGGTTTGACACCACCACCATTGGTGCCCGTAGTGCAGGTATCCCTCCAAGTCATGGAGTTATGGAGGAGTGGTAGGTGTCACATTTTATTTAGGGTACTTTCAACTTCTTGACATGTAGACATCCAAGTCATGTAATATTTTCATTGTGAAGTGTAATTGTAAAATGTAACTATTATGTGTATAAAGCTTCATGATGTTTCTAGATGATCAAATGTACTTTTTCAAATGATTAATATCCTAAATGTGTCATGTTGTTATTCATGTATCAAATAGTTATATATAAAGAGTCACACTACAAAAGAAGGCAATTTCTTATAGTCATATAATATATAGCAACATTTAAGACAATGTACATACCTAAAATGATATATGAACAATAAATTTGTAATGCACAAACCAAAAAGAATTTCTCACACAGTCTCCAAATTGCCTGACAGTCGAGGTGGATTCTCATCATCTCCATCAAACCCTGATCAGCAAATGCATGCACATCCTGAGTTGAATCAACTCTTAAGTCAGTGCTATATGAAAAATCTGCTGAATTGAAGTCCTCATGCACTGCACTTAGGATTTGATGAGGCGATGCTTACCACTCTCTATCTTCAATTTTCTGTAAACCTTGTAAGAAAATCTTTTGATGTAGAGGCACAAAACTAGAGAAAGAGAAGAGGAGAATTGAAAACCGTACAAATGTAAAGAAAATAAAAGAATAGGAAATTAAACCGAACCGAGTAGTAACCAAGTCCAGTGTATCACACAAAGTCCTTAAAATAAATTCGCCGCCTCACTGGTGCCGGAGGAATGTTATGGCGTCTGTCTCTTAGGATGAAATGGTTGTCGAGTGTGAACGGCAGCACAACACTACACTCCTGAACTGATTGATGTGCTGAAATCTATCACCGACACAAGAACAGAGGAGGACAAGAGGAAGAGAATTTCTGGTGTCTGGAATGAGGAGAGAAAGGGTCTTTATATATAGGGCCAGGAAAAAACAGGTGAGTGAATGCACACACCGTAATGACAGACAGGTGATTGAATACACCCACTATAACGAAAGACAGATGAGTGAATACCCAAACTGTAACGGCAGACAAAATCGCTTCACAGTTTAAAACGGGTTGTAATGGCAAAGAAAATTGTTTTGCAGTTTAAAACTGGGTTGGGCTGTCACTGTAGACAAAACTATTTCTGCATTTATTTCGGAATTGTATCCGCATGACGTGCAGGCACACACAAGCCGCATGTAATCCGGTCAGAGATTTGCAACCCCCCTGCGCGCACGAGATAGTCTTCTGGCTTGCTTTATTACAATGCAAGAAAGGGTTTATTATAAATACCCTTCTAACTCTTATGATTTTTCTGAAATGGGACTAAAGTCCCTCAACCCATTTTCAGACATCAAGTGTCACTTTGGGAGACAATTTCTCATTCACCCCATAACCGTTTTGAGCAAGTAAATATATGATTTTGATGTACTCACGAAGGAGAACACAAATCCATAAAGATCTCTCAATAATTCATAGTGTATCTTACTTTAAAAATTGCCTCAAAATAGGTTCGTAAAATGGTGTTAAAACACCCATTTTCTAACACATTTACCATGGTCTAAACTTCAGCAAATGTAAAATTTGGCTCCCTCCTCCTACCTTGTTGATAAGCTCCTCTCCCCACCCATCCCCTTGATCTTGGTCTCCCATCTTTCCCCCCCATCCCTATTGGAATTGGTGCAACAACTTCATACTTGCACCCATTCTTGTTATGATCCAGTCTCTTGCAGTTGCTATACTTGTTCTCTCTATACTGCCTTGTGATCTTAGTCTCACATCTACCCTCATCTTTTGGTTTCCTTCTGCTTGTACTCCTACTGCTTTCTCGTAAGGGGGTGATAAGGGCTTAGCAGTTGTGCCAAAGTTAGGTCAACTCCTTTCATCTATAATTGACATTATTTGTTTTTTTATATGTAGCCATGTATATACTGACATGATAGTATTAGTATACATAAGTCTCTATCTTAGCTTCATTGTATCTGATGCTAGCAATTGCATGTACAAAAGGTAGACCTGATATGTCATATTTCCTATAAGTGCATGTTCTCTCAACCAGATTCAAGGAGTGCCCCCTGCCACTTCCCAAAACTTTAAAACTTTGGTGACCAGAGAAACCTGTAGCCTTATCGCCTAATTTGTCTAGTTACTCCTTGATTCTTAGACAAATTACACCACCCCACTTTCTCCTTGCATCTCCTTTATATCCAAATATCTTCATTATTTGTCTTCTTAGAGCATCCACACCAACCTCTCATTTGGGTTGTCATTTGCGTATTTGACAACCCAAATGGTAAAAACCATCCACACCAAGCTCTCATTTGAGTTGCCAAATTTGGAAATGGCCGTTTTGGGGGTCAAATTTGGCAAACCAAATGACATTTCCATATGTCACATCGCCCACTTTTTAGAGTAGAACAACGGATTAAAAAGACAGAGATTTTATTGATATATGTAGGAGCACACAAGACACTCTTTCTTACAAGACTCACTAAGGGCTTGATGCCTTGACACCAACCTATGTCTTCTCCTTATATAGGTGGAGAATGACCAGGGTTCCGATACATTGCAAGCATAATTATTACAATGGACAAGACACATAACAAACATAAAGCTAGTATGCTTCACACTTGGCTAGTATGCCTTAAACATATCTTCATATCCCTTTCCTTTAAATAGTAGTCCTTAGGTTGCTTCCTTAGTAAGCTTGGAAGTAACTTCTCCAGTAAGCTTGGTAAATATCACATCACCACGCTTCTGTTGTCCACTTCTTTTGATTTGGCCCACCATGCTTCTAGCTAGTGCTGGCTCCTTCTTGCATGAAGTCGTTGTTGGCCGTACAAGCTGAAGACATCATTTCCAGATCTTCCTGTAGACCTTTCTCTTCGTAGAAAATACATGACCTCTGTTCCAATAGGTCCTAGCTTCTATGATTCCTTCAGACTTTGAAAAACTGTTCTTTTTCTTCTTTGGGACTATTGTCACCTGTCCAATCGATAAGGATGATATTATCTTGAACCTGTATATTTTTCCGGAGGCTGCATTTTTCCCATAGCTCTAGAAAGAAATCTTGTGTAGCTTACTTGCTTTTTTCAAATTCAACTGTTTTATTATTTCCTTTTTATATCTGCAGTGTTGGCTTGGCTAGTACTAAGTCTAATTCCGAGAATTGGATAGACCTGAACTGACGAATATATTGCTTTTCTTCCCAGATGCTCCATATTTGAAACTTGTAGATCGTGTAAAACCGATTTTTCTTTGGTAGAACTGTTTTGACACATATTTATGGGATAGTTTTGGAAAAGACTTTTGGTCTCGTGAGGTTGATGGAGTTCATGAACAATCCATGCTTGAATTGCTCTTTCAAAATGCGGTATTTGTTCAAACCATGCCAAAATTCTATGTTTGTTATATTTATTTTTGACCAGTTGATTAACAATTTTTTAATAGATCTTCTAAATTATTTTCCCTGATTTTTTGGAGAAGTTCAATGAATCTCTCTGTAGGGAATACATCTATTTGGTATAGATCTAAACATTCAAGGAGATGAAGGTCTCATTCTATTCTTCCCAATTTTTTATCTTTGTATTTAAAGAGTTTTGCAAACTTTGTAAATTCTTTGTTTATGATGTTAACAAGATCACATATGTCTATTTGAGACATTATAGCTTGAAGTTGCTTGTCAGCAGGAGTGCTTCCTCTGATCATATTATCTGTCATTTTGTTTAGAGAAGATGAGTTCAAAGTATTGCTGAATTTGATTATATTACTGGCAATGTGTTTTGCCTTTTCAAACCCTTCGCTTTGTTCTTGCGTTCTTTTCTGTCATTTTATCAGTGTTACCTCTACGTGGAATCTCAGGGTTTTTTCCTTCTTTTATCAAATTATCTGTGTATTTTTTTTCTATTGTTTGGAGTTTATGCTGTAAATGTTTGATTTTACCAGAAATTCTAGGAATAAATTTCCGTTCATAATTAAGAATTCTTAAAAAAGCTTGTAACTGTTTTATTATACCAATTTCTTCGGGAAACAATGTTATCTTTTCATAGATATGAGCTTGTAGCTCAATCTATCCTTTTAGTATCTTTTTTCCAAGAAAATATATTTTTTCCTTGAATAGTTCAATCTTTTTGAGACTTAAAATATCCCCATTTTCTAACAATATTTTTGCTACTTGTAGTTGATGATCTGTATATTCTTCTAGATTAGAAGAGAAAACAAGTATATCATCAATATAAACAGTAACAAATGGTAATGACCTAACATAATATCCATCAATTTCTAAAATATTTGTGGTGCATTTTTAAATTTAACTTGCTAGTAGTAGCATAAATATTCAAACAAGAAAATAAATTGACACTAACATAGATTCCTATGTATATGAATTATCCTCCTTAAGCAAAAGTAATTTTATACTAAAACAATATATATCTGAATTGACCAATAAATCCTTTATAAAAAGTTTTAATGATGCTAAATTGAGATTTCCGCATTTTTAGAGTAGAACAGCGGATTAAAAAAATAAAGAGATTTTATTGATAGTAGTAGTAGCACACATACGCTCTTTCTTACAAGACTTGTTAAGGGCTTGATGCCTTGACACCACATGTGGCTTCTCCTTATATAGGTGGGGAATGGCCTAGGGTTCCATTACATAATGCATACATAATTATTACAATTGACAAGACACATAACAAACATAAAGCTCGTATGCTTTGCACTGGGCTAGTATACCTTAGGTAGCTTCTTTAGTAAGCTTGGTAGTAAATTTCAAGTAAGCTTGGTAAATATCATCACATCACCACGCTTCCGTTTGTCGCTTCTACTAGTCGCAATCACCTTCATAAGATTCCTCGTGTATTGTCCATTCTTCTCCGTTCTTCTTATATTTGTTTAAAATACTAAGTCCAAGTCCCCGATTCTTTCTTTCATTTGTTTTACACTTTACCATACTTTTGTTTGTCCCCTCATAGTTGGACTGATGCTGGATGTCTGTTATTGATTTGCTTTTGATTTCTTGGAGTTGTTGCTGAAGAGAATATGTGTTATCTCTTAGTTGGTCGACATCGAGTTTTACCTGGTTGATGTCATTTTTCAGTTGATCGATATTTCTGTTCCATTCTGAGGTTCTGGCCAACTATGATTTCACTGTCATTGTCTTGCCTTGAAGTAGATGCTGATTAATGTTGCTGGCTTTGCCTTGAAGTAGTTGTTGATCTTCAGAATCATCCATTCCCTCCAATTCTGGGCAAATAATTGTGTTGGCTCTTTCTGTTTTTTATGTTGTCCATCATAAGAGATTGAGTCATGTTCTTCCTAATATTCTTCAATTACATTGTATACTTCATAACAACCTGTACATATGTAATAATCATCTTCTAGATTAAATGCTAAATTTCTTCATGCTGCTGCATATAATCTTCCTGCAATTGAAAGTAAGCAGTTCTTTTTGTTGTAGAAATAGTTTTTATACTTCAGTATGAAGCTTTGAACTTCCTCCCTTTTTATATAGAAAAATGTTAAATCTGGTGCTTCCATATACCAGGAAAGTTGAACAAACACAGTAGTGTATTATTTGTATAAATGTTGTATAGTTGTGTAAGAGTATTATGTTTTGATATTCTTTATAGGGACTTTGATAATCATGTTTCCAAGGCTATCAAAATCTTCTTTTGATTTTGTAGTGTCATTTAGTTTTTCTATCAACTGAATAGTTGTTCCTTCAATAGGCTGAGTTTTTCTAAAACTCAAGCTTCTTCTGTGTATATCTTTCAACATATTAGGCGTCAGTATTAAAGAAGCCTTATTATCTAAAAGTAAACCTCAATCTCTTCTTATGGAGTAAGAACTGGATCTACTAAGATGATATGTTTGTTTTGAAGAAGGACATTCCCTTTCTGTATTTTTGTATACAGTAGTGATTTTATTACCTGAAACTATAAATGTTTCTTCTGGATTTTTTTTCTTATTTAGGTTTTAGTTCATTTATGAACAATGACATATCATTATTAAATGTAATTTGTTTTTCTTCAATTATTCTAGGTTGAAAACCTTTCCGGTACCTACTTCAAATAATTGTATGTAATCTTTAGATGTTTTTGCTTTGAAAGTAGCAACTTCATTAAGAGCTATGCAACTTTCTCATTGAATACTTCGAATTTTTAATCCGGGTGTCATTTCAATACCTTTTAAATTGATTGATAAGGTACAAATATCAGTATTGTATTCATCTGTTAATGCTACTTAAAAACTAGGATGAATATTGAATGCAAATATTCTGTTTGCTAAATTTAATTTAGTTCCCCCAGTTATAGAGTTTAAAGGAACATTAATCATTTTGTCTCTTATTATCATCATAATTAGTGTATCTATCCCAACACGAAATTGTGTAATAATTTTTATTTGTATTTTTCCTAATTGAACAAAAGTCATCTTTGGATATTTTTTGTTTCATTCTTTTAATTTTTTCATTGCTTATAAGCTTTATTGATGACAGATCTTGATTTCCTTTCAGTTCTATATTTTCTTGCATTCTTTCAAAAATGTAAGTACATTTAGAACTAAATATTGATAGAATGGATTTATTAGTTTAATACACATTAATTTTTTATCCGGATGTGGAATCATTTCCAATAGTTTTGTTAAATCCTCATCAGAGATATCATAAATTTCTCCAATACTATCATCAATATCATTGTTGGTTGTATCTTCTCACAAAACATTCATATTTACTTTATTCATACATTTTTTGTGTATTAGATATATGTGTACTAGTACAACCAACTTCTTCCGATTCACGAATTCTTCCTATCTGAAGTTTTCGTATTTGAGTATTAATAATTGTGCAATAATATCACATTGATGTATTTATATAGCAAAATGATTCAAACTTTTAAAGAATATTGAAATTTTACTCTTGTGTTCAGAAATTATTATTCCATTTATAACAAATAGTTGCTTTTTTGATACAGCAGTAGTGTTAACTATTTGCCCATACCATCCTTTACGGATTATTATTCAGAAGTCCAGTGGGACATCTAATACTAAATATCTTTGTATTATCATGCTTTCAGCTGCTCGTAAATTTAGGGCAGGAAAGCATGTATTGTCTCTTGTTGGTAAAGAGGCTTTCGAAGAAAACATTTCTACCCTAGAGAGCATTAGTCATCTTATTAATTGTTATCATATTTATTTTCAATGATTCCATTTCTAAAGAGGAATCAGAGTTATAATTGCTTTCATTAATATAGGGTAATTCATAAACCGAAGTTTCTTCATCGGTAGGAATTTCCTCGAGAGTTTAGGTGTGAATACCATATTCTTGTAGATTATTTATTATAACATTCTGAATCCTCTCATTGCATTCATTTGCATAGTGTTCTTTTTTTTTCACATTTGAAGCATTTGCATCCCTTTTAGAATTTAGGATATTTATTCTTTATAAACTTTTTTGGTTTAGAATAATTACTTATTTTGCCATTTTTTGTTGAATTCTGGTTTCCACTTTTTTCTTGTAATTTTATATCTTTTGGAAGGCCGATTATAAGATTCATATTTAGTTTTACTCACATATTCCAAATTTATATCTGGATCATATCTAGGACAACATTGCATCCCTAGCTTTGTGTTTTTAACTTTATTCTTTATTGAGTACTTTTGCACTTTGACAAAATGCATTAATAGTTTCCTTACAGGTCTGCTTCAAATATCATGTACTTTGACAACTGAGTGTATCTCCAATAAAACCAGCATAGTTAATTCCCATTAATTTATTTTAAAGATTTTTTATTAAGTCTCCTCATGGTTCTGGGATTTTTAGAAAAAATCATTGTAACCAAATTATTTTCTTATCTGGGTCTTCAAGTTTGAAGATTTGCCCTAATCTGTAACAAATGTTATAGTCCACATATATCACATGATTTCATCATTAATAACTTGTTTACTTCATGTATAGACTTTTGTAGTGATTCTCTTGTTAAATCACTATAGAATGATGATAACAATCGAAAAATTATTTTATCAGTAGTTTCTTGAGATTCGATATAGGCTTTTTCATCCACATTTGTTTCTTCTAAGCTTCTTAGCCAATCGGCTGCATATCCTTCCCATAAGGAACATGTAGATTTGAAAAAATCGCTATTACTCATCCTTTTAGGAGATATCTTATACTGCGCATATGTTGGCCCCAATCTTTAAATTAATTTTTTAGATATTTATGGGGTATTTTATCAATATTGAAATATGTACCCATATGAGTGTTTCGTTTATCATATGCTCCTTGTATTATTCTTGCATTATCATTTATCCAGTTAAGGATATTATTTTGATAAAACAACCTTTCTTATATTCTACCATATATAAGGCTCTTATATTTACCATATGATCATCTCTCCAGTTAAGGATTATAAGGCTGAACATCAGGTAATGGATTTTCTTCAAGTTCTAGAGATCTTTTTCCTATAGCTTCTGCTCGAGAATTTTCACCAACCTCTTTTATTTTTTGGTCAACAGAAGTTTCTTGACCAGCATAGACTTTATAAAAGTATTTTTGTTTTCTTGTTTTTGGGTTTATGAACTCAATATTTTCTTGATCAGTAGAGCTGGAGCTTTTTTGCTCAGTAGAGCCTTTTGAGTCAGCAGACTCTGAAAATTCTTGCTCAATAGAGCTATTAGAGTTTTCTTGCTTAGTAGAATTATTAGAGTCTGTAGATTCTATTTCTGGTTTAGAATTAGATTCTTCTTTAGACATAAAGTATCTAATTCCATATTCATGGTTTTTCAAAATATGATTGAACATCCTCACAAGGAATTGTTCCTTCTAGTTCTTTTTCTCTTAACTCAAGGAAACAATTATAATATGTTTTCTCTATTTCATCAACTGAAATTGTATTTTCTTCTAAAGAGGAATATTTGACCATATTAACGTTACTCATAAAATGAAAATTGATTTTTTCTTCCGTTGGAGAAGATAATTCATCTTCTTGTCTAGTGATAGATTTTAAAAGTTGTTTTGATTGACTATTAAGATCAATACTTTCAAGTTCAGGAATTTTTATATTATCTATTTTCTTTTTGATATTGCATTCTATGCCAAGTAGGCTAGACTGAATATCTGACACCATAGCAACCAAAGTATTTAACATACATATTATGTGATTGGAATTAACAGTTTTCAAAGTGTTAGGAATATGTGCAAAATGACTGTAGTCACTAATTTTTAGTGCAAGTGTGCACTCTTCTTCTTCATAGATATGATTTTGGTGATTATCCATGGAATATAATATTGGAGAATTCATGTTGGTTTAGCTAAGCTATAATAAACTTTTTTTCAAAAGATTTCTTGTCTATTGAAGCACTTACTGTACTAATCATTTAAAAGATTTCTGATATGGTTAATCTCTTACTGTAATAACCATTTAAAAGATTTCTTGAACTATCTATGTGCTTTGACTATTTCTAACATCTCTGGCATCATACTCCCACGCCATGGATTTATAACGGGATTTGGCCTCAAGCTAAGCCACAACGGTCAAAAAGAAACACACACGAAAGTCCCTACGGGCAACTAGCACCACAAGCCTATATGAATGCATTAGAGATGAAGAGCACAACTCACAATATTGCATGCATAATTATTACAGTGGACAAGACACACAATAAACTTAAAGCTAGCATGCTTCATACTTGGCTAGTAAGGTAGCTTCATTAGTAAGGTTGGTATTAACTCCTCAAGTAAGCTTGGTAATTACAAAGTAGAAAGATAGAACATAAAAAGGAAAGATTTTATTGATAGTAGTAGTACACAAGATACTCTTTCTTACAAGACTAACTAAGGGCTTGATGCCTTGACACCAATCCATGGCTTCTCCTTATATAGGTGGAGAATGGCCTAGGGTTCCATTATATAATGCATGCATAATTATTGCAATGGACAAGACACATAACAAACATACAAAATAATTACATTGGACAAGACATATTAACATACAAAATTATTACAATGGACAATACACATAACAAACATAAAGCTATAGTGCTTCACACTTGGCTAGTATGCCTTAGGTAGCTCCATTGGTAAGCTTGGTAAATATCACTTCACCACGCTTCTGTTGTTCACTTCTTCTGATTTGGCCCACCATGCTTCTAGCTAGTGATGGCTTCTTCTTGCAAGAAGTTGCTATTGACTGTATGAGCTGGAGACATCATTTCTTGATCTTCCTGTAGACATTTCTTTTAGTAGAAAGAATACATAAAATCTGTTCCAATAGGTCCTAGCTTCCAAGATTCTTTCAGACTTTGAAAAAACTGTTCTTTTATAAAGAAGAGTTAGCAAATTCAATTGTCATTAAACAAAGTTCTGAAATAGAACCTCTAAACATCAATATAGTTAATCTTAGCCGAAAGGATGAATTAAAAATCTATATTCCTATTACACTTAGTTTTCCTGAATACAATGAAATTACAATACACATATTAATTGATACTGGCACGCAAGTCATTATAATACACTCTTGTTTTATACCAATATAATACAGATCAGAATTAACCCATAAAGCTTCTATAGGAAGTTTTAATGGTTCCAATTCTATGGTTACTCATAATATAAAAAATCTCCAAATATTCTTAGAAACTCACAAGGAAATAAACACAATTGCAAGAATATGACCTTTGCTTTGCTTGTTGACCTTGTAGAAGATTGTATTATTGGCATGGATAATCTAAGCAAACTTTTGCCACTTCAAACTGAGAAACATTTTTTCTCATTAAACAATATTCGAATCCCCCGAGTACCTTTTACAGTTACTACTCATAACTTCTTTGATCTACACACAGTACAATGAGGAGATCTGAAAATCCCATAGTAGAAAAAAATCATTGGCAACAGCCAAATAAAAAATACACTATACATATATTCTCAAAAATATTGATACCACATAACAATTTAAACATAATATATTTGAACCATTATATAGCAATGATCATCTAAAACTTTTTTAGAAAGCTCCACGATTTTACCAACTCGAACTACTACCTGAATATATAAGATTCCAAGAATATCAGGACTCCAAGTATAATGGTAAATTGGATTTTGCAAAAGAAATAAAAGAATTATTAGATCCAGCAATGGCAATCATAGTTTTCCTGCCTTTTTAGTCAGGAATCATGCAGAGCAAAAAAGAGGAAAGGCAAGAATTGTAGTTAACTATAAAAAAATTAATGATGCTTGCAAGTTTGATGGGTATTACATCCCAACTGCTGAACAATTGCCAAACTTGGTACAAGGTTCTAAAATATATTATAAGTTTGATGCTAAATCGGGATTTTGGCAAGTCAAATTAAAAGATAAGTCTTACAGCCTTCAGTAGTCCTCAGGGACATTTTGAATGGATGTTAATGCCTTTTGGACTAAAAAATGCACCACAAATATTTCAGAAATGGATGAACAGTATGTTTGGCCATTTACCATTTGTTACTGTTTATATTGATGATATACTTATTTTCTCTTTCTCCTTCATCTACTACAAGTCGCAAAAATATTGCTAGAAAATGGGATTATTTTAAGTCCCAAAAAGATTGAACTGTTCAAGGAAGAAATAGTTTTTCTTAGGAAAAAATACTAGAAGGAAAGATTGAGCTACAAGCTCATATCTATAAAAAGATAAAATTGTTTCCTGAAGAAATTGGTACACTAAACAATTACAAACTTCCTTAGGAATTCTTAATTATGGATGGAAATTTATTCCTAGACTTTCTGATGAAATCGAGCATTTACAGCAGAAACTCCAAACAATACAGAAATAATACAAAGATAATTTGATAAAAGAAGGAAAAAATCTTGAGATTCCACATAGATGGAACACTGACAAAATAAAAGAATCTCATTCTGAAACAGAAAAGGAAGAAACTAAAAAAATTAAAAATATTATATCAGAACAAAAAATACTTTATTATCCAAAGGATAATGATAAACTTATATTACAAACAGATGTTGCTGATACCCATTGGGCGGGTATCCTTTTTGCACAAATAGACAAAAAAACATTAAGAGCTGGTAGCCTATACATCAGAAACGTTTTCCACAACCGAGAAAAGTATTCTACTTTTGACAAGGAATTACATTACATAAAATTTTATGTTAAATCCTTAAAGATTTATTTACTACGCAGAAAGTTCCATATATAGTATGATAATATTGAAGTAGTACAATTTGTAAAGGAAAAAAACTATACGTAATCCTGAAGAAAATTTGAGACGAGTTAGACTAGCAGTATATCTTGAAATTTATCAATATGATATTGAACATATTCATGGTCGTACTAATATTACTGCTGCCTTTTTAAGTAGGTACTATAGAGAAGAAAAAAAGGTACATGACCAATGGAATCTGAAGTACTCAACAAAATCAAAGAAGTTCTTGGAATGAAAACAGGAGAATGGACTACTATCCGAAATAATAAAAACATAGCTCATGCTACAACCAGAGAAACATCTATTGATACTACTGTATCAAAAAATAGAAGAACCAGTGTTCTACAAGCAAAACATGTTCTTTAAGAACAACCTACTCAAACAGCATGAAAACAAAATTCTATCAATTCTGTCCTAAAAAAGGATTGGTATAATGAAGAATTAAAACATGTGAATCCAGATATTTACAATCATATAAACAATGTTTGGAGGGCACTACATCCAAGTGATAAAACATGAGCATTCCACATATCACAAATAGAAAAAATAATCCTTCAATTGAAGAAAAGAATGCAAGAACAAAGCAAAGGGTTTGAAAAGGCAAAACACATTGCCAGTAATATAAACAAATTCAACAATTCTTTGACATCATCTTCTTTAAACAAAAAGAAAGATAATCTGATCAGAGGAAGCACTCTTGGCGACAAGCAACTTAAAGCTATAATGTCTCAAATAGACATATGTGATCTTGTAAACATCAGAAACAAAGAATTTACAGAGTTTGCAAAACTATTTAAATTCAAAGATGAAAATTTGGGAAGAATAGAAGGAGATCTTCATATCCTTGAATGTTTAGATCTATACCAAATGGGTGTATTCTCTACAGAGAGAATCTTTGAGTTTCTCTAAAATACTGGGGGAAATGATTTTGAAGATCTATTAAAAAATTCTGATCAACTGGTCAAAAATAAATATAACAAATACTAAATTTTGGCATGGTTCGAACAAATACCACATTTTGAAAGAGCAATTCAAGCTGGGATTGTTCATGAACTCAACATCAAGACCAGAAGACTTTTTCAAAACTATCCCATAAATATGTATAAATACACTTATATCAAAGGAAAATCGGTTTTACACGATCAACAAGTTTCAAATAAGGAGCATCTGGGAAGAAAAGCAATATATTCACCAGTACAAGTCTATCCAATTCTAGGAATTATACTTAGTACAAGCCCAGCCGACACTGCAGATAGAAAAAGGAAATAATAAAACACTTGAATTTGTCAAAAGTAAGTATGAAGCTACAGAAGAATTCTTTCTAGAGCTATGGGAAAAATACACTCTCTGCAAAAATATACAAGCTCAAGATAATATCATCCTTATCCATTGGATAGGTGACGATAGTCCCTATCCAATAATATGTCTGTAATTAGTGGATAAGTCAAGCATGGTCATGCATAAGTAAACAAGTTGTCCCATAATATGTTTGTAACTAGTGGGGTCAGGAAGGGGTTCACCACCTGTGGGATGAAGTTTCACATGAAACTCTAAGCAAGTATTGGCCGATCGACTGTCAGAGAGACAAGCAGCAGAGATAATATATGATGTATATTTCTGTTGAAAAATAAGTATCCTCTGAGACCCATGGGCAGTCTCTAGGCCCAGAAAGTAGCGTAATCTGCCAAGATCTTTCATATGAAACAGCTGGTGAAGGTACTGTGTAGAGGCAATGTAATCCCCCTGCCCCTAGCTCAGACAATTTATACAATTTAGAAGACAAATTAGATACTATGTAGTACAACTGCCCACCACAGGCTGCCTCTCAAAAAGTGGTTAACCGGATTGGTGACTCTTGATCATAAGCAATAGTATTTATTATTAATTAATTATTGTTCAATTCCCGATGTGGGACAATGTTCCTCCACTTCTCTTCCGTTCTCTCTCTCCGAGAGACACACACATGCAGTCACGTGGGCACAAACTTGGGTGCCACATCAGCAACTGCACAGAGAGACAACAGCAACACTCCATAAATCACAGGTGGGCCCCGGCTTCAATGCCACGCCACCCGAAAGTGACAGCAGCACACCCAAGAGCAACAACATACTTGCTGTTCTCTTTTCACGTGGGGCCCCCACTTCCGATATTTCATATATCATCCCCAAAAGAAATCCTATAGGGCTAACAGCCAAACTCTTCATATATTATACATATATGTTATTTATTCATTAAAAATTTACGGGGTGTGACACACACCTCCCCTTCAGAAATCAGCATCCTCGCTGAGCACGGGGCATGCACAACCAGTGCAGGATCTCCTTCCTAGCCATTATGGAGTGGCGTCCTCGATCCCGATAATTCCCGAGACTAGTCCCACACCGCAGGTAATTCCGGAGTCTATTTTACTCACACCTCGATAATTCTGGGGACTATCTCACACTGCAGATCATACTGAGGCCCTCTCCCACACCCTGGCGTTGAAAGTTGGCTCTGATACCATTTGTAATGCCCATGCCCCCAGCTCAGACAATTTATACAATTTAAAAGACAAATTAGATACTATGTAGTACAACTGCCCACCACAGACTGCCGCTCAAAAGGTGGTTAACCGGATTGGTGACTCTTGATCATAGGCAATAGTATTTATAATTAATTAATTAATGTTCAATTCCCGATGTGGGACAACGTTCCTCCACTTCTCTCCCATTCTCTCTCTCTCCGAAAGACACACACATGCAGTCACATGGGCCCCAATCTTGGGCACCACGTCAGCAGCTGCACAGAGAGACAGCGGCAACACTCCCTTCACAAATCGCAGGTGGGCCTCGGCTTCAATGCCACGTCACCCGAAAGTGACAGCAGCACATCCAAGAGCAACATCATACTTGTTGTTCTTTTTTCACCTGCCCCCCCCCCCCCCCACTTTCGATATTTCATATGTCATCCCCATAGGAAATCCTATGGGGCTAACAGCCAAACTCTTTATATATTATACATATATATTATTTATTCATTAAAAATTTACAGGGTGTTACACACACCTCCCCTTCAGAAATCAGCATCCTCGCTGAGCACGGGGCATGCACAACCAGTGCAGGATCTCCTTCCTAGCCATTGTGGAGTGGCATCCTCGATTCCGATAATTCCAGAGACTAGTCCCACACCGCAGATAATTCCGGAGTCTATTTTACTCACACCTCGATAATTCTGGGGACTATCTCACACTGCAAATCATACTGAGGCCCTCTCTCACACCCTGGCGTCGAAAGTTGGCTCTGATACCATTTGTAATGCCCATGCCCCCAGCTCAGACAATTTATACAATTTAAAAGACAAATTAGATACTATGTAGTACAACTGCCCACCACAGACTGCCGCTCAAAAGGTGGTTAACCGGATTGGTGACTCTTGATCATAGGCAATAGTATTTATAATTAATTAATTAGTGTTCAATTCCCGATGTGGGACAATGTTCCTCCACTTCTCTCCCATTCTCTCTCTCTCCGAAAGACACACACATGCAGTCACATGGGCCCCCATCTTGGGCACCACGTCAGCAGCTACACAGAGAGACAGCGGCAACACTCCCTTCACAAATCGCAGGTGGGCCTCGGCTTCAATGCCACGTCACCCGAAAGTGACAGTAGCACATCCAAGAGAAACATCATACTTGTTGTTCTTTTTCACGTGCCCCCCCCCACTTTCGATATTTCATATATCATCCCCATAGTTAATCCTATGGGGCTAACAGCCAAACTCTTCATATATTATACATATATATTATTTATTCTTTGAAAATTTACGAGGTGTTACAGGCAATTCCTGCAGGATCATCCCCAGTAATAATTATATCATCAACATATAATAATAGAATGACCTGCCCCTACGATGATGAATGCATAAACATAGAATGGTCCTGTGAACTCTAACTGAAGCCAGCATGGGTGATAGCATGGCGAAAACACTCAAACCAGGCTCGAGGAGACTATTTCAGACCATACATTGCCCGACGCTAACGACAAACATGACGAGGAGGAGTGGTAAGTCCAGGAGGAGGATGCAAGTAAACAACCTCAAATAAGGTACCATGAAGAAAAGCATTCTTCACGTCCATTTGGTACAACGGCCACTGACGAATGGCGACAACAACAAGGAGAGTGCGAACCATAGTTATCTATGAAACCGGGGCAAAAGTCTTTTCATAATCAATACCATGCTCCTGAGTAAAGTCTCTGGAAACAAGACGAGGCTTGTGCCGCTCAATGGGGCCATCAGGTCGATATTTGATCTTGAAAACCCATTTACAGCTGACAGGCTGGATGCCCACAGGTAATGGAACAACATTCCATGTTATAGTCTAATCAAATGCACTGAACTCCTATGCAATAGCTTTCCTCCACTCAGGATATTGAATAGCATCCTAGTAGGTCCTAGGCTCACGTGTATAGTGTATGGTAGTGAGATACACATGAAACTGTGGTGAGTAGGAGGCTAGGGTGGCAAAACCAAACTAGTCAGAAGGGGTAGTAACATTAGGTGTGTAACAAGTCGGTAGGATGCCCGAGGTAAAACGTGTAGACTGACAGACCGGTTGTAGAGGAACAGGGTGAGGCGGTGAGATAGGTTGTGTGTGTGAATGCAGCTGAGGGGATGTAGGTGGTGATGGGGCATGTTGCGGTGGGGATGCAGGTGGTGACTCTGTAGGAGGAAGAATAATTGGAACGTCAGTATGAAATGGGAAGGGAGCAAGAGGAGTGGGATCAAATTGTGTAATATCCCGGACGGATATTAACTCATATAAATTATTATTTTATTATTATTTTATTATTATTTTATTTTAATTCCAAAATCGGACTATTTTGGCGATTTTTGCCGGGTTGCCCACAAACAGTGCCTACGCGCGTCTATCGGTCGATGCGCATCCAAAGCGCATCAAATTGGTAGCACGACTCTCCGAAGTAATAAGAAAATTTATCTTACTATTATTTTCTAAATTAAATTATTTTTGGGAATTTTATGAGGATTTTTACAAGAAGATTTTGTATACACATACATGTACACATACATATAGTTGTATGGTACTTAGTATATTATACCTAGCATATAGTATGTACTTTAGGACAATATACTTATGCTTGTCATGGTAACTTAATTAGGAGGTTAGGGTGTTGATTAAGTGGTTTAATATAGGATGGTATGCATGAGAAGGATTAAACTCTTCTAGAAACTCCCCTCCCTCATATACCACCTCCCTCCACCTCACCACTCTAAACCTCACCCCCTACTCCCCTATACCATGGCCGGCCACCTCTTCTTGGGGTTTATTTTGTGCCATTTTGGTGAACTCACCACCTCCATTCTCTTCTATAAATCCCCCCTAATTCACCTCCTTCTCTCATTTTTAGAAAACAAAAGAAAGAAAGAAAGAAGGAAAGGAAAAGAAAGAGAGAACAAATAACTTGAGAGTTTTGTTTTGTAGGGTCTTAGAAGAGTTCAAAAGAAAGCTAGGGGAAGGAGAAGGAATAGCTAGCTAGTTCTTCCAAAAAAGGGCTAAGGTGGGGGTTTCTTCACTTGATTCTTTCTTGTTTGTTTGTTTGTTTGTTTGTTTGTTGTTTGTATGGTTGTTTGACTTCTTCTTCTCATCCTCTTGTTTTGTTTTCTTTAAGTTTTGTTGGGTGTATTGTTGTAGTAAGAAGTAAGAGTAAAAAGTAGTAGTAGTAACTGCTAGCTTGTAAAGATCATAGCTTTATTATGGTAGTTGTTGTTGTATGTTATTGGACTAAAGAAACTTACACATTGCATAATGTTGAACATACAACCATGAGTGGTTGTAGGACTTAAACATAAGCATATGAGCATTCATTTTACAACCATTGTAGGTTGTAGGACTCTTGATTAAACTTGAACAAAAAAATAAAAGCATATGTATAATAAAAAGATCTTTCTTTCTTTTTAATCACTAGTTGTAGAAACTATAAAAAGATCTTTCTTTCTTTTTAATCACTAGTTGTAGAAACTATAAAAAGATCTTTCTTTCTTTTTAATCACTAGTTGTAGAAACTATAAAAAGATCTTTCTTTTATTTTTAACCACTAGTTGTAATTAAGTAAAAAGATCTTTCTTTTATTTTTAATCACTAGTTGTAATTAATTAAAAAAGGATCTTTCTTTTATTTTTAACCACTAGTTGTAATTAATTAAAAAGATCTTTTCTTTTGTAAAGTGAAGTAAAATAAAAAAATGATCTTTCTTTTATCACTAGCAATAAATAAAGTTAGTAGGCAACTAAGTAGTAGTATGCTAAATAATAAGTAGTAGTATGTAATAAATGAAGTAGTAGTAGCATGTATGTAATTAGTAGTATGTAATAAATGAAGTAGTAGTAGCATGTATGTAATTAATAAAGTAGTAGTATGTTTATGTCCATAAAGTAGTAGTAGTAATGGATAGTTGTATGTGATGATTTTGTTGTGAATGAAGTAGTAGTAGTAGTAGTAGTTAGTTGTAGGATTGCTTCTAAAAATAATTGGAAGCAATATTCATGCTACTAAGGTTGTAGGATTCCTCCTAAAAATATTTAGAAGCCATGTTTATGCTTCAATTGTTGTAGGATTACTTCTAAAAATAATTAGAAGCCATGTTTATGCTACTCATGTTGTAGGATTATTCCTAAAAATAATTAGAAGCCATGTTTATGCTACTCATGTTGTAGGATTATTCCTAAAAATAATTAGAAGCCATGTTTATGCTTTACATGTTGTAGGCTCATTCCTAAAAATATTTAGAAGCCATGTTTATGCTTCAATTGTTGTAGGATTAGTTCTAAAATTAATTAGAAGCCATGTTTATGCTACTCATGTTGTAGGATTATTTCTAAAAATAGTTAGAAGCCATATCCATGCTTAGTTAGTTGTAGGATTGCTTGTAAAAATATCCTACCATGTTTACCATGCTTAGTTAGTTGTAGCTTTGCTTCTAAAAATAGTTAGAAGCCATATCCATGCTTAGTTAGTTGTAGGATTGCTTGTAAAAATGTCCTACCATGTTTACCATGTTTAATTAGTTGTAGCTTTGCTTCTAAAAATATTTAGAAGCCATCTTCATGCTCAATTAGATGTAGGATTACTTATAAAAATATCCTACCATGATTCTATGCTTGATTAGTTGTAGAATGTTTATTAAAATTACCCCATCATGCTTTATGTTTAGGAGGTTGTAGGACTTTTTCCTACCATGGTTTATGCTTGATTAGTTGTAGGATGTTTATTAAAATTATCACATCATGCTTTATGTTTGGGAGGTTGTAGGACTTCTTCCTACCACGATTCTATGCTTAATTAATTGTAGAATGTTTTATAAACTTATCCTACCATGCTTAACGTTTAGAATGTTGTAGGATTCTTTTCCTAGCATGCTTGGTAATGTTGTAGGATTCTTTTCCTATCATGTTTAGTAACTCACTTATACTAGAATTTTGTAGGATTCATTCCTAAAGTTTCCTATTATGTTTAGTGACTTAGTTATGCTTAGAATGTGTAGGATTCAATCCAAAAGTTTCCTACAATGTTTGGACAAATTTTTATTGTGCCTAGAGTGTTGTAGGATCCATGATGGAATCATATACCATGCTAGTTTAATTGTTGGAAAGCGATATACCATGCTAGCTTAATTGTAAGTACTTTGCATATCATGCTAGTTTAAATTGTATGCAAATTATATACCATGTTAGATAAATGGTAGAGAAGTGTATGTTATGTTCGTAGGTGATCATGACTTATGCTAAGTAAGTAGGTATCATGCTAATTATTAATCATATTAAGTTAAGGATACCCATACTAGGATGTTCATGCTTAGGGTAAAGAAACTACCCATGGCTAGTTGTAGTGATTTATGTTGGATTCTATGCCATGCTAGAGTAATACATGATCAGAACATTGTAGGAGTAATGTTAGAATATCTACTATACCTTGGAATGATTGTATGTTATATTAGTTATCTACCCATGCTTGTGTTATGGTGATTAGTCAAGATAAGTAGTAAGTTTTCATGCTCGCTTGACTATAGTAGACTCTATGTCTAGGTCGTAGTGATTTTTATGTTTAAGCTCGATGAAAACACAAGCATTAATCATATTCATACTTAGGAGTGTGATGGTGAGTAGTTCTATTTTGTAATTGGATTACTTTAGGAAGATGCCTACGAGTGTATGTCATGCCTAAGACATTATAGGTCGAAGTAGTAAGATCGGGAAGACCACTAGCGATAGTTAATTCGATAAAGGCGGTTATGTCGCCTTCGGATTCTTCCTTAGTAGAATACCGATCTTAGACTACTAGTAGATCCCTTTGTTGCTTCTAATAGTAGAAGATTAAGTTTGTTAGTAAGCACGCTTGGTTGCTTCTAGGATTGATTACCTATATGGTTGTTTGCACACGGTCGTGCTCGTACGTGGCTCGACTGGCCCGTATGTAGCGGTGGGTCTCATACGTAGCTTAGTTGGCTCGTATGTAGGTTGTTGTCTCGTACGCGGCCCGACTGGCCCGTACGTAGCTGTTGGTCTCATACGCGGCTTATTTGGCTGGTATGTACATGGTTATCTCCTACGAGGCCCGCCTGGCTCGTAGGCAGTTATTGTTCATACGTAGCTTAGTTGGCTCGTATGTGGTTGTTACTCGTGTATAGCTTGTTAGCTAGTACACAGTTCGTTGCGCTCGTCTAGGGTGATGTTACCACCCTAGGGCTATCGACCATCAAGACCACATCCTACCTCCTTAGAGCAAAACGGATAGATCTCACCTCGGACGTTGACGGATCTTAACCAATGTAGGTTGACCGTGGGCCGAGAGTGTTGGTAGAATCCGAGTTAGGGGTAGTGATGATTGAGAGAGAGATTGTTACCAGAGTCTTGGATCGATGAGCCACGAACCGGGTCCTGAGGGATTCTGGTAAGTCTAGGTTGAGCGGCCTAGTAGAGTTGTCTTGCGAAGCCTAACTTAAGGCCTAGCATGTTGTGGTTATAATATTGTCACCCTAGGATTGTTCGAGTCAGGGACATCATTAGAGTAGTGACTTACAAGGATCATTTTAACTTTTGCCGGGAGAGAGGAGTCAGTTGTAGGGGGCCCCGACACTAACTCGTCTCTTGAGGCAGATCATAGGTGGTGTACCGGGTTGTACCTTCCTGTCAAAGGGATACGTACGGTGCCGTCTCACAGGTTGAGGACACGGGTTGCGTATCTCGCGCTGTTAATTCCTGAAGTACCGTGGCTAGGGGTGCCACAGGATGCATTGTGCAGTCCTGCGCTTGCGAAACTCTATGGTTTGATTTTTGTAATGACACCCGATACGTCGGGATCGTCTAATTTGAGTGAGGTCCGGTTAGCCGGGTCGCGGTGGGAACATAGACACTACGGGCGAAATGCAACAGTGGCACATGACCACATCTGCAGCCTCGCGAGTCACGTGTAGGTGTCAGGAACAGGTTGTGTACAATTAGAAGTTCATAACGCGGGTTCAAATCCCTATATATGGAGAAACGGCTTGAGATGGAGTCGCATGTATTTATGGGCTGCATGTTACTTTCGGAGACTTGCTGACATTAGAATAGGAAGCATCCTAATTCTACCTTCCCGTCAAAGGGATACGTACGGTGCCGTCTCACAAGTTGAGGACACGGGTTGCGTATCTCGCGCTGTTAATTCCTGAACTGCCGTGGGTGGGTGTCAGGAACGAGTTGTGTACAGTTAGAATTCATAACGCGGGTTCAAATCCCGGATATTAGAATAGGAGTGTCCTAGTTCTACTTAGGTATCACATTAGAGTCTAGTCATAGCACTCACGTACACTTAAACTACACCGACACCATTGCTATGTTTGTATATTTGGTATATTGTTTGGAAGATTCGCTGCTATATGATCAGCCTTTAAGCGTCAGTGAATACTGACGTCCCCACTTCCATAGGTACTGGATCGCCGAGGTACAAAGGCGATATTCAGGAGGACTCAAGGCAAGGAAAGCAAGGAGTCAGTATTAAGTTTAGTTCCGCTGCAAAATATGTATTGATTCTGTATTAGTTAAGAGGTACTCTGATGTAAGATGTTAAAGGTTGTAATACTTAGAAATGTAAAGGAAATATTGTAACTTTATTGTAAGGTATTACAGTTGTACAATATTCAGACTTGTAACACTTTGTGTATTGAATAAAAAGTTTTTAATTCTCCTGTTTTTCTGTGTATTGTGACTAATTGAAGCAAAGATCTTGGCTTGTGTCTCGGTTTTCCAGTATCGGAAATCGGGGCGCTACAAATTGAATGCGTGAAGGTCTGGCCGGGGAAGGAGGCCCATGTAACGCCCCGAATTCCATTTACATGTAATTCGTAGCACAACATGATCTGTTACTTCAAATTCGTACAATTTTACAAGGAATTTAAAACTTTTTCATACAACATTGTTCTTTACATCAACTCAGCAGAATTTAAATGAATACAACATGATATACAAAATTTTAACAACAACAACTCAAATCTGAAAAATAATCTTAACATCAATTCATCTTCATGTCTTTTGCCAATCCAAGCCCTGCACTGGAAAACTGTGGGCACATCAGTTGCATACAACTGAAGTAATGCTATAAAACAACGATTCTCTTATTAGCAAACACAAACTTGAATGCACAACAAAGTGTAAAAAGTGACTATCCTAAACATGTCAGTGCATGATATACCTTAGATGCCTAATGCAGATTTACACTACGATGCACTAATGCATACTTGTTCGGATTATATGCATCTCATTCTACATAGGTCCAAGGGCAAGCCCTTATCGTACTCCTCAATGTAGGGTTTAATCCATCGCTATGAAATACTACTACGGAGAACTAATGTATGTTTTAGATATCCTGTGAGTATCTAGTACCACCCCGATAATTCTTGAGTATCGCTCTCCCACCCCCTTTTTAAAACTTGAATTATAAAAAAAAATTTTAAATATCCAAAAGTGCACCCCCACGCTCGAACCAGAGCTAAACAGCACCCAAGCCAATGCCAAACCAGTAAGCTAACTCGCACATCATGTATAAAGTTTTTTGAGTTGTTTAAATACTCAACTTTCATATTTATTTAAATTTTTTTAAATAAGAAACAGAGCCAACCCAGGCTCGAACTCGCGACCACAGAAACCCCCAAAGCCACGTGGCAGAGCCTAGCATAAAGGTGCACAAGCTAGCCACAAAAGCTCAACACCATTCCTAATCATATAGGGGTTACATTCTTTATAACCGCATTCTTTGTTTTCCCTTATATTTTAACTTCTTCATTAAAATTAATTTCTATCGTTTGTCTCAAATTTATCTATTCATAAAAAAAATCTCTAAAATTCCAGCAACGATTCCATATTGATTTTATTTACAATAGGGTGATTCTATACACAACAAACGTAGATAGCAATTTTTTTGGGAACTTTCATACACATATGCCTTTATAAATTACCACTACTACTCTACTAGCATGAATATATTTTTCCTTTTGACATTAATTGAAATGATGGGGAAATTCTCACCATAAAATTATAATATACACCAATCAAAGCACAACTTAAACCCCCGTCACGTACACTTACATTTTATCTACAAAACCCAATCATAGTATACTACAATTTGCATGACAACCATCTAATATAAATTGTAGTTTGATTAGACAGTAATTCTACATTGTAAGTTTCCATTAACATGCATTTTTCACATTTATCAACTACTAAATTTCTAGATGATAATACAATATGCATCACACAAAGGTAATAGAAGTTAAAATAACTCATGCTACACCTACAAGTTTAACATGAATTTCCTAAGCATGCATTCTATACACAATTAGAAAGTAAGAAAGGACACCCACCTATTAGAAGAATATCCTAGTCGCAAGCCCCTTCAAAAAGAACTCCAAAATCCCACAAAAGCCAAGCAAGTCACCACCGAAATCCACAGCAAGCCAATTCCGAAAGACAGCCTAAATCTTTGGGTTTTGATTAATTTTTGTGTGTTGAATAGCTTAGATGAGGGGTATTTATAGGGTTAATTATAGGTAGTTAGAATAACTAATTACCCAGTAATAATCCCACTACCCCACTATTCTCTCTCCACCTCTCCATGAGCAGTCGGCCATCTTTTGGAGTGTGCACATTGCACGTGTGCACGTGCTATGTGTACACTTCACATAATTTAATTATTTGTTTTTATTGAATTAAAATGTGTGTGTGGGTATTACACATGACAAGTAGTATGGACTTTTAATTAATTACTTTTCTAGTGGGCTTTAAAGAGACTTCAGGCCTATGGATTTTAACTAAAAATAATTAATACAAATGTGGCAAATAAAATAAGAATAAAAATGTGCATAACTTTTAGAAAATTTTAGGGACAAAAGTTTATAAAATTTTACGTGTAATGCACGTGAAAAAAATAAATAAAAAATATTTATTTTTCTGGGATGTTACAGCACTCCCTCCTTAGAATAGTTCCGTCCTCAAAACTACGCTTAAAGAGAGAAAAAAAAACATAAGAAAACAAGTTTACAAGGTTTAGTAAAAAAGATCAGGATAATCTCTCAACATCCTCTCCTCAGATTCCCAGGTGGCTTCCTCAGCCAGTTGATTCCTCCATACAACCTTGACCATAGGTATAGTTTTGTTTCTCAAAACTTTCTCTTGTCGGCCCACAATCTCTACAGGGTGCTCTTTGTAACTCAGATCCAACTGCAGACCCTCTGGCACTTCCAGCAAGTGATGACTTGGGTCAGGAATATAACCTCGTAGCATAGACAGGTGATAGACATTGTGTACTTGGGCCAGCTCCTCCGGCAATTCCAACTGATAGGCTGTTTTCCCAATCATATTCAATATCTTGTACGGTCCTATATATCTCAGGGCTTACTTTCCTCTTTTTCCAAATCGGATCACACCCTTAGTTGGAGATACTTTCAGAAAAAAACATAGTCACCTTCTTTGAACTCCAGATCCCTTCTCCGATTGTCAGCATAACTCTTCAGCCTACTCTGTGCGTCAACCAGCCTCTTCCTGATCAACTGAATCTTCTGTGAAGTCTGTTGCACTATTTTCGGTCCATACATCTACCTTCCCCCCATTTCATATCAGCACAACAGTGTTCTGCACTTCCTCCTATACAAAGCTTCATATGGTGCCATACCGATGCTAGTCTGAAAGCTGTTGTTGTAGGAAAATTCCGCCGGAGCTAAGTGCTTCTCCCAGCTGCCTCCAAAGTTGATCACACAACACCTCAACATATCTTCCAATACCCGATTGACTCTCTCAGTCTGCCCATCAGTTTGAAGATGAAAGGCAGTACTGAAGTCCGTTTTGGTCCCCATGGTTGCCTGAAGACTTCTCCAAAAGTGTGATGTGAATCGCGCATCTCGATCTGATACAATTGACACAGGAACTCAATGCAATCTTACGATCTCCCTGACATACAATTCTGCCAGCGTCTCCCTTGACCAAGTAATCTTCATTACCAAAAGTGAGCAGATTTAGTGAGTCGATCCACTATCACCCAAATCGCATCATTCCCTTTGGGACTCCTAGGTAGCCCTGTGATGAAGTCTATGCTGATGTTATCCCATTTTCACTTCGGAATAGGTAACGGTTGCAAAAATCCTCTAGGCTTCTAATTCTCTGCCTTGATTTGCTGACAAGTTGCACACCATGCAACAAACTCTGCTACATCCTACTTCATCTATTACTTGATATCCTTGTACATCTTGGTACTCTCTGATGCACTGATAAAAGAGTGGTTTGTGCCTCCTATAGAATGTTTTCCCTCAGTTCTGTTTGATCAGGTACACATAACCTCTCCCCAAGCCACAGCACTTCGTCTTTCACTTGGAACTCTGCCAATTTGCCCGTGCCAACATGTGCTTTCATCTTCTGGATCTCTGGATCAGACTTCTGACTGTCGATAATCTTCTCCCTCAGTGTGGACTGAAGTTTCAACTGTGCTAAAGACGCTCCCAGTCCTTGCACCAACTATTCTATACCAGCTCGATCGAGCTCATCTGCCAGTTCCTCTTGAGTCGTGATCAAACAAGACAAGCTGCTCTTCCGATTAAGTGCATCTGCCACCACATTTGCTTTTCCCGGATGATACTTTATCTCAGGACGGATATCTTCTAGTACTTCCAGCCACCTCCTCTGCCTTAAATTCAAATCCCTTTGCTAGTAGTTATACTTCAGGCCCTTGTGATCCGTGTACAGATTGACATTCTCTCCGTACACATAGTGCCTCCATTGCTTCAAAGCAAAGATAATTGCTGTCAACTCTAGATCATGGGTTGGGTAATTCTTCCCATGCGGTCTTAGTTGCCTAGACCCATAAGCTATCACGTTCCCCTCTTTCATCAATACATAGCCCAGTCTGCGATGTGAAGCAGCGCTGTAGACATCATAATCGATCCTTGCTCTCGGTAAGGCCAGTATTGGAGTGGTAGTCAACTTCTCTTTTAACTCCTGGAAGCTTGCCTCGCACTACCCCGTCCACTTAAAACTCACATTCTTCCTTGTAATTCTTCCTTGTAAGCCCAGTGAGTGGCACAACTATCTGAGCATAGCCTTGAATGAATCTCCGGAAGTAGCCCGTCAAACCCAAAAAGCTTCTGATCTCCTTCACTGTTGTTAGCTTTGGACAATCCTTCACTGCCTCTATCTTTTGCGGATCAGTGGCCACTCCCTCCTTATAAAGGAATATGACCCAGGAACGTGACTTTGGACTTCCAGAAGTCACACTTTGACAACTTAGCATATAGCTTTTGTTGCTGTAGCTTCTTCAAGACCTCTGCTACATGCCCAACATGCTCTTCTTCTGACTTGGAGTAGAACAAAATGTCGTCGATAAACACCACGATGAAGGAATCAATGAATGGTCGCAGGACCCTGTTCATCATGTCCATGAATATAGCCGGTGCATTTGTTACTCAAAACAACATAACTAAGAACTCGTAATGCCCATGTCGAGTTCAGAATGCAGTCTTGTGCACATCCTCTTCCTTCACAGAACTTGGTGATAACCCAACTGAAGATCTATCTTGGAGAAAACAGCTGTTCCCTGTAGTCGGTCGAACAAATTATCGATTCACAGAATCAGGTACTTATTCTGAACGGTCACCTTGTTCAGCACCATATAATCGATGTCCATTCACATCGATTCATCATTTTTCTTCACCAGTAGAACTAGCGCTCCCCAAGGCGACGCACTCGGCTTGATAAAACTCTTGCCCAATAGCTCTTCAATCTACTTCCTGACCTCATCATGTTCCACCGGTATGGTGCCTTGGATATCGGTGCACTCCCTGACTGTATGGAAATGCTAAATTCCACATCCCGATGAGGTGGTAGCCCGGGTAGATCTTCCAAAAATACTGTCAGAAAGTTTCGGACTACAGGAATCTGCTTGACTTCTTCAGGAATCTTCTTCTTAGTCATAGCTGCCACCGGCTCCTTGTACTTTCTCTTCCCCTGGAATGTAACTGTTGGGCCTCCTAGTGCCTTCACCATAACCTCCTTACTCTTGCATTCAATATGTCACGCCCCGTTTCCCAAAAGAATACGGAATACGGATAGGTAACAAAAGCCCAGCGAATAATTTTCATCATCCATAAGCTGTTCAAGAAATCTTAACAACATGCACGAGAAATATACAGAGTCGGAAGCAATTTAATCAACCATATGAACATATTGAGTCAAAATACCATCAAGAATACTTGAAACCAAATACATAAATCTCAAATAGTCATGATCTGAATAAAACACAAGTCTTGGGTCACATCGCCCAAATACAAGAATAATTCCAAGTCTCAAATACAATTAATTGTTCAAGCACGATACAAGAAATAATAATGAATGCAGCACTAATACTTCAAGTCTCTGATACCATCTAGAAACTGTTCTCCAAAATCTGCAATTCATTGAATGCAGGAAAGAGGAAAAGAGAAAACACAAGTACCCGTCAATTGCAAGTCACGGGTTACTTATAATTTAGGATAAAAGCACATGGGGAATCTAACTAGCACATGGTATGAGTGTGATGTCAAGGTAAACAACTAGCATGGTAAAAGTGATCTAGTGTACATGGCATAAATCAAGTGTCAGGTAAACACGTATTTTATAAACATGTGTCAAGCTTCAAGTGTCATGTGTTCATGTAATCATGTATCAAGTTCAAATCTCATGTAAACAAGTCTCATATATCATGTAGTCATGTATCAAGTAAGCATGTATCATGTTCAGTATCATGTTCAAGTAGCATGTATCAAGTCTTGTTATGGATTACTATCTAGGTAGCACTTCATGCAGCCCACCTTACATGGTTGCTACAACAAAATAGTTTCGCTTTAGATTTCATAGTGGACCATAAAGAGCAGTATATTCGGGGACACGCAAGTAATTAAGCTCCAAGCTCCAAGTATCATGTATCATGTAATCCGATATCAAGTAGTGCAAGTGGCAAGTATCATGTCTTGCGTGCAAGTATCAAGTAATCATGTCAAGTAATCACGTAGGATCAATGGATCCCCTTCCAAGTACATATTTCTGAATTATCCACTATTAGATCTGTCCCTTAAACTCCGGCTTGGTTATTTTATTATTAATGTCCAACAAGCATGTATATGTGCAAAATATATCAAGAATAACATGGCATGATCATGTGACAAGTGCAAGTAGCAAACTAAACATGTACAAGTGCAAGTTATCTCATAAAGGAATAAAATAAACACATCTCAAGTTCAAGACAGCAAGACCATGCTATAGTAAAACAGTGATTCCAAGAGTTACAAACAAGAAAATCTAGATCCATCGAAGGATCTGGAAAATAGACTTTCACACGAATCCAACAAGTATAATCAAGTCATATACTAATTAACAACAACACAGCTCAAAACTGTTTTGAATACAGAAATTAGGTTAAGCCAGAAATCAAGAAAACGAATTCAAGAGCATGAAAACAGCAAGAAAACACAGTAAATAAATCCACAAAAAATTTGGGATATTTCCCTATATGTCCAGTATCAAAATATAAAATTTTAGAATTTTCCAGGAAAGATAGATAAGTTATCAAAAATAAGAAAGCATCAAGAAAATATAGTTTAGCGAATCTGAAAATCCCAACACTGCTGTACGAAAACTAAGATATCTCGCAACCAGTGAAACGAAATCTAATTCCGCCAAAGGGATATGAAAATAGATAGAAATTACTAACTTTCACATTTCACAAAGAATTTTCATACAGTAAAAGGAACAGGGCCGGCCCTGAGTTCCCGGGGGCCCTAGGCGAACTTCCGAAATGGGGCCCCTAATAACATATATATATTTTTACGCGCGAAATACGTGCCTATATTTACAAGGGAAGTTCAAAATTGGGGGCCCCAAAAATTGCAAATTCTGCGGGGGCCCGAGGCGGCCGCCTTACCCGCCTCCATACTGGGGCCGTCCTTGAAAAGGATCATAAGGAAAATAAGGTTCTTTACAGAATAGCAAGTAAAATACAGCATGTATAGATTTTATAAATGAGCATGAAACATCACATAAAACTTATCAATAAAATTCATCATAATTCTGGGTAATCCCTAACTTAATAAAGAAACACTGACCAAAGTTTCAAATCAGAATAATATGTATAGCATGGTTCTTGAAAATAGTTTGTTATCAAAATTACCCAAAAACAAAATCTGCAAAAGATCGACACCTTTGTACTAAAACAGTCATAACTCAGTTATACAAAATCAAAATCAAGCAAAGTCAGTGGGGTTTGAAAATAGAAGAAATTATCTAAAACTCATATTGTAGCACAGTCGAAAACAACAAACAAAACAGAACATCCAGAAAATACAGATTTCACCCTCAAGCACAAAAACAACGTAGATTCAAGAATATTGATCCAAACTCATCCAAACTTGAAATATAGCCTACCAAGTGTCTAAACATCATGATTTAGGGCTACTAACATGTCCACACTTATAATTTCACATGGGTATCAACCAAAATACGAATTTGCACAAAAGTAACACATACACGATTCAAATTCAAGAACGGGCGATTCATAGGTTATTTCATGTCAAGAATTTTGTCGTGAGTCTTCTATGGCCAAAATATCACAATAGAGACAAAACCCATCAAGGAAAACACAATCAAAGGTTGTCTCTAGACCCAAGTACACTATAGGTGAACTTTGGGATTTGTATCAAAGAAATGAATTAGTGTACAAGTTACTTGCCTTAATTGGGGATGAAGAACGATGCAATCAATCCTAGAAGCAAAACCCACGAACGAAATCCGCTGCAAGCACGAATCCAAGCAACTACGAACGAAATCCACACGAACGAATCCTCCTTGAAGCAATGACGATCAAAGTGGCAAGCACCCACTTTGAGAACACCACGATGACGGAGTAAGGGATCAAAAAGTTGCAAGATGATGATGGTGGTGTTGGTTTGGTGGTCGGCAACCATGGAAGGAGCAAGGAAGGGGGTTTGGGTTGTGGAGGATGGCCGGAGTTAGTGGGGTGGCTCGGCCTGGAGTAGGGTCGGCCTGGGTAGGGGTGCACGGGATGAGGGGGAGCTTGGGTTGGGTGTAGGCCGGGAGCACAAGAGAGGGAGAGAGAAAGGAGGCTAGGGTTTGTGGATGTTAGGGTTAGTGTTATTGTTAAGGAGGGTTTATATATAGAGTTTAAATATGGGTTAATGGGTTGTGGGTATTAATAACTAGCAATAGGTATACAAATGGGTAGTGGATATTGGGTCAAATACAAATAGGAATACAATTAGGAGTGAATTCTATGGCACTAGAAAATCTTATTAGGGATCAAAAATCATGGGAAAGGAAAACTCCACCAAAACTCCACCACAACACCAAGAAAAAATAAAAATAAAGATATCGAGACCAAAAAAGAGGAAATGATCAAAATAATGAAAAAAGATCAAAAGCGACAATCAATCAAACAAAAGGAGCTCAAAATGGAATAAAACGAATATATATTGAAAACAAATCCAATATACGGTTCAGAAAAATACAATGGAGAAAAATACACCAAAAAAGAAAAATACAGTCAAAAATACAAAAAAATGAAAAACAGGGGTTACAATCCTACCCACATAACAAGAAGAATTTCATCCTCGAAATTCAAAAAGAAGATACATAGGGTAACCCCCAAAACAACCAAAAGACAAAACAAAAAAAACTACTCAAACAAATGAGGAAACTTTTGCTGAATCTCCTCCTCCAGCTCCTAAGTTGACTCACCAGGTGAGTGAGGATTCCAAGCATCACGAACCAACTTGATGACCTTGTTCTTAAGCACTTTCTCCCGCCGATCCACAATAGAAACTGGCGGAATCTCACAAGTCAAATCCGGCCGAATGGTCAACTTAGAATAGTCGATCACGTGGCTCTCATCTCGGATATATCTTCTGAGTTGTGAGACATGAAAAACATCGTGTACTCCTGATAAAGCTGGCGGAATGCAAGACGATAGGCCACCTTGCCTACTCGCTCCAAAATCTCAAACGGTCCAATTAACCTAGGGCTAAGCTTGCCCCCGCCACCGAACCGAATGACACCTCGCCACGGCGATACCTTAAGGAAAACATGGTCACCCACATTAAACTCCAAAGCCCTACGATGGATATCGGCCCACTGCCTTTGCCTATCCTGAGCTGCCTGCAAGTGCTTCCTGATCTGAACCACTGCATCCACTGTCCTGGTTATCAACTCCGGACCTAACAACTTTCTCTCACCAATGTCATCCCAGTACAATGGTGATCTGCACTTCCGCCCATAGAGTGCCTCGAACGGAGCAGCTTTAATACTGGCTTGAAAGTTGTTATTGTACGAGAACTCTACGAGATGCAAATGATCCTCCCAAGACCCACCAAACTGAAGCATACAGGACGTCAACATGTCCTTAAGAATCTAAATAGTCCGCTCTGACTGTCCATCAGTCTGGGGATGATAAGCTGTACTGTACTTTAATTTAGTCCCCAAACTGTTCTGAAGACTCTCCCAGAACTGAGATTTGAATCTTGTATCCCTGTCAGATACAATACTGACTGGAACCCCATGAAGTCTGACAATCTCTTGCATATACCTCTCAGCTAGGCTCTCAGTAGACTGACCGACACGAAAGAAAAGAAGTGAGCACTCTTCGTCAAACGGTCGACAATCACCCAAATATTATTGTGACCCTTAGGACTCCTAGGCAAAGCAGTCACAAAATCCATAGTGATATGTTCCCACTTCCACTCTGGAATAGGAAGCGGTTGAAGAAGTCCAGCGGTTCTCTGATGCTCTGCCTTAACCTGCTAGCAGATCAAACACTGAGCAACATACTGAGCCATAACCCTTTTCATACCCTACCACCAGAAATAAAGCTTCAAATCTCGATTCATCTTAGTACCGCCAGGATGGATAGAATACGAAGACTGATGGGCTTCCTCAAGCAACCTCTGATGAACATCACCTTCTAGGGACACATAATCTGGACCCAAAACGAAGCGATCCATCCGAATGAATAACCATGTCCTGTCCTGGACCCAGACTCAACCTCAGCTCGAAATCTCTGCAACTGTGCATCACTAGCTTGCGCCTCTTTAATCTGATCCACAAGAGACGACTGCGACTGAAGCACCAAACAACTCCGATCAGAACTCGGCAACAAAACATCTAACTCCAACCTCCTCATCTGCTCAATCAGATCCCTCTGCAGAGTGAAGAACATAACTACCGGTCTCTTGCTCAAAGCAACTGGCACCAAGTTTACTTTACCAGGGTGGTATTGCAAACTGATATCATAATTGGCCATAAGCTCCAACCAACGCCTTTGCCTGATATTTAACTCCTTTTGGGTGAAGACGTACTTGAGACTTTTGTAGTCTGTAAAGATCTCCACTTGGTCCCTAAGTAAATAATGTCTCCACAGCTTCAAAGCAAAAATCACTGCTGCTAAATCCAAATCATGAGTAGGATAGTTCTTCTCATGCAGCCTCAAATGCCTTGATGCATACGCAACGACTCAGGCCCTTCTACATCAAAACTGCTCCAAGACCCTTACCAGAAGCATCATAGTGAATTGCAAATCCGCCTGAACCATCAGGAATAGTCAACACTGGCGCTGACGTCAATCTGTTCTTCAACTCAACAAAAGCCTCATCGCACTCATCAGACCAACAGAACTTCTGATCCTTCCCAGTCAATTTAGTCAACAGTCTTGCTATCTTCGAAAAATCTTGGACGAACTTCCGATAATAGCCAGCCAAACTGAGAAAACTCCTGACTTCTGAAACTGACTTGGGAATTGGCCAATCCTTCACAGACTCAACCTTAGCAGGATCCACAGAAATACCATTGCCAGAAACAATATGCCCCAAGAAAGAAATCCTGTCGAGCCAAAACTCGCACTTGCTAAGTTTCCCATAGAGCTGATTCTCTCTTAAAGTCTGCAGAACCATTCCAAGATACTCAGCATGATCTTCCTGATTCCGAGAATACACCAAAATATTATCAATGAAGACCACCACAAATCTATCCAAGAACTGAGAGAAAACTCGGTTCATAAGACTCATGAATACAGCTGGCACATTCGTTACTCCGAACGGCATCACAAGATACTCATAGTGTCCGTATCTAGTCCTGAAAGTAGTCTGTATATCTACAGCCTTCACCTTGAATTTGTGATATCCAGAATGAAGATCCAACTTCGAGAAAACAGCAGCCCCACTCAGCTGATCAAACAAATCATCTATCCTGGGCAACGGATACAAATTCTTCACAGTAATTCTATTCAGTTCTCGATAATCCATGCACAGTCGACGACTACCATCCTTCTTGTCAACAAAAAGGACCGGAGCACCCCAAGGCGAAACACTAGGTCTGATGAAATCCAAATCAAGCAACTGCTGAATCTGCACCTTAAGCTCTGCTAGCTCAGCCGGTGCCATCCTGTAGGAACTTTTCGATATCGGCTCTGTTCCAAGCTGAACATCAATACCGAATTCCACTTTCCTATCAGGGGGTAAGCCAGACAACTCATCTGGAAAAATATCTAAGAAATTTCGAACTACTAGAGGCGCAGCCTCACAACCTGAATGCAACTCTATCGCACAAATCTCCTGATCAACTGCAGCTCGTCCAAGGGAAGACTCCCCGGTATGGAACTCAAACTCTGTGTGATCTAGAATCCGGAACACAACCTTCTTGGCACGAAAGTCAATAATGGCATGGGTTTCACCCAACCAATCCATACCCAGAATAACGTTGAATCCCGAATTCCCAATTACAATTAAATTGGCTTTGAACTCTGCGTCCCTAATAACAATGAGACATTGCCTGAACTCCCAGGAACAACTGACAACTCCACCACCTGTCACAATGTTCCAAGCCTCTGACATGTTACTGCACTCCAACTGATGGCGAGCGACAAATCGAGAGGAGACAAAAGAATGGATTGCCCCAGAATCAAATAGAACATAAGCAGGGAAAGAGCACACAAGCACAACACCTAAGACAGAAAGCAAAAGAGACAAGGAAAAAAATAGTTGACACCAAAATCAAAGAATATGGGTACGAGAAGAATGAATTCATACCCAAAAAGAAATCAAATAAAAAGGGGTAAAAAGAATGGAATAAGATTATATCCAGATCAATGTTGATAATATTTGATTCATTTTATGCATGCATGGTTGGTGAGATGCTGCGCAGATTTCCAGTTCGAGCCAAGCTAGTTTAATATATTAGTTGCCCAATATATTAGCCAAACCTGGTGCTCTGTTACCACTAAAAATCCTGTCACGTCCCGCTTCCCAAAAGAATATGGAATATGGATACGTAACAAAATCCCAGCGAGTGATTTTCATCATCAATAAGTTGTTCAAGAAATTTTAACAACATGCACGAGAAATATACAGAGTCGGAAGCGATTTAATCAACCACATGCACATAATGAGTCAAAATACCATCAAGAATACTTGAAACCAAATACATAAATCTCAAATAGTCATGATCTGAATAAAACACAAGTCTTGGGTCACATCGTCCAAATAAAAAAATAATTCCAAGTCTCAAATACAATTAATTGTTCAAGCACGATACAAGAAATAATAATAAATGCAGCACTAATACTTCAAGTTTCTGATACTATCTGGAACCTGTTCTCCAAAATCTGCAATTCATCGAATGTAGGGAAGAGGAAAAGAGCAAACACAAGTACCCGTCAATTGCAAGTCACGGATCACTTATAATGTGGATACAAGCACATGGGGAAGCTAACTAGCACATGGTATGAGTGTGATGCCAAGGTAAACAACTAGCATGGTAAAAGTGATTAAGTGTACATGTCATAAATCAAGTGTCAAGTAAACAACTATTTTATAAACATGTGTCAAGTTTCAAGTGTCATGTGTTCATGTAATCATGAATCAAGTTCAAATCTCATGTAAACAAGTCTCATGTATCATGTAGTCATGTATCAAGCAAGCATGTATCATGTTCACGTATCATGTTCAAGTATCATGTTCAAGTAGCATGTACCAAGTCTTGTAGTGAATTACTATCTAGGTAGCACTTCATGCAGCCCACTTTACATGGTTCCTACAACAAAATAATTTTGCTTCAGATTTCATAGTGGACCATAAAGGGCAGTATACTCGGGGACAAGTAAGTAATTGAGCTCCAAGCTCCAAGTATCATGTATCATGTAATCACATGTCAAGTAGTTCAAGTGGAAAGTATCATGTCTTGGGTGCAAGTATCAAGTAATCATGTCAAGTAATCACATAGGATCAGTGGATCCTCTTCCGAGTACACATTTCTGAATTATCCACTATTAGATCTATCCCTTAAACTCTGGCTTGGTTATTTTATTATTAATGTCCAACAAGCATGTATATGTGCAACAAATATCAAGAATAATATGTCATGATCATGTGACAAGTGCAAGTAGCAAACTAAACATGTACAAGTGCAAGTTATCTCATAAAGGAATAAAATAAACACATCTCAAGTTCAGGACAGCAAGACCATGCTGTAGTAAAACAGTGATTCCAAGAGTTACAAACAAGCAAATCTAGATCTGTCGAAGGATCTAGAAAATAGACTTCCACACAAATCCAACGAGTATAATCAAGTGTTATAATAATTCACAACAACATAGCTTAAAACTGATTTGAATACAGAAATTAGGTTCAGCCAGAAATCAAGAAAACGAATTCAAGAGCATGAAAACAGCAAGGAAACATAGTAAATAAATCTACGAAAAATCTGGAGTATTCCCCTATATATCCAGTATCAAAATATAAAATTTCAGAATTTTCCAAGAAAGATAGATAAGTTATCAAAAATAAGAAAGCATCAAGAAAATACGGTTTAGCCAATATGGAAATCTCAACACTGTTGTACGAAAACTAAGATATCTCGTAACCAGTGAAACGAAATCCAATTCCGCCGAAGGAATATGAAAATAGATAGAAATTACTAACTTTCACATTTCACAAAGAATTTTCATACAGTAAAAGGAATCATTGGTAAAATAAGGATCTTTACACAACAGCGAGTAAAATACAGCATGTATAAATTTTATAAACGAGCATGAAACATCACATAAAACTTATCAATAAAATTCATCATAATTCTGGGTAATCTCTAACTTAATAAGGAATCATTGATCAAAGTTTCATATCTAAATAATATGCATAACATGGTTCTTGAAAATAGTTTGTTATAAAAATTACCTAAAAACAGAATCTGGAAAAGATCGACATATCTGTACTAAAACAATCATAACTCAGTCATACGAAATCAAAATCAAGCAAAGTCAGCTGGGTTTGAAAATAGACGAAATTATCTAAAACTCATATTTTATACCGAAATCAGGATACTGACTGTAGCGCAGTCGAAAACAGAAAACAAAACAGAACTTCCAGAAAATACAGATTTCACCCTCAAGCACAAAAACATCATAGATTCAAGAATATTGATCCAAACTCATCCAAACTTGAAATAAAGCCCACCAAGTGTCTAAACATCATGATTTAGGGTTACTAACATGTCCACGCCTATAATTTCACATGGGTATCAACCAAAACACGAATTTGCACATAAGTAACACATACACGATTCAAATTCAAGAACGGGCGATTCCTAGGTAATTTCATGTCAAGAATTTTGTCGTGAGTCTTTTATGGCCAAAATATCATAATAGAAACAAAATCCATCAAGGAAAACATAATCAAAGGTTGTCTCTAGACCCAACTACACTATAGGTGAACTTTGGAACTTGTATCAAATAAATGAATTGGAGTACAAGTTACTTGCCTTAATTGGGGATGAAGAACGATGCAATCAATCCTAGAAGCAAAAATCACAAACGAAATCCGCTACAAGCACAAATCCAAGCAACTACGAACGAAATCCACACGAACGAATCCTCCTTGAAGCAACGACGATCAAAGTGGCAAGCACCCACTTTGAGAACACCACGATGACGGAGTAGGGGATCAAAAAGTTGCAAGATGATGATGGTGGTGTTGGTTTGGTGGTCGGCAACCAAGGAAGGAGCAAGGAAAGGGTTTCGGGTTGTGGAGGTTGCCGGAGTGGAGGATGGCCGGAGCTAGGGGGCTCGGCCTGGAGTAGGGTCGGCTTGGGTGGGATGCACGGGATGAGGGGGAGCTCGGGTTGGGTGTAGGCCGGGAGCACAAGAGAGGGAGAGAGAAAGGAGGCTAGGGTTAGGGTTATTGTTAAGGAGGGTTTATATATAGAGTTTAAATGTGGGTTAATGGGTTGTGGGTATTAATAACTAGCAATAGGTATACAAATGGGTAGTGGATATTGGGTCAAATACAAATAGAAATACAATTAGGAGTGAATTCTATGGCACTAGAAATTCTTATTAGGGATCAAAAATCATGAGAAAGAAAAACTCCACCACAACACCAAGAAAAAATTAAAAAAAAGATATCGAGACCAAAAATGAGGAAATGATCAAAATAATGAAAAACGGTCAAAAGAGACAATCAATCGAACACAAGGAGCTCAAAATGGAATAAAGCGAATATATATTGAAAACAAATCCAATATACAGTTCAGAAAAATACAATGAGAAAAATACACCAAAAAAGAAAAATACAGTCAAAAATACACAAAAATGAAAAATAGGGGTTACACAATACTTCCACTGTAGATCGACATCCAGTCTATGCCAATGATGATATCAACCCCCAAGACTGCCAACTCGATGAGATTGATTTCAAAGACTCTTCCTCCGATCTCAATATCACAACCATCATAGTACCGATCGGTACTCAAATTTTTCCCTGATGGTGTAGCTACTACTAGAGCCTTGCCTGTAAAAATCTTCGGCTCAACTCCCATTCGTTTTGCAAATTTGGGAGACACAAAGGTATGAGACGTTCCAGTATCAAACAAGACAATTGCCTTCATTCCATTAATTAAAATTTCTCCTGTTACATAATGAATAATCTTCAGTACATAACACTTCTTCTAATATAAAACAAGAAATGACAACAATAAGGCTCTATTCAAGTGCTCCCATACCGGCGATGACATTGTCAGCATCATCCGTATTTGCTTCAGTCAGGGCAAACACTCGTCTCTGCCGGTATGGCTTCTTCCCTGGGTCGGCCTGTTTTTGCCTCTGCCCTCCTTACTGGAGCTGTGGGCAATAGGGCTTGGTATGCCATTCCTTCTCACAGTTGAATCATGTTATGGGGTTCGAAGGCTTGGTGCAATCGGTCCTGAAATGACCAGCTTCCCCATAATTGTAACAAGTCACTCCTGGGCCCCTGGTACCTCCATTGCTTGGCCTCCCCATCACAGAAACAACATTTTCCCCAGTTGGTCGGAACCTCTGCACTGGAGGTTGCCCCTTGAAGTTACTTGCGGTTGCGGGCCTCTTGCCAGCACTCCAATTAGTCTTCATGTTCTGCGCCACCTGATACTGCTTCATGTTAACTTCCGTGGCTGCAACCCTCCTGACCAGCTTGTCGAACCTCCTGATACCGAGGGGTATCATTCGAGATCTCAGACTTGGCCTCAGTCCCTGATCAAACTTCTGTGCCTTCTTTGCTACATAAATTACCAACTCTGATGCATACCTCGAAAGCTGAGTGAACTTGGTCTCATACTCCCGAACTGACAAACTCCCTTGTTGCAGGCTCAGGAACTCCTTAGCCTTTTTCTCCTGTACGTCCACCGAAAAATAGTGGCCGCGGAATTCCTCCAAAAATTCTTTCCAAGTGATTGTAACACCTCGAATTCCGAATAAGACCGAATTCGAGATTTCACAGGATCTTTACTTCACTTCGTACAATTTTACAAGGAAATTAAAGCTTTTCAATAACATCAGAGTTCGTTACACTTTTGTTTACACAGTGGAAGAATACAATGAAATACACCAATGAGAATGATATACAATTTATACATCTTTAACAAATAATAATTCAACAGCATCAAAATCAACTTTACTCCTTCTTGAATATGTCCATTTCCTGCATAATAAACCGTGGGCACGTCAGTTGATTACAACCGATGAAATGTTATACACGGCTATCCTCTCTATGCCAGGAAATAGTATAATGATCTCCATACTTTAACAAACCACAAACATCTTGAAATGAAATAAAGTATAGAAATGTGATTACAATAAACATGTAAGTGTATGTCATGCCTTAATGCCAAATGCACACAATTTTATAATTGGATGACACGAATGCACACTTGTTCGGATTCTATTCATCCCATACTACATAGGTCCGAGGGCAAGCACCTATGTACTCCACAATAAAGGGTTCGATCCCTCGCCATGAAACTACCCAGTAATAAGACAAGGTTTAGATCACTCAACGAATTTGAATCCTAGCCCTGGAGTCCACCGCTGACTGTTATAATAGATCCCACATCGTGCGAATCATCCTGCAACTGACCCTCCAACCCCGGTATACGTATATACATGGGAGTATGGCAAACTATCCGCCCGACTACTCAAGATCTCGGAGTCCAACGCTGACCCATCCTCATAGTCCCGGATTTAAATATAAAAGTCCATCTCCCACGGGGCAACCTCAGTCCACCAACTGGGTCTATAGCCACGGAGATCCACCGCTGACTATATAGAGCACCCCACTTACGTTTGCCCAGGTTTACTACATCTCCACTTATGTGTCTGGTTATATATATTTCAAGACATGAATAAGTTTTCAAACCTAGAATTAGTTTTACCTCCCACCGGACTTAATCAACATTTATCGAGATAGCTCCATGGCCATATCTCAAAATCACAACTCAAAATCTTTCATTTCAATAGTGCCGATACCCGAGGTCTTACTAATTCTAAATGACAATTTCTCATGTACAAGAATCATGGGTATTCATACCCTTTAATAAACATGTCTTAAACCTAGATTATTCTTATCTTCAACCTATTCACAATTGTCTCAAATCTTATCTTAACACTAATCATAATTCCTTAATAACAATAATGCATTTTCATGAGCAAATTTTCATCCAACATCGATCTCTTTAATAACTTAAGTGCAAATAACAAATTCACATTTCAACATATACCAAGTACTCTAACTACGCATAAGTGAATCATCGCATCAAGAGAAATTTATTCACAATGGATAATTTATTCCCATTCTACCAATAAATCTCATTAATAATTGTCAAAGCACATTTTTCATTTCTCATTTTGCACCTTTTTAGCACAAATCATTGTCTCATTTTTAAAACAACACAATGTCTCATTTTTAGTACAAAATAATGTCTCTCAATTATCTATTTTTACTTTTCAATAAACATGAAAAATCTTTAAAACTCTTTTCTATAAATTCTCCATCATATTTTATGAGTACTATGATTTGTTTCCCAAATTTTTAAAAGCCTTAGAATTCATTCAAATCTCTTTAAAACCAAAAAATAAATAAAAAGCCCACCCTAGGATTCGAACCCGTGAAGCCCCAGGCAGTGCCCAACACTCACGACGCCAACCAAGAAGTCCATATGGACTTGATGTTCTAAAACTCATTTAAAATCCCCTTTATACTAAATCTTGTGTCTTGGATAGATAAAAATCATTAACGAAAAGATTTGAGCCTAACGGGTTTCAAACCCAGGCTTATTGAAAAGGCAGCGCAACATCCGACCACTAGGCCAAGTGCGTTAGACGATCTAAAGCTGATTCATAGGTTTTTATTCCACTTTCTGTTACCCCATCTAAAAAAAAGCTCGATTCTTCAATTTGATTAAATCCCTTTATTTGACTGAAATAAAATTATAAAAATTGAGATTACTCTCAAACAGTAACTCATATGTTTCTAATCCATATTTTAGACGATTTATCTAACTTTCGACCTTTCTTCTTATTAGAAAACATATAGTTGCATCTATTCATTCAAATCAAAGAAACATATTGTATCTTTTATAAATAATCAAAACAAGTTTATGGTATCCAACTTCCTTTAACTAAACAAAAAAATATATTTTCTTATCAAAATAATGTATTCCCAACATTTTTCATATAATCAAATATATCTTCATTCATGCATACTAATTTATGACAAAACTAATCAACCATTTTTTTCTCATTACCAGAAGAACATGATATAATTTAATTTACTTAACATGGCATATCTCACTATTATTCATGTTATATACAAATCAAAATTTCTCATTTGTTATTACTAGCAAGCATTGTTCTATATAACAAAGTAAGAGAACACCCACCTTTTGAAGCTTGACTAATGAAAGAAAAGAAACACCACTCCTTGCTCCAAAGTGACATCCTTGATCTTCTCTTCTCTCAAGAGAACATCCTAGAACAATGCTTGCTAGTAATAACAGAAAGAGAGAAAAAGTTGGGTGTGTGGAATGAGAAGAAATGGGTGTGTGGAATGAAAAGAAATGCTTGCTATATAGAACAATGCTTGCTAGTAATAACAAATGTGTGGAATGAGAAGAAATGTGTGGAATGAGAAGAAATGGGTGTGTGGAATGAGAAGAAAAAGTTGGGTGTGTGGATGTTATATACAATGCTTGCTAGGATGTTCTCTTACTTTTGCTCCAAAGTAAGAGCCTCCAAACACAAAATTCTCTTCTCTCTTTCTTTTTCTCTCTTTCTCTTATTTTTTTTCTTTTGGTGTGTGGAATGAGAAGAAATGGGTGCTATTTATAGGTCTAGGTTAGGGTCTCATTTGTAAAATTTCACAACCTAATAAATCTTCATATTAATTTTTCATCTCTTCATTTTCTCAGCTCATCCTTTAACCTCTCCAGTTACAATAACTCCCAAAACTTCCAACTTTTCAGCTCCCCACTTACTCCAAACCCTAACTCTCATCTCTCCCTCTCCTTGTAACTCTCGGCCAACTTCGATGTGTGTACATGCACACGTACACAGCCAAAGCCCACTCCTCCTATAACACAATATATTATTTCTACTACTTCAAAAAAAACATTATTATACCTCATCTGGCCTCTTACTTCCGTGGACCCCCACTACTAACATACACTTATTTCACTTTAACCAAATATATACCATAACAGACCTTCTTACACAATTATCATACAATTACCCACTAATATGTCCATCAGTCACTTCTTTTATCAAAATCGTGGGCCCCCATAAACCATATTCAACATATCACACTTACATTATATACAGACAACCACACTTATATTATACATATATATTGTATAATTTCTTTATACTACTATTGTATTATTTGAAAAATTACGAGCGTTACACACACTCCGAAATTTATTTTAAATACGCTTAAATATGAGCACTAAAAAAACACGTATTTCATATGTAAAACATAAAAATACGAAATTTGGTTTTATTAACGGAAAAATAAAAATACAATATAAGACAATTGTAATTATTAATTTTTATACATTCCACGACTTAATTGTTACGTAGAAAACACGTGCATTATACGTATAATAATATTTTAATTAAAATAAGGGAAATGCATAGATAGTCGGAACTCAAAATGCGTAATGAAAACACGTTAAAAATATTACTAGTAACGGTACAAAAATACACGTGCATAACACACGAGGACAAAATTGTCATTTTCAATTTTACGGGGTGTTACACTCTCCCCCCCTTAGTGTAGTTCCATCCCCGGAACACGCTAGGATAAAGGTTGTATTTTGTACATGCCAAGAAAATATCATATTGAATTTAGAAAACTGCAACTTTAAGGAAATAATTGTATTTTAAAAAAAATAAGTATTGAGGAAAAACATGACAAACTTTATATAAGAAAATTATGAGTATCAAATTTTATAAGAACGAAACAAGAAAAATCGAGAAAATAACATAAGAAAAGATATGTGACAAAAGGACAGAATTGATTGAAAGAAGTTTTCGTACAAAGTAATATTAGGTAAGCCATTTGATAAAAGGGAAAATCTATTAAGTCGTTAATTGTGGAATAGTTCGAAGAAAAAAAAAAACAATGCAATAAAGAGAAACATAGTCAATAGATAATTTATAAATAGATTTAGAAATTAATATAATAAGCGGTAGGAAATTGCAAACTGAATTGGTACTATATGACCAAAATTGAATAAGTAATTTAAAAGAAAACTATTGGATAACAGTCTGAAAAATAAACGAGAATGAATTTAGTTAAAAGTATAGACAACATAAAAAATGATTTTGTATACCAATTAATATCATAAAATAATTTGTAAGGTAAATACGATAATTATACATATGATTTGAAAAAAGAGAATACAGAAGACATATATCGAAATAGTTTCGAATTATCAAGTAGAGTAAGGAAACCATCATACAAAATTTATATACGCATATAGGCATCAAGATCATAAGAGTGAAACAAACAATATTATGATACAAAAATTATAAGCGGTTTGTAAGAGTAAAAACAAAATATCATAGTTGTAAAAGTAGTAACATATTATTGAAATAGTGTGAAAACCACTCATATAGAAATAACTTATAAATTGAAGAAAAGTATAAATATCAATTTTATTTTTGTTAGGTGATTAGACACCAAATCCAAGAGAAGCTAGTAACAAAATGAAATACGATAAAGAGGTATGAAATGCTAAAAGATTCAAAATACTGGGAAGACGATACTTGATATTTAGTAGTAAATACACAAGTAGGATAGAAATCAATTTAAATAATGTAATGCTAGGTTGTAAAATATTATAAGATAGTACAAGCTAGTAAAAAAATAGTATAGGGGTAAGTAAATATTATAGAAAACAAAATAGGGGTTTTTTTTTTTAATAGGCAATCTCCGTCTGGTGTAGGTTCGTCTCGTTGGCATTCAACTGCAGACTTGCCTCTATGATCCCAAGTTGCAGAAATGCCCTTTATGACATCCGATTACAGTTTGCCTTCTGGACATTCGGTTGCAGACTTTGCCTCCTCGACGTCCAGTTGCAGTTTGCCTCCATTGACGTCTTGTTGCAGATTTGCCCTCTCGACATCAGTTTTGCACCAAACGGAAGATGAAGAGATGTAATATTTGGATATTGGGTGTTTAATAAAGTATGGCATTATGTCTTGAAATCAGTGTTACAAAAGTGGATGGAAATGTTGTAAATGAAGTAGGAAATTATAACAATAAAATATTAAAGTAGATAAACTTTAAATATAGGATATACAAAATTTGTAGTAATGAAAATGATTTATAATATTAAGATGAAAATAGTGTAAAGCATATGCACGAGATGAAAACACAAATGAAAAAAAATAATTATTTAGTATATGTATTTTATTAAAGAAGTGCAAAATTACAAAATTAATGAGCCACAATTAACAACAAAGCAAATAATATGTAATAACAATAGTATCGAATGTAGACGATAAAACAAAATGATAGGTCATATTTATATAGGTAGGAATTTTCAATCTTGTTAAAAATATATTGGAATATAAGATAATGAAAGTACTGTATCACAAAATTAAATCATATAAAATGAATGCACATAAGAAAATTCAGAATATAATATAAATAATAAATGAAGAAAATAATAGTTGCAAATGTAAACGAATAAAATACGAAGGACAAATCCTTAAGATTGAAATACAGATAAAACAAGTTCAAAAGATCAAGAAATAGATATCCAAGTGATTAATAGTATAAGAAAAAATTTATTTGAAAATATTGAATGTTGAAAAATATTATGACAAAATTCACGAAAATAATTTGAGAGGGAGGTGTGTAATGTATGTAGGGCCCACTAACCACGCTTCCAATGTGCCACTCTGATATCCAGGAAAAATGTGCTCGCATACAATCTCACATCAATGTATACGAGGAGAGCATCATGAATGAAAGTTCAATAACTATTTCATTCACGACTCCAGCCATCCAGAAGGGAAAGGAAAGAGAAAACATAAGTATATAGAGCAACACAAACGTAAATCACTTACATTTAAATCTCTATAAACTGAAACTCACACTCTAGTCCACTCTAGGGCGTCGTTCTTTATAAATTTGTACTACTTGTGAAGCCTGCTCTGATACCATCTGTAACGCTCCGAATTCCAAATAAGACCGAATTCGAGATTTCACAGGATCTTTACTTCACTTCGTACAATTTTACAAGGAAATTAAAACTTTTCAATAACATAAGAGTTCGTTACACTTTTGTTTACACAACGGAAGAAAACAATGAAATACAACAATGAGAATGATATACAATTTATACATCTTTAACAAATAATAATTCAACAGCATCGAAATCAACTTTACTCCTTCTTGAATATGTCCATTTCCTGCATAATAAACTGTGGGCATGTCAGTTGATTACAACCGACGAAATGTTATACATGACTATCCTCTCTATGCTGGGAATAGTATAACGATCTCTATATTTTAACAAATCACAAACATCTTGAAATGAAATAAAGTGTAGAAATGTGATTACTCTAAACATGTAAGTGTATGCCATGCCTTAATGCCTAATACACACAATTTTATACTAGGATGACACTAATGCACAACTATTGAGATTCTATGCATCTCATACTACATAGGTCTGAGGGCAAGCGCCTACGTACTCCACAATAAAGGGTTCGATCCCTTGCCATGAAACTACCCAGTAAAAGGATAAGGTTTAGATCATTCCACGAATTTGAAACCCAGTCCCGGAGTCCACCGCTGATTGTTATAAGAGATCCCACATCGTGCGAATCATCCAGCAAGTGACCCTCTAGCCCCGGTATACGTATATACATGAGAGTATGGCAAACTATCCGCCCGACTACTCAAGATCCCGGAGTCCACCGCTGACCCGTCTCCTCATAGTCCCGGATTTAAATATAAAAGCCCATCTATCACGGACCTAATCTCAGTCCACCAACTGGGTCTATAGCCACGGAGATCCACCGCCGACTATATAGAGCACCCCACTTACGTTTGCCCAGGTTTACTAGATCTCCACTTATGTGTCTAGTTATATATATTTCAAGACATGAATAAGTTTCCAAACCTAGAATTAGTTTTACCTCCCACCGGACTTAATCAACATTTATTGAGATAGTTCCATGGCCATATATCAAAATCATAACTCAAAATCTTTCATTTCAATAGTGCCGATACCCGAGGTCTTACTAATTCTAAATCACAATTTCTCATGTACAAGAATCATGGGTATTCATACCCTTTAATAAACATGTCTTATACCTAGATTATTCTTATCTTCAACCTATTCACAATTGTCTCAAATCTTATCTTAACACTAATCATAATTCCTTAATAACAATAATGCATTTTCATGAGCAAATTTTCATCCAACATCGATCTCTTTAATAACTTAAGTGCAAATAACAAATTCACATTTCAACATATACCAAGTACTCTAACTACGCATAAGTGAATCATCCATCAAGAGAAATTTATTCACAATGAATAATTTATTCTCATTCTACCAATAAATCTCATTAATAATTGTCAAAGCTTATTTTTCATTTCTCATTTTGCTCCTTTTTAGCACAAATCAATGTCTCATTTTTAGCACAACACAATGTCTCATTTTTAGTACAAAATAATGTCTCTCAATAGTCTATTTTTACTTTTCAATAAACATGAAATATCTTTAAAACTCTTTTCTATAAATTCTCCATCATATTTTATGAGTACTAGGATTTTTTCCCAAATTTTTAAAAGCCTTAGAATTCATTCAAATCTCCTTAAAACCCAAAAATAAATAAAAAGCCCACCCTGGGCTTCGAACCCGTGAAGCCCCAGGCAGCGCCCAACACTCACACCGCCAACCAAGAAGTCCAGATGGACTTGATCTTCTAAAGCCCATTTAAAATTCCCTTTATACTAAATCTTGTGTCTTGGATAAATAAAAATCATTAACGAAAAGATTTGAGCCTAACGGGTTTCGAACCCAGGCTTATTGAAAAGGCAGCGCAACATCCGACTACTAGGCCAAGTGCGCTAGACGATCTAAAGCTAATTCATAGGTTTTTATTCCACTTTGTTACCCCATCTTAAAAAAACTCGATTCTTCAATTTGATTAAATCCCTTTATTTGACTGAAATAAAATTATAAAAATTGAGATTACTTTCAAACAATAACTCATATGTTTCTAATCCATATTTTAGACGATTTATCTAACTTTCGACCTTTCTTCTTATTAGAAAACATATAGTTGCATCTATTCATTCATATCAAAGAAACATATTGTATCTTTTATAAATAATCAAAACAAGTTTATGGTATCCAATTCAATTTTTCAAAACAAAAAAATATACTGGCTTATCAAAATAATGTATTCCCAACATTTTTCGTATAATCAAATATATCTTCATTCATGCATACTAATTTATGACAAAACTAATCAACCATTTTTTTCTCATTACCAGAAGAACATGATATAATTTAATTTACTTAACATGGCATATCTCACCATTATTCATGTTATACACAAATTAAAATTTCTCATTTGTTATTACTAGCTAGCAAGCATTGTTCTATATTACTAGAAAGTAAGAGAACACCCACCTTTTGAAGCTTGACTAATGAAAGAAAAGAAACACCACTCCTAGCTCCAAAGTGACATCCTAGATCTTCTCCTCCTAGCAAGAGACTCCAAGCACAAAACTCTCTGCTCTCATTCTTTTTCTCTCTTTCTCTTATTTGTTTTCTTTTGGTGTGTGAAATGAGAAGAAATGTGTGCTATTTATAGGTCTAGGTTAGGGTCTCATTTGCAAAATTTCACGACCTAATAATTCTTCATATTAATTTTCCATCTCTTCATTTTCGCAACTCATCCTTGAACTTCTCCAATTACCCTAACTCCCAAAACTCCTAACATTTAAAATCCCCACTTACTCCAAATCCTAACTCCCATCTCTCCCTCTCCTTATAACTCCCGACCAACTTCTATGTGTGTACATGCACACATACACAGACAAAGCTCACTCCTCCTATAATACACTATATTATTTCTACTACATAACAAAAAACATTATTATACCTCATCAGGCCTCTTACTCTTGTGGGCCCCCACTACCAACATACACTTATTTCACTCTAACCAAATATACACCATAACAAACCTTCTTACACAATTATTATACAATTAGAGCATCCACAGTCGTTTGCTTATTTGCCATTTTTGCTATTTTTTTGCTATTGTAGCGCTCACAGTCGTTTGCTATTTTGCCATTTTTTGGCAAAAGCGCTACAGTAGAAAGGGAGAAATAGCAATCGAAATAGCAAAATGCATATTATAGCTGACGAAAATGCATATTATAGCTATAATATAGCAAAATGCATATTATAGCAAAATGCATATCATGTTTCGTCTGGATTATTTAATTATTTTTTTAAGTGATCAGACGAAACATGATGTTTCGTCCGTATTAATATAAATATAAAGACCGAATTAAATAACTTTTTGGAATGGGAATAAACATGATGTTTCGTCCCATGTCATGTTTCGTCCCATTCATAAAAAAAAAATTAAACCAAAAAAAATTAAACAAAATATTAAAGAAAAATTCCAACTCTCTGTCTATATATTGCCTATATATTGGCTGTTTGAGCTCTCTGTCTATATTTCCAATGGAATTAATAACCTAAAAAAAAAAGAAAAAAGTGAAAAACGAATCCCCCCACCCGGACGACACATGATGTGTCGTCCCAACCATTCTTTTGCTTTTTTTTTTAAATGTCGGAATGAACATCATGCTTCGTCTCACCTATTTTTTTTATTTTTTATATTATTTTTTTGGGGACGAAACATCATGTTTTGTCCCGTATTTTTTATTAATATTTTCTAACTTTCGGGCCGTATAAATTAATTTTTTATTATGAGACGAAACATCATGCTTCGTCTGATTTTTTTTAACTAACTTATGCATTTTATACCATTTGACGACTGCAGCAAAACGAAGAAATGGATCGCTATAAAATGCATTTTGCCATTTTCTCCGTTGAACGACTGTGGATGCTCTTACCAACTAATATGTCCATCAGCCACTTCTTTTATCAAAACCGTGGGCCCCCATAAACCAGATTCAACATATCACACTTACATTATATACAAATAGCCACACTTATATTATACATATATATTATACAATATCTTTATACTACTATTATATTATTTGAAAAATTACAGGTGTTACACACACTCCGAAATTTATTTTAAATACGCTTAAATACGAGCACAAAAAAAATACGTACCTCATACGTAAAACATAAAAATATGAAATTTGGTTTTATCAACGAAAAAATAAAAATACAATATAAGATAATTGTATTTATTAATTTTTATACATTCCATGACGTAATTGTTACATAGAAAACACATGCATTATACGTATAATATTATTTTAATTAAAATAAGGGAAATGCATAGATAGTCGGAACTCAAAATGCGTAATGAAAATACGTTACAAATATTACTGGTAATGGTACAAAAATTCACGTGCATAACACACGAGAGCAAAATTATCATTTCCAATTTTGTGGGGTGTTACAAGTGATAGGTCCATTCCCCAAGGTTCTCTTCAAGGATTGCCACCAGATCCCAACATCCTTCTCTAGCTAAATAGTGGCCAGCTTCACCTTGCTAGCCTCTGAAGTCTCCAGGACCTCGAACACAGTTTCTATCTGCCTGATCCAATCATCTGCTGCATCTGGATCTGCCTTGCCTTCAAACACGGGTGGTTTCATCAGCTTGAACAATTTCACCAATTTAATTGCCTCCAGGGCTTGTACTGCCTTCCCCGCCCTTGGGTTCCCGTTCACACTTGCTGCTACAAATGTGTTGAGTGTTTGATACACATGGGCAAGTTCTATTTTTAGAACAAGCCTGTTACCCTCACCACTGGATCCCTCACCATTCCGAGTTCTTCGTCCGGCCATTTCTGGTTCATAAAACTTCATTAATCACCAAAAATAGCAACAACATCAACTTTGCTTTATTTATTTCCAAAATTTAAACTTTATAAATTGTCCATACATCCATTACATGAAACTCCAGAAAACTCCAATATAAAATAGTCTAAATTCTACGGTTCCTCTTGGCTTCTCTGAGCTCTTCCCATAGGTCATCTATTTCTTTCTTTATTTCCTTGTATATTTGGCGGCATTCTTGCTTTCCCCAATGAGTTTTGTTGTCTAGCTGAGTGAAGTGCCGAGCATTCCTGTATCGAAGCTTCTCTAGTTCCCAAACTCGGTGACTCAGAGCTACAATTGTCTGCTTTTCCTTTGCATGATGAGCTTCCAAGTGGTTTACTCTCCACTTATAGATGATCAATTGCTCCCGGAGAGAAGAGAAAAAGTGGTCTTTCTTGTCTAGGACTGGCTCTTCATTTTTGGATTCATCTGGGGAATCAGGTGGAGGTGGAGTGATCTCCCGAGATTCAGGCAGTTCTCCCTCGTCTTCTTCTGGGTCTTCCTCTTCCTCGGGGTCTTCTTCTTCTCGGGATCTTCTTCAAAGAACCATTTTACTTCATCCACTGGGTCTTGGTTATCAGCCATTTTATATGAAAAGAGAGGAGAAGACATCAGTGTATAGAGCAACGAAAATGTAAATCAACTTACATTTAAATCTCTATAAACTGAACTCACACTTTTAATGTCCACCCTAATGTGTCGTCCTTATAATTTTGTACTACTCTTTGAAGTTTGCTCTAATACCAAACTGTAACGCCCCGAATTTCATTTACATGTAATTCATAGCACAACAGGATATTTTAGTTCAAATTCGTACAATTTTACAAGAAATTTAAAACTTCTTCATACAACATTGTTCTTTACATCAATGCAACCGAATTTAAATGAATACAACATAATATAAACCGCTTTAACATCATCAACTTAAATCTGAAAAATAATCTTTAACATCAATTCATCTTCATGTCTTTTGCCAATCCAGGCCCTGCACTGGAAAACTGTGGGCACGTCAGTTGCATACAACTGACGCAATGCTATAAAATAGTGATTCTCTTATTTTAACAAATACAAACTTGAATGCACAACTAAGTGTAAAAAGTGACTATCCTGAACATGTCAGTATTTGATATGCCTTAGATGCCTAATGCATATTTACACTACGATGCACTAATGCATACATGTTCGGATTCTATGCATCCCATTCTATATAGGTCCGAGGGTAAGCCCTTAATGTACTCCTCAATATAGGTTTTAGTCCCTCACTATGAAATACTACTACGGTGACTAATGTATGTTTTAGATATCCTGTGAGTATATAGTACCACCCCGATAATTCTTGAGTATCGATCTCCCATCGCAAGTCGTAACCCCGATAATTCTGGAGGCAAATACCCACACTGCAAGCTATGATCCCGATAATTATTGAGAGTCGTTCTCCAACCGCGGGTGATTTTCGGCAATCACGCCTCACACCCCGATAATTCTGGAGACGAAACCCACACCGAATTGTCGTAGGTACCTCATCACACAATTACCCCATGAGCGTCACCTCGATCCCGGTAATTCTGAAAGAATCCCTCCCACGCGATCCGAAACCCCGATAATTCTGAAGATAACCTCCCACCACGCTATCACAGGCCCTTATACTCATATTTGCCCATATTTCATCAACTCTCTCCTTAGTGCCTGTCCTTAAGTTTTAGTTATAATCATCACAACCTAGAGCTAGCTTACCCTACCAGACTTAAATCAACACAAGAGGAAGTCAGCCCACACTGGCTACTTCTCAAAGAGAGAGTCAACCCACAGTGGTTGTAACACCCCACAAAATAAAATAATTTATTTTGCATTACTAAATAATATTATATTGGTAAAGTTGACTATTTTGACTATTTTCTCGAAATTGCAATTTTGCACATACAACACACGTGCAAAGTTAGGAATTTTGAATTCTTAAATTTTTATGATTAATGATTAATTTTCCTCATTTATTTATGATATTTTAATTTTCAGAATTATTTGAAATTATTTGACCATTTTATGAATTTCTCAATTTTACACTTGCAAATATTTTTGGGGTGCAAATCTCCACTTTTAAATTTCTAGATACATTCTCCTATTTATAATTAATTATATCCTAAATTTTGGGATTTTTTTGAATAAAGAAACTAATTTTGTAAATATTTCGAAAGAGGGGGGGGGGACTTTTATGTAAAAAGCCGTTTGGATCTCAAACAAATAATGAAAATTTATTTTTAATTATTTTTTGGTTTTCCATGGTCATCGTTGAAAATAAATCCTATTTAAATTTTATTTAGAGTTGATTTGGTAAAGATTTAAACAAATATGATGTTTTTGCAAATATGGAATTTAAGTGGATCTTGTGCAAATATTTTCTTGAAAAGTAAAAGTCAGAAAATTTTAATTGGAAAATCTAATATTTATTTTTAGATATTATTTCTGAACTTTCTGTATTTTTACGAATATTTTATGACATATTTGCAAATATTACAAAAAGAGGGACTTTTGTGCAAAATTGCCACTTTGAGTACAAATCCGAATTTTTTAATTTATGGGATATGATGGATGGTTGGATAACTCAGTATTAAAAATATTTGGTTTTATTTTAATTTATTTAACTTATTTAACAACTTTATTAAAGAAAGATTTATATATGTACAGTAATAATTTATTAAGGGATGTTTCCATAAACTTATAAAACCCTAAAAACTCCAGATTTTGGCCTATATTATGGACACTATAGCCGTCCCTCTCCTCTACAAAAAATAAAATAAAATATATTTTTACTATTGATTTCTTGGAGTTTCGAAGCGATGATCATGGATTTTGCAAAAGAAGGGCTTTTTTTCATTCTTTATTAATTCGATTTGATTTTTTCATTGAGGTGAGTGACTTGTGTTTGTTTTCTTATTATTCTAAGCATATTGTATGTAATGATTTATCTATTAGAAAGTATGTTAGATGATTATATGAAGATATGATAAATTCTTATGAGCAGATGAATTAAAAATTGAATCTTTCCATGAGACTATACTATTGATGACCAAAACCCTAATTAGATGACTTGTGATTGTTAAAGAACCTAATATAAATCATGGTTATGTTATTTCTATCATATGCTTGCTGATTTTGATCATGAATATTGAGTTGTATGAAGTTATTGCATGAAAGTAAACCGAATCAATTAAAAATGACCTTTTACTGTGTGTATGTACGTATAGGCTCTGTTTGATGTTATTGATGAATAAAACATGATTGTTCGCATGTTATAATGGTGTAAATTCATGAGTAAACTGATGTAAGTAATTGGGTTTGTATATAACAAGTTGTGGAAAGATTATTGAACTAAAAGAATCAATTTTGAATGCGAAATAGGAGTTTTGAATTCGGGTATGAAGAGTATGACCGAATATTGAGTTTTGTGTTTTTGCAAAGTTTTTCTATTGAAATGGATTTTTTTGATTGCTGAGATGATTTTTAACTATACACTACTCCTATTAGGTAAATTCTGATGCTAAAATGGATGCTTAAACTCTATTTGAACATATACATATATATATATTCACTGATTTGAAGTTTTTTTTGTGGAAAATTTGTATTTTGAGATCTTGATGTGTTTTGAAGTGTTTTGATAACTCCTACATGGCATACTAGATATGTTCAAACATCTCATGAAGTTAGATTTTTATTTACAAGTTTTATCGTCATATCGGTTTAAAACATGCACAGATTTATCAAACTGCAACCTGTGATAGTTGACAGTCGACCGAGCTAAATTCGACAGTTGACTGTCTAGTTACTGAATTTCAGATTTTGTTTGCAATAACAGTCGACTGCTTCGTCTTTGAACTGAAGTCGACAGTCGACTGTCGGTTCTTGGATTTCGAGTTTTTGGATTTTTGCAGGATAGTCAACTGACAATGCTCAATAGTCGACTGTCACTGTCCTGGCTGATGACTTTATTGAGTTCTCGGACTGTCACAGTCAACCGACCATGTTCAATATTCGACTGTTATTGCTCTGTCTGATGGATTTCTTGAGTTTTCTGATGTTTGCTTTAAATGATTGGTTCTTCGATACTATGGGTTATTACACTACTGTCTCAGATGATGTTTTTACTACAGATTACAATGTTTTACTAAGAATTATATTTTATTTATAATCGAGTTTTAAAGGTATTCTTATGATCTTATTTAAGTGAGTTATACGTGTTTTCAACAAATTGATGTTTTGGTGATATTCTACGACTTCAAAATATGGTTTTCTGTTGTTTAATGGATTTAATATTTTATTCAAATTCTGAGATTTTATGATGCACATTAAATGAATGTAAATTTGGGTTGGTTTAAGAAGCTTTCTTATTATAAACGTTTTGATAATGGATTTGTAAGTTTCATTGAAGAGTTTTTGGTGTGATGATTGAGTTAGGAGTCTTTAGAGATTGTATGGGACCTTTGACATCGTCAGTTAAGGTTTTGTGGTTTGACCAGTTATGGCCTTATTGTTGATCAGTTGAGTTAAGTTCGGTAGGGTACACCAACTCTAAGAGATTCGTAAATAGTTAATTAACTTAACAAGACAAGGACATGCACTAGATGGTGATATGATGAAATGAGTGCAAATGTGAGTTATGGACTCCAGGATGATCCAAGGAGTGAGATATTCCCCAGTATTCCAGGACGATGGACGTATGGACCACAGAGTGATCTGCGGAGTGGGATTGATCTCTAATATTCTGAGGATGAGAGCGATGCTCATGGGATATTTGTGCAATGAGGATTCCAGGATGACTTGTGGAGTGAGGCAATCTCCAGTTTCCGGAATGATGGACGTAAGGGCCACATAATGATCCGCAGGTGGGATTGGCCTCCAGTATTCCAAGGGCGAGAACCAATACTTGCAGAATGTCTAAATCTCGTAGTAGTCATCGTAGTAGGATTAGTTGCATAAGGAGGGATTAAACCCTATCAAGTGGATAACATTAATGGCTCGCACCGGACCTATGTATAGTGGGATGCATAGAATCCGACAAGTATGCATTAGAGAGTCAGCATATAGTGTTGATGTTTCCTTGACCTGGTTTTATGCATGTTGTTTCCTGTTTTTCTACACTTGACACTTAGTCTAGTTTTACTTGATGTTTTCATGTTTTATCCATTGTTATTGCTCATTTCATTTTATTTCTTGCTGTTGATACATGTTGTTTATGATTCTATGTCTTATGTTTTATTTATGTTGCATTTATTTTTATGTTACTCACACCGTTATGGCTGACCCCTGTAGTTTTGGGGGTTAGGGTTATCTCTAGCCTCATGTTTTACCGGTATGTACCTTTAGCTTAGGATTTGGATGCATGTGGTAGAATGATAATATGGCTTAGAAAAATTGTAAAGAATGTGTTGTATAAGAAAGAAATTGTAATTCAAGGTATTTTATTTTCTGTTGTGCTTTGTAAACAATTGATGTAATAAAAAGTTTTAATTTTTCTGGTATTTGGTTGCTATGTTTATGATTATATTGAAGTTGATTCTGGAATTGTGCCACGTATTTTTGAGATGTTATATTGAAAATTCAGGGCGCTACACTGGTTACTCCTCAAATTTTCATTATTCACAAATGCCGGTTACTAGGGTCTCGCCTAGCCGCTAGATTCCAACAACCATATCACTCTAGAGATAAAATAGATTATATCCAACCTCAACATAAAATATTTTATCTTTTATTCAACAATTCTGTTTATCCATGAAGTGTTCAACTTATATAACTCATTCAATAACAATTTCAAAATCGAATTTCTTATAAACAACTTTTTAGTTAGCCAACCAAACTAATCACTTCCAAAGTTCTCTCAAAACTCGTTTCTTTAAAACTAACCCCTTTCAAACATTTTTAACTCTTTCATGTTTATCTATACTTCAATCAAAACTCATTTATTTAATTAGATCACTATTTTTAATATTATTCTTCTTTAATTATTATCATTAGAAATTCTTCATTTCCAATTCTAAATTTATCTTTAATTTCATTATAAAACTACTCTTAATATTTTTAATCTTATATATCTTCTTTATTTTAAATTGAACTCCATCTCAACTAACATATAAATATGCCCTTTAAATTTCTCAAAATATTTTTAGAATAGCTTGAAGTAACTCCCAAATTGTTCAAATAATACTATAATAATTTTCCATGAAGTTTTTCCCCCTTTATAAAACTTGAATTATAAAAACAAATTAAAAAAAATCCAGAAGTGCATCCCCAGGCTCGAACCAGAGCCAAACAACACCCAAGCCAACGCCAAACCAGTAAGCTAACTCGCACATCATGTATAAAGTTTTCTGAGTTGTTTAAATACTCAACTGCTCCTTTCATCTTTATTTAATTTTTTTTAATAAGAAACAGAGCCAACCCAGGCTTGAACCTGCGACCACAAAACCCCTAAAGCCACGTGGCAGCGCCTAGCGCAAAGGCACACGCACTATCCATAACAGCCCAACACCATTCCTGATCATATTGGGGTTACATTCTTTATAACCCCGCTCTCCGTTTTTCCTTATATTTTAACTTCATCATTAAAATTGATTTCTATCGTTTGTCTCAAATTTATATGTTCATAAAATACATCTCTAAAATTCTAGCAACGATTTCATATTGATTTTATTTACAATAGGGTGATTCTATACACAACAAACGTAGATAACAATTTTTTTGGGAACTTTCATACACATATGCCTGTATAAATTACCACTACTACTCTAATAGCATGAATCTATTTTTCTTTTTAACTATATTTGAAATGATGGGGAAATTCTCTTCATAAAATTATAATCTACACCAATCAAAGCACAACTTAGACCCCCTTCACATACACTTACATTTTATCTTCAAAACCCAATCATAGTACTATACTACAATTTGCATGACAACCATCCAATATAAATTGTAGTTTGAGTACACAGCAATTATACATTGTAAGTTTCCATTAACATGCATTTTTTTACATTTATCAACTACTAAATTTCTAAATGTTAAAACAATATGTATCACACAAAGGTAATAGAAGTTAAATATCTCATGCTACATCTACAACTCTCCAACATGAATTTCCTAAGCATGCATTCATACACAATTAGAAAGTAGGAAAGGACACCCACCTATTAGAAGAATATCCTAGCAGCAAGCCCCTTCAAAAAGAACTCCAAAATCCCACAATAGCCAAGCAAGAAACCACCGAAATCCACAGCAAGCCAATTTCGAAAGCCAACCTAAATCTTTTGGTTTTGATTCATTTTTTGTATGTTGAATAGCTTAGATGAGGGGTATTTATAGGGTTAATTAGAGGTAGTTAGAATAACTAATTACCCCCTAATAATCCCACTACCCCACTACTCTCTCTCCACCTCTCCATGAGCAACCGACCATCTTTTGGAGTGTGCACATTGCACGTGTGCACGTGTGCACGTGCTATGTGTAAACTTCACATAATTTAATGATTTTTTTATTGAATTAAAATGTGTGTGTGGGTATTACACAGGACAAGTAGTATGAGCTTTTATTTAAATACTTTTCTAGTGGGTTTTAAAAGAGACTTCAAGCCTATGGGTTTTAATTGAAAATAATTAATACAAATGTGGCAAATAAAATGAGAATAAAAAATGTGCATAACTTTTAGAAAATTTTTTGGGACAAAAGTGTATAAAATTTTACGTGCAATGCGCGTGCAAAAAAATTAAATATTAATTTATTTTTCTGGAATGTTACAGCCCAACAACAGGGGAGTCAAGAAAATTAGCATCATCACGAGAAGTTAAGTAGTAGGGAGAGTCTTCCACAAAGAAGACATGTCGGAAAATACGGACACGACCTGTTACAGGATCAAAACAACGGTAACCTTTATGTTCCGGACTGAGGCCTTGATGAACATACTTAGTAGCGCGAGCTGTGAGCTTCGTGCGCTTAGAGGGAGAAAGAAGGACATAACATGTGCACCCAAAGGTATGGAGCATACTGTAGTTCGGCGGTGAGTGACGAAGAGCCTCATAAGGTGATGTGCCAGATAGGACAGACAATGGAGTGATGTTAATGAGACTGACAGACATCATGACAGCTTCAGCCCTGAAAGAATGAGGAACATAAGAGAAGAGTAGAAGAGTGCGAGCCATCTCAAGGATGTGACGATGCTTGTGTTCAGCTACACCATTCTATTCATGTGTATGAGGACATGATTGCTGAAAGAGTATACCATGAGATTGAATGGTCGATCTCATAGTAGTAGAAGTGTACTAACGAGCACCGTTAAAGCAAAAAGTTTTGATACGCACACCAAACTGAGTGTGAACCATGTTTGTAAATAGTTGGTAAATTTTAGGTATCTCAGACCATTGGCGCATAAGAACCCATGTGTATCGAGTAAAGTCATCGACGAAACAGACATAATAGGATGGGTGGTTTAGTAGATGGTCCCCATATGTCAGAGTGAATAAGTTGAAAAGGATGTGTGGTTTGTGAGGTACTTTTGTGATTAAAGAGGAGTGCAGTGTGTTTGGCCAAATGATAACCCTGATAATCAGACAAATGAGTAAAAGAAAGAGAACTAAGAATACCACTATGGTCTAAAGTTTTGATAAGAGACTCACTAGTATGTCCTAAATGTTTGTGCCACAGATCAGCATCAGAATGCACAACACCAGCAAAATTGTGATGAGATCTATGGGCATGAAGAAAATCCAAGTGATATAAACGACCCTGCCGGCTAGCATGCCCAAATTCCTGACCTGTATGCGAGTCAGTAATAGAACAACCGAAAGAATCAAATGTAACGACAAGACCACTCTAACATAGTGCACTAATGAAAATAAGGTTCATGGATAAATGAGGAGCATACAGAACATAGGGCAATATGAGAGTGGGAGAGCGAATAGACTCTGAGTGTGTAGTGAGAAGGTGTGAGCCATCGGCAGTGTGTAGGGATTAAGAGTGAGGGGGAAGTGTAGTGCATGTGGTGAGCAGTGTATAATTACTAGTAAGATGATGTGCAGCACCAGAATCTAAAATCTAGAAATAATTCATATCAGGAGTAATAGAGAATGCAGGGACAGAGGGGCCAGTAGTGATAGACTGATCCAAGATGTGTAGTTCTAGCTGAGCGAGACGATGCTAGAGATTAGCCCAATTAGCAAGAGTTGGCAAGTATGGAGTAACGGTCATGGCCGAGGAAGTAAGGGAAGAAGTGCGGCGAGGAGGAATAAGACTGATGTTATTGTGGCAGGGATCTAAAGGAGGATGGAACTGTTGCTGGTGTCGGGATTGGGATAGGGAGCTGGATGGTGCTATCGAGTGCTGAAGCAGTGGTAGTGCATGGTGAGAAATGATGCTGGAAAAAGGAGGTAGGAGACTGGAATCAGATGATGGTGGCACTGCATGCGTATGAATCGGTGAGACTGAGGTTCCATTGGAGAAGAAAGAATACCTGAATTTTGATTTTGATTTTGATTTTGATTTTGTTTTTGTTTTGTTACACATGAAAAATAAAACGGATCGGGTCAGGGAGAGAACTAGAAAAGTAGGGTTATGGTTTGAGGTGGGAGAGGAGATAAGCAGCTAGTGTTGGAGATGGAGGGAGTGGTTGCTTCGACGATGATGTTGATGATGGAGGTTGGATGGGTACGGAAGAGGACCGTCGATTGTTAGGTTTCGATGGCAGTCTCTGATCAAATACACAGCGGAAAAATTACAAAGAAATATTAAAACCTAGCCATGGATCCATGTGAAAAGCATAAATCGTGTTTTGGAGTTATACCTTGAAGATGGATCTGCTGTCTCCAGTTAATGTCGATCACAACACGGCAATATTTTTGTGCCTCTACGATATCCACACGAATGGATCAAATCAAGATTTCCCTTACGTCACGGTGCTAGTTGCGGGAAGGAGATGTTCCTCACAATCTCGCTCTCTCTCTCACAATTTCTGTGACGGCTCGGGTTTTCTCATGTGACCTTTTTCCTCAGATACATATCATATATATAGCTGCAGAAAATCAACCGAGGCTGTTGGACTCACAATCTGACCTGGTTCAGATTTGTGTGTGGGCCTTTGAACTTTAGTCAGCCCATTTAATCTATTTAAATGTCCAACCAATGTCAGGAGTCCAAGTCTTACTTGGACCCCCGATTAAATTCATCTTATGAATTTAAATTTTAGTTTTGATCGATTCTAAGTGTGTGACCCTGTAGGTTCCCGTTATATTGACAGTAATACTAAAATCATATTCTAGTATTACAAATAGTAAGCAGTATGTAGCAATACATCACTGCTACTCAAGTAACGGGAATATCAGTGATTAGACATAACCTATCCGTGACCAATGTTACCATGTAGTCTAGTCACTTTGTACAGATATCTTAATTGACCACAAAGCATAGAGCGTATCACCCTTGTGTAGTTCAATCTTTGGTTTCTTGATGTCCCAGTAGACTTACTAAAAAAATTAGCTCAGTATCTCATATTGACTCATTTGAAAAGGACCATGCATTTTGCAGTCTCACTCAATCAGGGGCCCATAGATATCGCTCCTGTTATGTAAGAGGGACAAATCCTATCTAAGTTACTCACATCCCCCCGCATGATTTGTAGTATATCCAATAGTCGACTTTTATAATCACATTATTATAGAAAACGTTTGACGACATCAAAACATATAACTTCTCATATAGGGGACTGTAGTGACTTGAAGTCAAAGGACTACATACACCATGGTCACTGTGAGAACCGCTTATGATACTCACGTAACGATCCATGCAGCATTCTCATGGTGGGTCAGTCCAGTACATTATTACTTTAGTATGTACCCATGTGAAGAGACTTGACATCTCATATCCATGACCTGTGAGATATGGTCATCAGTCTACGCACATACTAATCTCTATGCATTATTGTTGTCATAATTCACAATAATACTTGACTAGGGACATTTAAGAATAGTGTTCTGATTACAACCAGTAGGATCTCACAATCAAGTCACGCATTTGATATCCTATGATATTGAACCTACTATTCTAAGGACTTTATTTGTTCATTTAATCACAATAAACAACACAATAAATGAAATACCTCATATATAAAATAAATATCATGATACAATGTAAACTAGTAATGTCAATACACAGTTGGCCTCTAGGGCATACACCAACATCGATGACTTTGGGGTGGACGGCGGTGGTCGACGATGATGTCGATGATGAGGAGGGAGAGCTGCTTCGACGATGACTTTGGGGTGGACAGTAGGGGTCGACGATGATGTTGACGACGAGGAGAGAGTTGCATGGTTGTTTTTTTTTTTCCTCCGGATTTTAAGATTTTGATGGGAAATTAAGAAAATAAAATTTGTATAATTGTGCTCTGATACCATGCTAAGGTTAACAGAGAGATGGAAAATATTATTGAATTATTGAGATTGATAAAACTGTGACTTCTATGAATATGAGAGAACCAAACACTAAACCGATATATATTCAATATGGGATTAAATACAATACAATATCTAACACATAAAATCGAATTTTGTATCTTTTGTTGATTTCAAATTAAATCTGTGGGCTTCACATGATTGTTTAGGTTTAATAATGGGTGTTCGGACGTTGGAAGGGGTGAGAGACTGACGAGAATGAATAAATGGTACCAACTATTTAGCTTTTGTTCGTCATTCAGTAATTTGGCAAAGGTACCACCAATTTGCATGGGTAAACAATGGTGGAGAGGGGCAACTAATCATCATGGCACATGGAATGAATCTATTGCAAGAATTGTGTCCTTTAGGGCATCTGGATTGAAGTAGACAGTGAATTTGCTGAAGCTTGCGTGTGTGAGAGATGAATCTGTGACTAAGGTCTTGTTCCAAAAAGAATTTTAATTTGTAATAATAAACGATAATTGAAAATGGATCTTAGAATCAATTTATTGGACTTATAAAAATTTAATGAAGCTTAAGCGGTTGCTATTACATTCTTATTATGTGTGGTGTAAAAATTTCATTTTGTTTATGCTGGATCCACTTTGATATGTAGAAAGGATAGCAAACATTGATAGAATGTTAAACTAACTAGCCGAACTCGTGACGAGCCCTATTGGGATATACTGTTTTGTGAATGCCTTGTTCAAGTTTGGTTCGTGTCATTTTTAATTAAATGAACTTTGTTTGGCTCATGTTCATTTAAATGTTGATTCGTTTATTTGTGTTTGAAGCTTCAACCATATTCTACTGTGCTTGTGAACATATTCATTTAAAGTTTGGTTTGAAATTTTTTAAAACTTGTTCAAGCTTGGTTGGATTCTTTTGAAGCTTGTTTAAACTATTTCTTAGGCTCATTTAAATCTTAATTATTGTCATTATTAAAATTTGGGATAGTTTAACAGATGCCCTCATTTAAAATGTGGAAACTAACGTATATCCCCACTATTTTAAGAAACTAAGAAATAGCCCAAGTTTGGATGGAACCGTTAAAATCCCCATTAATTGAACTCAAGTGGGTCACGTGATATATATAAAATGAGCTAAATACCCACGATAAAATGTATGTTAGCAAATGTCCCCAATCAGAAAGTGGAAACTAGCATATACCCCACTATTAAAAAAGGATATTTTGGATTTTTAGTAAATGCCCCCATTTAAAATGCGGAAACTTGCATATATCCCACTATTTCAGTGTTAGGTGTTGTGAAAAATGTGAGTGTTATGTGTTGTTACTCAGTCTGAACAACTTTCTTTATGTACTGATGATAATAATGTAATGAAAAAAGGTTCTACGTCAGATTTTGATCCCAAAAGATACAAAACCATCATCTATTTCAACGAATTGTTGTGCATCATCACTAGCTTGTGTACCATCATCTATTACAACAGATTGTGTGGTCTCCTGTTCCACTATAGAATGTGCATAATCATTTTCATCATCTTCATTCACAATAGGTTCAACAGCAGCATGTGTATTAGCCATAGTCACAAATTCGTCGTTTATATATAATTCGACAAGATTTAATATTCGGAAATCAACAAAAATCCGGCAAATTTGGATAAAAATTCGGCAAAAGTTCAAGATGAAAGAAATACAAAATTCAATGCATTTAAGTAGTTAGTACTAATCACCTAAGTAAATATATATATAAATCCATAAATATTTCTTGTATAATTTGCTAAATTCGAGAATTTAATCCATTATTTTCGTGAATAATTCGCGAATTGTAGGAATTAATGCAAACTGGAAATAATTTGCGAATCTATTTGGCAAATTATTTCTTCGTGAATATTTTGCGAATTTAACGAATTATTCACAAACTTTATTAATATGGTATTACCTACTGTCACCCTAGGTTGTACATCATCTTCAACAACACCTAAGTTGAGATGTGGAAATAAATCATTGATACTGAGATTGATGTTTTTTTTTCTCAAAATAACAAACACGTATTATATAGTATCCAAAACCCTAAAACCGTTTTATCCAAACTGACGATATTTCTTAGTTTTTTCTAAAATAGTGGGGGTATATGCTAGTTTCCGCATTTTGAACGAAGACATTTGCTAAAATATCCGAAATATCTATTTTTTTAAATAGTGGGGGTATATGCTAGTTTCCACATTATGAATGTCTCCAAAGATTGAATCTCTTATGCATGCATGTAGAATTGATAATAGGGTTGTTCATATAATTATCACATAAATAAATTATTGTAGAGAGAATTGCTAGGTTGTTTGTTGTTTGATCGACTGATGGTTGATTGATGATAGATTGATATATGTACGTGTTCTTAATCTTATTTACCATGTTTTCATACCCTTCATACTGATTGAGAATTTTATCGAGTAGTAAAATTGATACCCATCGTGTTTAATTAACAAATTTCATGAAAACTACCCAAAATCTGTATATTGCTTACTGGCTGTGTTTTGTCTGCCATTTTCGACCTAGTAACTAATCTCCAAATAAATTATTGTCTGAATAAGAATTGTAGCCTTATATTTTTAGTTTTCAGAACATGATGAATTTCTAAATTCCAACTTGTGTAACAAAAGTTATACCCATTTTACTACAGCTGTGTTTTTACTTTCAGATTTCCAAATTCTTGTACGTTTCATGTTTAAACAGTAAAAAGGCTGATCAAATGATAAAACTTTACTCTGAAAATTTTCATATCGTTGCTTAACATGTTTAGGAGTCTAGAAAATAATTTTAATGAATTTATTATTGAGCTTTTGCTGATTCTAAAAATAAAATAAGAGGATATCGAGATTCTGCCTGAACTTGAAATCTATAAAGAATGCTGTGTTTGACCTAGCTACTGTTGTCGGATTTGGAACTTTAAATATGCGTTGGAACCGTGTGGAAGTCTAATTTCTAGAACTTCTGACAGATTCAGTTTTCGAGTTCTGAAATAATGAAAAAGTGCATTTTTGTACAGACTACTCTTGTTATCCAGAATTTTATATTCCAGTTTTTAATAGTTTAATTAATCCTATATCACTGTATTGCATGAATCGAAGTGTGTATGTTGTATTGCATGATTGTAGTATCTTATCGTCATCTTCTAATTGTCCTACTTCATGTTATCATCCTATTGTTTTCCTATTGATACTATAGTTCATTGAAATGTCTGTATTGTTGCATTGATAAATAATTAATAAGCCGAGGTTTAAGGATTGACTTTAGTAGTGAAAAATATAAGGATTGTACTTAGAGGAGGGGCCCGTGTTTTCCTAAATAATGTTTCGGCTATTGTTTTATCGTGTGATTATGGATTACGGCCATATCCTAATCTATCGTGTATTGTATCATTGCCGAAAATCGTATCATGCATTGAATATTGATTATTGTTGCCGAGTACATAAACTATAAAATCCAGCACTAAGGCTAAACGTAACTTGTTTATATATAGCAATCGTGTGGTAAATAAATGGAATGCATGAAGTGGTACATTAGTTAGGATTAAAAATTAGTTTGGTGGATTTTCAAGAAATTAAATAAGTTAATAGTCCCAATTAAAGATTCAAGCCTAAAATTCAACGATTGTACTTTGTGTTTTTTAGCACGTAAGATATTCAATAACGATTCGTACGGTAATAGGCAAATAGAAGCACACACACTCAAAATTTGTGAACGATAGAAAATTCAAAGAATAATCTAGAGATGACAAAGTAGTATCACAAATATCTGAGAAGTGAAAAGAGTTTACTAGGGTTGGATGGAAGTATCGTCGCCACAAATGGGGGAAGAAACAGATCTCGGGTACGCTGTTGGAGTCAACAGCAACAAAGGGGAGCAGTAAGGCAGTACATGCAAGCAAGTGGTTGCTGCGTTGCTGCTGGTTAACGTGGGGGCAGCAAGGTACTCGTGTGCTGATGGCGTCGGTGGTGGGTGAGGGAGGTCGGCATGGGATTTGGGGGTTTAGGGTTTCAAATTTGATTGGATTAAGGATTTAGGGTTTTGGATTGAATTGGATTTGGGGATTCGATTGTGATGGTGGAGGATGTAGAGGTGGTTGGAAGGGTGAAGGGAAGGCCTGCACGGTGGTCGGTGTTGTAGGGTGTGTGGCGTTGGGTTGCAGGGTGGGGGTCGGGGACATCGAGGAGTTGTGGTGGTGCGGGTGAGGGAGGAGGGTAGCGAAGAGGGAGGGTGATGGGTTGTAGGAAGGAAAGAAAGAGGCATGGGGGTTCATGATAAACAAGAAGAAGAAGAAAAAGAAGAAAGGAATGGTGGCTATAGAGATAAAGGGGTGGTAGGGGTATAAACTAGGGTTTATCACAAACCCTAATAATTTCATAGGATTTCTCACAAACGGTAATGTTCTCTTATGATATCACACACACACACGAGTAGAATTAAGAGCAACAACTCAGCACATTGATTTTTTAAATCAATAATAGCATACATTTTCATTATTCTCAAGGCCTATATATCGGCTCAAATCAAATTCAAAACAAATCTAAAAAAAAATCTAAATCAAATCTCTCAAACAAACTACATATTACTAAAGATCAAAACAAAACAAAACAGAATCGATGTCCAAATCATTCTCTCCGGGTGGGAGAGAGCTCGACCCAGTCGAGTCAAAAACCAGTAATCATGTCATTGTGCTCCAAAAGGTCTGGATCTAAGCGCTGGATCTCTTCACGATCAATCAAAGTATCCTTCAACTTCGGCTTGTTCTTCCATCTCCCAAATACCTATGAATACAACCATCTCTAGTAGAGATTATCTAATCATCTAAAATATTATATGATTTGTCTATTAGTGAGTAAGTTTTGTCAGGTAAGGGGAGAAATGTGGGAATCTCACCAGTCTGCTGCAGGGTAGGCTCATCTATAAGAAGAATTCTAAGATTTAAATTATGGACCTTCATAGGGTATTAGATCATCAATATTGAAAGTCTTACTTATGTCAAATCCTTCAGAAAGGTTAACGACATAGACATTATTATTGATTTTATGTAAAATTTTAAATGGGCCTGCAATACGTGTGTTCAATTTCTTAAAGGATCCAGCTGAAAACCGTTCTGGACGAATTCGAACCATCACTTCGTCACCAACATCAAGAGTTTTAAAATTCCTTCTAGTATCTGCACTTAACTTATAGTTAAAATTATTCTTATTATTTTTCTTAGAAACTTCTCATTGCAAATCATAAATGCGGGATGCAAATGCGGATGCAGACTCTGACACTCTATGATGTTCTATACGGGGACAAGATCTTTGGGCTTCCTAGCACGATAACCATGCACAATTTTCATGAAGTTATGAAATATAGCATTTTCGTTTGGTGGATAAAGCACACCTGACCACATTCAATGGGGGTGATTGGATCGACCGAATACAGTTGAGATCCTGGTCATCCTCTCTTTCGTCGAAGTCATCACTTACATTAGGTTCATAGGAAAACTCATTGTCAGACTCATTTGCAATGACAGCGGTACCTTCTACAATGTTGATCCTACCGGGGCTGGGATAGTTGCATGCAATATGGCCGTATCCTTTCCATTTATAGCACCTAATGAGATGATCAATCTTAGAGTAGCCTCTTTCAGTGTTCTTACCCATATTGTTATTTCTAAGTGGATAGAGATTTGAAGTAGGATTATTTGGGTAAGACTTGTTGGGGCACTGAGAAGTGGGGGCTCAGGTCTAGAGGTTTCAGTGGAGGTCATTCTAGAGGAATGATCTCTCGAATCGCTGGATTTTTAGTGGAAACTTGCTTTAAAAGAATCCATATCGAGGATAAGGGCATAAGCCGCTGCCAAGGATTCCACAATTTTATGGATTAGCTCGTTCCTAAGATCGGCTCGTAGTCTAGCTCTGAACCTAGAGAGAGTTTGTTCTTCGCTCTCTTTACCTAAGGTAGTGCACCGAGTGAAGAAGTCGTCAACTTATCTACATACTCTATGGTGGATTTGCTTCCTTCATAGAGTTGGTTCCACGAATCTAGTAATTAGGTGTGGAACGACAAGGGCACATATTTCACAAAGATCATCTCTTTTATGGCCTCGCAAGTGGTTATAGGCGTGAGGCCTGGGCTTTTACGGGCATGTTCAAGATTGGTCAAGTGTTGTTGAGCTTTACCAGTCAATTTTATCTTGGCAAATTTGACATTCGTGGCTTCGCTCATGTCAAACCACACAAAGTAATGGTCCATGATACGGATCCAATCGAGATAATCTTGGGGTGCCATATGGCCTTCAAAGTGGGTAACGTCAGCCTTAACGTTCTTCTTATTGTTCGTCAGGGTCACGATTTGACGTCGATCATCACGATCATTCCCTTGAAGGATGATAAAGATTAGGGGCAACATTTTGATTCAATTCTACTTGCTCAAGCCTTTGATTGATATTGGCAAGAGTTGCTTGAATGGCAGGGAGGGTACTGAAAATATCAGAGTTGTAAATTTGAGTTCGAGGAGGGGTTCGCTAATTTCTAAAATTCATGATTGGGTAGTTTGGGATGGATAGAAATGTTCTTCGGATTTGTGATGGTGCTATGAAGATGCATTCAGCAAAGACAGAGAACTAAGGGCCGTGGGGACTTGTGCTTGCTGAAATTTAGGGAAAACTTGACCTTAGTGCACCTAAAATATTTTTTTATTGTAAAAAGATCTGAAATGATCTAAAAAAGTAACCCAAATGAATGCAAAAATTAGGAATAAATGATGTAAGAACAAGGGTTTTAAAAACATTTGCTCTGATACGAAAATGATGTAGACTTAACCCCAAGTAGAGAACTTTTCAAGAATTTCAAAAGATTAAGTTTATCAGCAAGTAGTGCCGATTAAGTTAGAAATTAAAACTAATAATTGGTTTGACGGATTTTCAAGAAATTGAATAAGTTAAGAGTCCCAATTAAAGATTCAAGCATAAAATTCAATGATTATACTTAGTGATTTTTAGCATGTAACATATTCAATAATGATTCGTACAGTAATAGGCAAATAGAAGCACACACACTCAATATTTGTGGACGACAGATAATTGAGATAATAATCTAGAGATGATAAATCAGTATTACAAATATTTGAGAAGTGGATAGAGTTTACCTGAGTTGGATGGATGTATCGGCGCCACAGATGGGGGAAGAAACAGATCTTATGTGTGTTGTTGGAGTCGATGACAGTAAAGGGGAGCAGTAAGGCAGCACATGCAGCAAGTGGTTGTTGCGTTGTTGCTGGTTGGCATGGGGGCAGCGAGGCAATAAAGTGTTGTTGGCGTCGGTGGTGGGCGGGGGAGGTCGGGTAGGGATTTGGGGGTTTAGGGTTTCGAATTTGATTGGATTTGGGAAGTAGGGTTTTAGATTGAATTGGATTTGGGGATTAGGGGGAGGGAAATTTTCGATTGTGATGGTGGAGGATGTAGGGGTGGTCGGACGGGTGAAGGGAAGGCCGAACGGTGGTCAATGCTGATGGGAGTGCGGTGTCGGATTGCAGGGTGGTAGTCGGAGATGTCGAGGAGTTGTGGTGGTGCGGGTATGAGAGGAGCGAAGAGGGAGAGTGATGGGTTGTAGGAAGGAAAAGAGAGAGGCAAGGAGGTTCGGGATCAACAAGAAGAAGGGAATGGCGGCTGTAGAGATAAAGGGGTTGTAGGGGTATAAATTAGAGTTTATCGCAAACCCTAATAATATCTTACGATTTCTCACAAACCCTAATGTTCTCTTGTTGTATCACACACACAAGTAGACAATGAAGACCAACAACTCAACACACAATATTTTTTTTGATGATTAACAACACACAATATATATGCTTAAACCAAATCTAAAATAAATCTTAAACAAATTTCATTTGGCTAAATCTCAAAACAAAACAAAACATAACCGGTGTCCTCATCACTAGTACTTCTGTATTAACTTGATATGGATCTTTCTTTTGTAACTTGGCTGGAGTTTATTAATAAAATAAAAGTATTGGGATACAATAATATTGCCGCTAAATTTGGTGTGGGGTCAAACAGATAGTATTTGTGGATTCTTAGGAAAACTGAATAGCAAACCTGAATACCTGTTTCGTCGGAGTTTGACGCTGACTCCTGCCGTACACCTGTAAAAAGTGCGGGACACCGGGGTTGTTCCCGGCGACGCACCCTCCGACGCTCAAGTCAGTAATCAGAGAAGATTATGAGAGAGCATAAAAACTGGCAAAAGATTGATTACCTCTTAATGGAGATGGATGGGGAGTATTTATAGGTGTCGCTGGGATCAGATTAGGAATGTAATCCCCCTGTGGTTAGATAAGTAATGTGATCCCTAATCCCCAGTGAAGGGATAGATATGAATCAGGGCCGTTGATTAGGATTTAATCAGAAACCCTAATTCTATCCCTTCTGGACCGGGTTTGCTGTGGGTTGAAATCCGCACCCAGTTGAAGCGGATCCGTTCGCGGATAAGTGGGTATTCGAGGGAGAAAACCAGTACCCGCTTTAGACCCGTTGGAAGGTGAAATTACCGTTTTACCCCTAGGGCTTCAAGATTCGTGCCCGATTTGGACGGTTCCGATTTAACCCCATTTTTATCCATATCACGAGCCCCCCACTCCTGAAGACTGAGTTTGATCAGCCTTTGATGAGTAGTTTTACTATTTTAATGGCTAGTGGAGTTGTATCGGAGTCCAAACGGAGGGTTTTGAGTCTCGAAGGGGGTAGTAAGGTGATTTTTCAGGCTGTAAGCTGTTCTTGAGCTTCTCTGGATATCCGGCGGTTTTTATCTATTTTTCCGGATTATTTATTTAATTTTGCGATGTGTTAACCAGTCGTTCGGGGGTGTTATCAACACATTCTAGGCAATAATTGTTCGTTCAGGGGCTTAAAAATATTTTTCCGAATTTATAATTATTTTCTAGAATTTCTAGTTAATTTTCTCGAATTTTTAGTAATTTTTTCGCAATTTTTAAATAAATAAAATGATTAAAATAAATAAAAACTAATTTTTAATACCTATTTATGGCGTGGCGCGAACTGGGCCCTCTATCAGCGCCGAGCACGATTTTCTGGGTGATCGGACGATCCGCCTTCCTCGGCAGATAGTTTCTTCGTATATGAGGGTCGGTTCCTTGTCTCCTCGGCTCGGCACCTGGCTCGGAATCTGCCGAACTACGTGGCGTGATCCTGAGCGTCCATCTCAGCGCGGATCCCCAAAAAGCGCTATCTTGTCGTTTAGTGAACGTGGCAAGATCTGAGCCATCCATCATGACGAGCACGTTTTTTGACAAGATCCAACGGCTGAGGAGGGTCAGCGGCTTTTTTCTCCATATACGAGGGTCGGTTCCTCGTCCCCTCGGCTCGGCAGCTCGGCGCATAGCTCGAAATCAGCCGAACTACGTGGCATGATCCTGAGCATCCATCTCAGCGCGGATCCCCAAAAAATGCTATCTTGTCGTTTAGTGAACGTGGCAAGATCTGAGCCGTCCATCATGACGAGCACGTTTTTTGACAAGATCCAACGGCTGAGGAGGGTCTGCGGCTTTTTTCTCCATATACGAGGGTCGGTTCCTCGTCCCCTCGGCTCGGCATCTCGGCGCATAGCTCGGAATCGGCCGAACTACGTGGCATGATCCTCAGCATCCATCTCGGCGCGAATCCCCAAAAAACGCTATCTTGTCGTTTAGTGAACGTGGCAAGATCTGAGCCGTCCATCATGATGAGCGCGTTTTTTGACAAGATCCAACGGCTGAGGAGGGTCAGCAGCTTTTTTCTCCATATACGAGGGTCGGTTCCTCGTCCCCTCGGCTCGGCAGCTCGGCGCATAGCTCGGAATCGGCCGAACTACGTGGCATGATCCTGAGCATCCATCTTGGTGCGAATCCCCAAAAAATGCTATCTTGTCGTTTAGTGAACGTGGCAAGATCTGAGCCGTCCATCGTGACGAGCGCGTTTTTTGACAAGATCCAACGGCTGAGAAGGGTCGGTGGATTTTTTCTCCATATATGAGGGTCGGTTCCTTGTCCCCTCTGTTCGGAAGCTCAGTGCCATTTAGCCGAGGTATGGAGTTGGACGTCTCGAAGCATCTTGGCTCTGGAGCGTCGCCACCCTCTGACCTAGTGGCTCGGCTGCTTAGCCAAGCTGTTCAGTAGCTCGGCTAAGCAGACCGGTGGCAGGAAGCTCGGAAGGTACACGTGGTTAGATCTGGAGCGTCCATCATTGCGTGAATCACGAGGACTGGGTTCAGATCACGAGAAAATGTTATTTTGTCGTTTTGTGAGCGTAGCGCAATCTGAACCGTCCATCGTGTCTTGACACGAATTTTGGAGAGATCTGACGATGGTTCAGCCTCGGTAGGATTTTTCTCCATATATGAGGGTCGGTTCCTCGTCCCCTCGGTTCGGAGGCTCGGTACCGTTAGCCGAGGTATGGAGTTGGATGTTTTGAAGAGTCTTGGCTCTGGAGCGTCGCCACCCTCCGACCCAGTAGCTCGGCTGCTTAGCCAAGCTGTTCAGTAGCTTGGCTAAGCAGACCGGCGGCAGGAAGCTCGGAAAGTACACGTGGTCAGATCTGGAGCGTCCATCATTGCGTGAATCACGAGGACTGGATTCAGATCACGCAAAAACGTTATTTTGTCGTTTTGTGAGCATGGTGCAATCTGAACCGTCCATCGTGTCTTGACACAAATTTTGGAGAGATCCGACGATGATTCAGCCTCGGTAGGATTTTTCTCCATATATAAGGGTCGGTTCCTCGTCCCCTCGGTTCGGAGGCTCGGCACCGTTAGTCGAGGTATGGAGTTGGACGTTTTGAAGGGATTCAGTAGCTCGGTTGCTCAGCTAAGCTATTCGATAGCCCGGCTTGGGAGACCGGTGGCTGAGTCGTGGACTTAAGTGATTTGAGGAGTCTTTGCTTTCGAAACATTGCAACTCTCCGCTTTGCGCTTTGGCTTCTTAGTGGGCTTTTTAGATTCCCAAGGAAGCCCAACATCACACTGGGGTTATAAAGCTCTCACTTCCCCACCCCTAAGTTCATTTCACTTTTTACTCCAAACTTTCACTTTCACTCTCTGCGTTCTCCGCTAGCGGCGATTTTTGCTCCAAGGCGGTTACGTTAGCTGTTGCGTGGGCCAAGCAATTTCGGGCGATCTTATTCCGACCGTGAACGTCACTTCAAGGTCAGTTTACTTGCCTTAGCCTTTTTCTAGAGATGTCAAGGGTTGACTCGGGGAGTGAGGCATCGTCCTCGGGCGATAGTGGTGCCGAGGAGAGGAGGTAGGTGGAGATCCGAAGGAAGGGGAAGCAGGTGGCCGAGCCGTCCGTGGCCGAGGCGAAGAAGAAGAAGAAGAGGGTAGTGGCCCAATCTCCTGTAGTCGAGGAGATTGTGGAGAATCCGAGGCAAGCCCCTGAGATGGGCCGGTACCCTTGTGTACTGTCCGGGCATGCTGGGGTTAGGCAATACGAGGGTGACCTTATGAAGAAGGCGATCATAGGTCTGTCGGAAGTTTACGAAGAGAACAACCCGGTTCTGACCGCCGAGGCGGACGAGATTGGATCGGTGCTATCCGAGAGGGACCTGCTCCGGATCAGAAAAAGGTTCGCCATCCCTCCGGAGCACAAGCTCATTCTTCCCGGCCCTGGGATGCGAGCAAACTCCAAGCTGTCGTCGTCGGATATGTGCATGTTCGACTACGACTCTCTGAATGCCGGACTGCGCTTTCCCCTGCACCCTTTCATTCGTCCGGTCCTCACGTGGTATTGCCTTGCGCCGACCTAATTTATGCCGAACACGTGGCGCCATGTGAATGCCTTCCTGTTGCAGTGCTGCAACGCCGAGGTCGAACCAGACCTGACGATCTTCCGAAGCATGTATCGGATAAACCAGATGCACAAGACCGAGCATCGCTACTACCTGGCACCGAGGAAAGGCGTTCGGATTATAGAAAATCTGAACTCGATCAAAGGCTGGAAGGAGAAGTTCTTCATATTGAGGGAGCCATCGATGCTGCAAGTTCCGAGCCGGTGGAAAGTAGAGGTGCCAAAGTTCGCGAGGGCCGACCTGGAACTGTCTGCGACCGAGGAGGAAGTGGTGGGGAAGATCATGGCCCTCCCGATGTTGAGCTGGAGGGAGATGACCGAGGTGGTGCTACACGGGTCAGGCCTTAGTCCGATCAACCCGAGTACGCTCCTGACATCTCGCAATATTTTTTTTTAAAGTTTTTAGCTCGTTTCACTAACTTTCAATTTGTTTGTTGTTTGGTACAGAAGCGCCGAAGATGGACTTTACGGCCATGATGAACGAGAGGGGTAAAGTGGCCGATGGAAGGAAGAGGAAGAGGCCGAGCACGACCGCCTCGTTAGGTCGGCCTCCCAAGGTAGCTTCAGCAGTTATTCCGCCTCCCCCCGTCGCTGAGGTTCCCTCGCCAACAGTGGTTGTTGTCGTCGAGTCTTCGGCTCTTGCTGCTTCTTCCGCGGCCGGTGAGGCCTTCGACGTCTCGGCGGCGTTGTCGCTTCAGGCCCCGCCGCTGACTGCTGAGGCTGAGGTGATCTTGACCGAACAGCATAAGCAACTGTTCGTTCCAGACTGGCGGGTCAAGAAACACGATGGCTTCCTCGGGAATTCGCAGATGTCGATGCAGGCCGTGAAGCACTTGGCGACCCCGAAGGACCGAGCCACGCTGAAGGTGGGGACGGTTGGCGGCGATACCTATAAGGTCGCCCGGTCGCTTGTATCGGTAAGTCGCATGTACCTTTTTCTGTAGAATTTTTTCAAGTCTTCTGTCCGCCACTCACTTTGTTCTATCTTTTCGTTTCGACAGGCCACTTGTCACTTCAACCACCTTGTCGAAGCGTTCGCCGAACAAGAGAAGGAGTTGAAGGCCGCCTGTGATAAGGACAGGGCAGACAAGGTGAAGGCAGTTCGTCAGCTCGAAGCGGAGTAGAGGCGAGCCGATGGCTTGGAGGTCCGGGTCGCCGACCTTGAGACAGACCTGGAGCGGACTAAGGGGCGGCTCGCCGAAGAGGTCGCCAAGGTCGCTAAGGCTGCCGAGGAGCTGGCGGTATCGGTTAAGAATCTGGCAGAGACGAAGGCGGAGAAGGACGCCTTGGCGACGAAGATCCAGGCCGAGGTGGAGGCCAAGGCGAAGGAGCATATGGCCACGAACATGGAGAGGTCCTACCAGAGGGCGCTCGACCATGTCCAGGACCGCATTCCCGGCTTTCAGCGGGTCGGCTACAGGCTGTGGCCCGGATCCGCATCTGACGGCGAGGAGGAGGGAGGCGAAGGTGACGAGGGAAAGGGCGACGACGATGAGGAGGTGGTTGCCGAGGTGGATGTGACCAACTCCCAGGTCGGGGTGAGAGATGTGGGGCCGTCTGGCGAAGCGCCTGTGGTTGAGCCGACGACGCAGGTGGACCCCTGATCTCCTCGTCTTTTTGTAATCTTTTTTCTCCTTTTTTTTTAATTTTTTTTTTAATTTTTAAAATGTAATGCCTTTTTGCGGACTGGCCACCGCTTCTCCCTTTATGAATGAAAATTTTGTTTCAAATTTGTGCAAGTGTTTGGGTCGGTCCGTAGTCTCCCAATTTGTGACGTTCTTGTATTTCAGATCCTCGAACATGCCCCAAATACCGTAGCGGCTCGGCGTCGTGCCGAGTTGTTTAAGCAATCTCGCGAGGCTCGACTCGAGGGTGAGATCGAGCTGATCCGGAGAGTGTCGCTCAACGTAGAGAAGAAGTACAGTGAGCTGCTGGCCGAGGTGCATCACCTACGAATAGTCGAGGAGGATTTCTCGACGAAGGAGGAGGAGCTAGCCTTGGTACAGGCCGAGCGAGACGAGCTCACAAAGAAGGTCGAGCAGCTGCAGAGGGTCACGGTCGACAAGAGCATCGAAGTGACTAACTTACGTCGTATTATATCCGATAGTGCTGAGTGTCCTGGTTCGGCGAAACTCCCTCGATTCAAGATAATGGTTAAGGACGACACTCTGAAATACAGGATCATTGAGCTCAAGGAAGAGGTGGCTCGACTGAAGCCTCAGCCTGTGAGGGCTAATGTCCGCAGCACCTCGTGTACTCGCGAGGAGATAGAGCGAGGGATCACCTTTTACGAGCTCGCGACTCATCGTCAAGTCATTGGTCGGACAGCAGCCGATGCACAAAGCGGAGTAGCTGTCAGCTCGAGTGAAGCCTCGGTCGACGCCACCATTAGGATCAGCGGCGAGGCAGCATCCCAGTTCATCGGCCTAGAGACAAGCTCGGAGATGAAAAGGCGGAAACCCCGATTGTCTCTAAATCGGAACGTCCCTGTTCCGAGGAGGCACTGAACGCGTTGCATCGAGCTTTAGACTTGCGTCGTTCTCATTGTTGTAATAACATACCTTGTAAATTTGTTAAATCGTTTTTTCGCTGTAACTCTTTGCCGTGTAAATCTTTCACGTTGTTTTAATAAAATCGATGTTTCTTTGCTCATTGTTGTGTCGTAGTTGCCTTACTCGAACCATAAGGACCCCTAGTTATCTTCTTCAAGTGTTTTAGCTGCGGAACTTTAGTTTTTTGCTCGGAATATACCGAGGTGACTTTGCGCTTCCGAGGTGCGATAGCTCGGACTTCAGACTCAGTCCACGTGGCACAATCTAGACAATCGATCATGATCGTGGTACGTATCACGAGGTGGGAGGCACGAGTTCCAAGAAAACACTATCTTGTCGTTTTGTGGTCACGTGGCACAATCTGATCCACTTATCAAGCCCTAGCACAGACCTTGGGGTGATCTAACGGTGAAACCGGTTCGGCAGAATTTTTCTCCATATACGAGGGTCGGTTCCTCGTCCGCTCGGCTCGGGGTGTTGAGTGAGCGCAGACGAGCCGAACGCTGGGCTCCGAACCACCGTTAGAGTTGCTCGACAGTTGTGAGAGCAGTTCCGAATGGCGACCTACTTCTAGCTCGCTTATGAGCGAGCCTGCAAAGTAGAATCGAGCCAAGTGTTGGACTCCGAACTATCGGTAGAGTTGTTCAACGGTTGTGGGAACAGTTCCGAATGGCGACCTACTTCTAGCTCGCTTAAGAGCGAGCTTGCGAAGTAGACTCGAGCCAAGTTTTGGACTCTGAACCATCGGTAGAGTTGTTCAACAGTTGTGGGAGCAATTCCGAATGGCGCGAGCTTGCGAAGTAGACTCGAGCCAAGTTTTGGACTCCGAACCATCGGTAGAGTTGTTCAACAGTTGTGGGAGCAGTTCCGAATGGCGACCTACTTCTAGCTCGCTTAAGAGCAAGCTTGCGAAGTAGAATCGAGCCAAGTGTTGGACTCCGAACCATCGGTAGAGTTGTTCAACGGTTGTGGGAGCAGTTCCGAATAGCGACCTACTTCTAGCTCGCTTAAGAGCGAGCTTGCGAAGTAGACTCGAGCCAAGTTTTGGACTCCGAACCATCGGTAGAGTTGTTCAACGGTTGTGGGAGCAGTTCCGAATGGCGACCTACTTCTAGCTCGCTTAAGAGCGAGCTTGCGAAGTAGACTCGAGGCCAAGTTTTGGACTCCGAACCATCGGTAGAGTTGTTCAACGGTTGTGGGAGCAGTTCCGAATGACGACCTACTTCTAGCTCGCTTAAGAGCGAGCTTGCGAAGTAGACTCGAGCCAAGTTTTGGACTCCAAACCATCGGTAGAGTTGTTCAACGGTTGTGGGAGCAGTTCCGAATGGTGACCTACTTAGCTCGCTTACGAGCGAGCTTGCAAAGTAGAATTGAGCCAAGTGTTGGACTCCGAACCATCGGTAGAGTTGTTCAACGGTTGTGGGAGCAGTTCCGAATGGCGACCTACTTCTAGCTCGCTTAAGAGCGAGCTTGCGAAGTAGACTCGAGCCAAGTTTTGGACTCTGAACCATCGGTAGAGTTGTTCAACGGTTGTGGGAGCAGTTCCGAATGGCGACCTACTTCTAGCTCGCTTAAGAGCAAGCTTGAGAAGTAGACTCGAGCCAAGTTTTGGACTCCGAACCATCGGTAGAGTGAAGAGTAAGGGCAGAGAGAAGTAACAAGCTTTTACAAGTAAAATATGAAAAATTTCTTTATTGATGGCTAATGGTCGGCTGCTTCTAAAGTTGCGAGCCGTTATTACAAGAGAAATAAAAGAAAACATTACAATTAATAGGAATGGAACGGTTCGACATCCCCAAAATACTTAGAGAGGCGTTGGTGCCTTCTCTTGGTATTTTAAGAGATGGTCGGCATTCTAAATCCTGGAGATCTCCCTGCCTTCGAGATCTTCTAGTCTGTATGTGCCGGGCCGAACCACTTTTGCGATCTTGTAAGGTCCCTCCAATTTGGGGCCAATTTGCTCTTCTGACCTGGGAACGAGATGGCTAACTTTCTGAGGACCAGGTCCCCTTCTTTGAGGTCCGTAGGGCAGACTCTCTTGTTGTATGCCGGCTCGATCCTTCTTCGGTAGCTTTGTTGACGAACTGTGGCTCTTTCTCGGATCTCATCTATCAGGTCTAGATTTTCTCGGAGCTCTCTGGCATTTTGTTCTTATTTATACGCTATTAGACGAGGAGAGGGTATTCCGACTTCAAGGGCGATGATGGCCTCGGACCCATAGGTGAGATTAAATGGGCTCTCTCCTGTAGGGGGTCCGTTTTTTGGAGCGGTAGTTCCACAGCACGTTGGGAAGCTGATCGACCCATAAGCCTTTGGAACATTCATCCAATCTCTTCTTAATGCCGGAGAGGATCTGTCGGTTAGCATTTTTGGCTTGCCCATTCGACTGGGGATGGGAAACGGAGGAGAACCGGTATTGGATGGCAAGGTCTTCACATAGTGCTCAGAAGGCAGCCCCAGTGAACTGGGTTCCGTTGTCTGTTATCAGGACCCGGGGGATGCCGAATCGGCAGATCACGCTCTTCCAAAAGAACTGAACAACCTTGTTCTCGGTGATCGTGGCCAAGGGCTCGGCTTCTATCCATTTTGAGAAGTAGTCGATTGCCACGACTAGGAATTTGAACTGGCCGGGAGCTGGCGGAAATGGCCCTAGTAAATCCATCCCCCACATTGCAAAGGGGATTGGACTTGATAGGGAAGCGAGTGGAGCTTGTGGTAGGCGTCGGATGTCTGAGTACTTCTGGCAGGAGCTGCATTGCCGAACGTGCCGTTCGGCGTCTCGTAGGAGAGTGGGCCAGAAATATCCGTAATTCAACACTTTGCGGGCTAGAGCTCTGGACCCCGAATGTGCCCCACCGATGCCCTCATGAAGTTCTTGCAGTGCGTAGTCGGCTTGCCCGGGGGAGAGGCATCTCAGGTAAGGTCTGCCGTCTACCTGCGTGAATGAGCGTTTATATAGGACGCCTCCGATTAATGTGTAACGCTCGGCTCAGGTTCTCACTCTTCGAGCTTCCTTCGGATCTTCGGGGAGGAGCCCGTCCCTCAAGAATTCAACGAGGGGTTTCATCCAGTTATCTTCAAGCAGGACAGGTAGCGACTCCATAGAGTCAGAAGTTTCGTCCTCTATGCTTGGCTTCAGAAGGACCTCTATCAAGACGGTCTGCTCGAGACCTTGAAGGGAGGAAGAGGCTAGTTTGAAGAGGGAGTCAGCCTGAGCATTTTCTTCCCGGGGTATTCGTTGGATGACGGCTTCTTCAAACAGTGCCATAAGGCTCTTGACCTTGGCTAAGTATTTAACCATCCTGTCGTCACGCGCTTCATACTCGCCGAGGACCTGATTTACGACTAGCTGAGAGTCGCTAAAGATCCGGAGGCATTGCGCCCCTTGCATTGCGAGCCATACCAAGGCCGGCTATGAGTGCCTCGTATTCTGCTTCGTTGTTCGAGGCCTTGAAGTTGATACGGAGGGAGTATTGGAGGATGAAGTCATCTGGGCCCTCCAAAATGACCCCGGCTCCGCTTCCCTCATTGCACGAGGATCCGTCCACATAGACCGACCAGACAGGTGGTCCCTTCATCGCTTGGCGGAACTCGGGGATGGTACTTTCAACTATGAATTCTGCTAAGGCCTGAGCCTTGATCGCGGTCCGAGGCTGATAAGTTATATCGTGCTGGCTCAGCTCGATAGACCACTTCATAAGACGACCGGAGGTCTCCGTCTTGTGAAGCACTTGCTTCAGCGGTTGGTCGGTAAGAACGACCACCGAATGAGACTGAAAATACGGGCGGAGCTTTCTCGCTGCCATCACCAGGGCATAAGCCATCTTTTCTATCTTCGGGTAGCGGAGCTCGGCGTCCCGAAGTACTTTGCTCACATAGTAGATGGGCTTTTGAGCCCGGTCTTCTTCCCTTACTAAAACGGCACTGAGGGTCTGCTCGGAGGCTGCCAGGTAGAGGTAAAGGGGTTCACCAGGAATGGGTTTGCTGAGGAGAGGAGGGTTGACGAGGTAAGCCTTGAGCTGGTCGAACGACTCTTGCTGTTGCTGCCCCCATTCGAAACCTTTAGCTCCCCTGAGGGCCTTGAAGAAAGGGAGGCATTTCTCCCTAGACTTTGAGAGAAAACGCCCTATGGCGGCTAAGCGGCCCGTTAGCCTCTGAACTTCTTTAATATTCTTTGGAGGGGCCATGTCCAATATGGCCTTGATTTTCTCAGGGTTGGCTTCAATCCCTCGTTGGCTGACCATGAAGCCGAGGAACTTCCCTGACAAGACACCGAACGCACACTTGTTCGGATTGAGTCTCATGTTGTGCTTTCTCAGAACATCGAACGCCTCCTGTAGGTCAGTCACATGATCGGCTCCTCGGATGCTCTTTACAAGCATGTCGTCAATATACACCTCCATATTCCGGCCGATTTGAGCTTGGAAAACCTTGTTGACGAGGCATTGATATGTTGCGCCTGCATTCTTCAAACCGAAGGGCATAACCCTGTAGCAATAGAGGCCCTGGTCGGTCACGAATGTGGTCTTCGGGATATCCGGAGGGAACATCTGGATCTGGTTGTAGCCTGAGAAGGCATCCATGAAGCTGAGGAGCTCATGTCCCGAAGTGGCATCAATCAGAGTGTCAATACTCGAAAGAGGGAAGGGATCCTTGAGGCAAGCCTTGTTGAGATCGGTAAAATCGATACAAATCCTCCAAGTCCCATTGGACTTCTTCACCATTACTACATTCGACAACCACTCGGGATAGTTCACCTCTTGTATGAACCGGGCCTTCAAGAGCTTGTCCACCTCCTCTTTGATGGCTAGCTGGCACTCGGGGGCAAACTTGCGCCTCTTCTGTTGAACCGGTTTGGACCCCGGAACAACGCTGAGGTGGTGGACTAAGAGCTCTTCGGAAATTTCGGGCATGTCTGCAGCTGACCAAGCGAAGAGGTCTCGGTTCATTCAGATGCACTGAACTATGTCCGAGCATAGGGCGGATGGGAGGGTCTTGCTAACGAAGAACTTTCGAGTTGGATCCTGCTCAGAAAAGAGCACTTCCTCCAATTCATCCACCGGCTCGGATGTTGGTCGGGCAGCATCTTGGGGGATTTCCAGAGTTTCTAGGGAGAGGACTGGACCGAGGGTAGAGGTCATGTAGCACTTGCGGGCCGTTTCCTGATTGCCTTTTACTTCCCCTACTCCGGCCCGAGTTGGAAACTTCATTTTGAGGTGATAGGCGGAAAGGACGGCTTCAAGGGCAGCTAGGCCGGGCTGACCCAATATGATGTTGTAGGCTGCAGGGACATCTACGACCATGAAGTCCATCGACTCCGTTCAGGTATTAGGAGTTTTGCTAGCGGTTACGTCGAGGGTGATCACCCCTTCAGTAGTCACTGGCACTCCCGTGAACCCATGGAGCGTGTAGCCGGCGAGCTTGAGTCTGTCTCGGGAGAGCTTTAGGCCTTTAAAAGCGGTGAGGGAGAGGATGTTAACGGAGCTGCCATTGTCCACTAGGATCCTCTCCACTTTGAAGTTCGCCATGTGGAGGCTGATGACGAGTGCGTCACAATGAGGGGTGCAGACACCTTCAAGATCTTCGTCTGAGAATGTGACGGGCACTTCGAGGCCTTTGGGAGGAGGGTTGGTGCGAACTGAGTTGACTTCCTTTATAAATGCCTTTCGAGAGGAATTTGAGGAGCCCCTCATTGGGCCCCCATGAATGAGGTGCAGGACACGCTCCTCCTCGAAGTCGGGCATTTCATCGCGTCCCGGATGCTTATTAGCCCCCCGAGGTGGGGGAGGAAGTTCGGCTCGGTCCTTTCTCACGAACCTGGTCAGCTGCCCCCTCTGGATGAGGGCTTCTATCTCATTCTTCAAGGCCCGACAATCATTGGTGTCGTGGCCGTAGTCCCAGTGATTACGGCACCACTTCTCTTTATCCCTTTTCTTGGCGGGGGTGTTCATCCTCGGAGCAGGAGGTATGATCCCTTCCTTCTCAACTTCCATCAGAATGGTAGAGACGTTGGTGGTGAGAGGAGTAAATTTCTCGAATCTGGGGGGAGGTCGACGCTGGCTGGCATTATCCTTTTGGAGCTTCTTGGCTCCTTCCTCTTTTGTTCCCTTTCTCTTCGACCCGGAGGAAGACCCCTCCAAGTTGGGGCGGTGCTCGGCTTCTTCGGCCCGAATATACTTTTCACTTCGGAGGAGGAGGTCAGAGAAGTTCTGCGGGGGCTTCTTGGCGAGGGAGGAGCGGAGGCTGGAATTGAGGACATTGGACTGAAATGCTGCTGCAGCGACCGACTGGTCGAGGGATGCTATGGACCTGGCTTCAGCTGTGAACCTTTTCACATAGTCTCTCAACTTCTCACCCTTCTTCTGGTGGAGGTATAGTAGCGAGATGCTGGTCTTCTCAGTTATACGGCTACTTACAAAATGGGCGACGAAGAGGGTCTCGAATTGCTTGAAGGAGAATATTGAGGCGGGGGCAAGGCGAGAGTACCATTCTCGAGCTGGACCCTTGAGAGTTGCGGGGAAGGTTTCACAGAGCAGAGCATCGGAAGCTTGATGGATGAGCATTAGGGTCTTGAAGCTCTCGATGTGATCGACGGGGTCAGTCTCCCCGGAGTAGGTCTCAAATTGAGGAGGCTTGAAGCCGATTGGTACAGGTGCATCCATTATGGTTCGGGAAAAAAGGAGGTCTGCTGGGACGAAGAGTCCTTCCTCTAAGATCTTCTTCTCGGTCTAACTGACCCAAGCGCCTCTCCATCTCATGGAGATGGCGGTATACAACGTCGTCCCTTCGATGGTAATCAGCCGAGCCTCTAGACTCATCTTCGTACGAGGGAGAGCGGGGGCTACGATACGGTAGCTCCTGGGGCGGCGAGGACTTGGCATATGCCGGGAGTTGCTAGGAGCTGGAGGAGGAGTTGGGGACCGTCGGCGAGGACTTCAGACCAGAGGAGGAGAGGGGATCTTTGGAGCATTGGTGTTAGGACGGAGATTGAGAGCTTGTAGGACGGTCGCTTGGAATTGCTGGAACTCGGCACGGGTGATGGGTGCCTCATCGTTCCTAGGCAGTTGCCGACCTGCAGGGGAGTGTGGCCTTCTTCTGTAATGCTCGGGGGACTCTCTCCGCCCCCTTCGGGTAGGGGACCTTCAGTATTCTCGGCGGTGAGGAGATCGCTCATCCGGACGGTGATGGCGGGAGGTTCCCTCTCGGGCCCTCTTTTCATCTAGATGGCGGCGAAGATCCTCATCCTTCTGCCGATTGAGGACAATGTTGCGGAGATTGGAAGCTCGGGGATGATGGGAGGCCATAGAGTCCGAAGAGGCATTGTGGATGGAGACGTGGTCCGGATGGAGAGGTTGTTTCTACGGGTTGGGACCCTTTGGAGGTTGTTGATTCTGCGGAGGAGGTAGGTCATGTTGAAGAGGGTCCATGGCTTGAGGAGGAAGTTGCCCCTGCTGTTGAGCGGGCTGAGGGGGAACTTCCTGTTGCTGATCGAGATTGGGTCCTCGGTTGGACCCTCAGGATCTGACTTTCCTAGGAGGCATGGTTGGAGAGATCTGTCCAACGGGAAAAGGGGAGGTTGTTATTTGTTAGTTTTCCCACAGACGGCGCCAATCTGTTGCCACTAAATTTGGTGTGGGGGCAAACAGATAGTGTTTGTGGATTCTTAGGAAAACTGAATAGCAAACTTGAATACCTGTTCCGTCGGAGTTTGACGCTGACTCCTGCCGTACACCTGCAACAAGTGCGAGACACCGGGGTTGTTCTCGGTGACGCACCCTCCGACGCTCAAGTCAGTAATCAGAGAAGATTATGAGAGAGTGTAAAAACTGGCAAAAGATTGATTACCTCTTAATGGAGATGGATGGGGGGTATTTATAGGCGCCGCTGGGATTAGATTAGGAATGTAATCCCCCTGTGGTTAGATAAGGAATGTGATCCCTAATCCCCAGTGAAGGGATAGATATGAATCAGGGCCGTTGATTAGGATTTAATCAGAAACCCTAATTCTATCCCTTCTGGACCGGGTTTGCTGCGGGTTGAAATCATCACCCAGTTGAAGCGGATCCGTTCGCGGATAAGTGGGTATTCGAGGGAGAAAACCAGTACCCGCTTTGGACCCGTTGGAAGGTGAAATTACCGTTTTACCCCTTAGGCTTCAAGATTCGTGCCCGATTTGGACGGTTCCGATTTAACCCCATTTTTAGCCATATCAAATAAAAATAATTCTTTTATTTTATATATACAAAACTACTGAAATTTGGGAGATTTTAAAGTTTTGCCAAATGTAATAGCTACCAATTTTCAATGTATACTTCTTACTCGTTCTGATCAAATTCTCTCTCACGTCCCAATTCTTATCTAATCCTCATGTAAATCTATTTAAAACAATCAAATACCTCAACGAACTTGAGAAGTGCTTAAAATTCCAAAAAAGTCAAACATCTTAAACCATACGAGAGTAAACTTTGAGAAGTGTCTCATATGAATGAGCTATAGAAGACAACATAGATGGAAAAAAGGCAACTTTTGCTCCAACAATGTCAATGTCATCATCTACCCATAAAAGCTTCTCATGTCACAAAATTTCTAGTCACTATTTTCTCTTGTTTCCTTTCAGGTCCAATAATGTCAACGGTCAATGTCACGCTCCGCTTCCCGTTATACGGAAAACATGGGAACATAACTGAGACTCAGCGGATGATATAAGTATACTAACTCATATCATTCATAAGTTGTACAATACCAGTAAGCTCAATAATATAATAATAATCACAAGAACAAGAATATAATGCAATAACCAATATCTGAGATACAAGAACTTACAGAATGTCGAGAATACACAATGCAATAGCAGTACGTCAAGTTCTTCCAGTAACCCATCATTAGTACCTGTATAAATAATAACTCAAAGGAAAGATAGAGAGTACTCGTTTAAGCAAGCTTCGAGCGACAAATAGTAGCAAGTAGTGAAGGAAGTAAAGGACTATATGACAAGAACAGAAATTGGAACGATATCAGAGTCAATAAACGACAGACGATAACAAAGTCAACAGTTGATAATCAATAATCAATAAACAATAGTCGATAATAATAATCAATGATAAATAGAAATAATAATCGAATCAATAGTCAATAATAGGACCAATAAATGATGCATTGGTAGGTAATCAATAATCGATAAACTCTAGTCGATAAATAATATTCAATGGCGCCAATAGTGGGTAAACAATAATCAACAATCAATGATGACCACTAATCAATATCAATAAGTCAATAGTCATGTTTAGTGTGAATCTTTAAGTTTATCCATCTTTTATTAACATATCTAATGCACGCAATCCTGCGTCGCATACCAAAGGTTTGGGTGCATACAATCAAGTGATGATTAGACTATAGTGGTGAATTCTACAGAATCATGTACTCGGGTCTTGCATATCAATGACCAATGACTGATGACCGATGACCAATGACTGATACACGATGAATCGGGATACTGTAGTCAGTAATCCGCAATCAATCGATGCCTAATATGACCGATAATAATGACCAATATGGGCTATGACCAATATCCTCTTCCGAGTACACTTTCCTATATTGTCCAATACTGAGTCGACCCTTATTTTCCTAGCTTGTTATCATTTTATTAACAATCAGTTATGAACATGCAATCACTAAGATCAATGGGAACGGTGGTATCAAGAATTATGCAATGGGTATAATCGATGAGAACTGTAGTATTAATACAATGTCAAGAAGACATCAAGGCTGTACAATACATGAATATAAATGGTTCAATTCATTAAATATGAAAAATATCGGGTTTATATGCGAAAACATAATGATGCATGTTCTGGACAGCAGCACCAATTGGTACTCAAATTCACTTTCCCACTGCTATGGGAATGCAAATCTAATTCAGTCAGAGAATCTAGAAAGTAGACTCTCTATTGGTTCTAGTGCATATTCACACGATACATTATACTCATAGTAACTAGGTCGATTAATCAATTCTTTACGGGTTTCGTGTACAGTCTCGATTATGGGAATTATAACATGCCAGTACTAAAATAGTGATAACATACAATCTATAAATCAGACTGAGAATCCGTAAGATGTTGCAGATTCAAAACTCAGTGTGCTACAATTTCTGTGTACAAGATTTTAAGTTTCAATGTCAGAAACTAGGTTGAAACCTCAGTGCAAACTCAGGCAAACGACAGGGCAGCATATTTGAATGTTCAATAATACAATAAATCAACGATTCAAGTTTTATATTGATAAAAATGGCACGATAAGAATACACTGACTCAAAAACATGTTACGATAAAGGAAATAACGAATCAATAATGAAATAATGAAATTCAATTAGCTACAATATTCAATTCAATTACTACTTGCCGGAGTTCAGTGAATGTTTCCTAGAACTAGAACAATAAAAATGAGTTCAAGGGACACTTATCTTTTACAGTGTTAGCACATACGAAGAGAACACAAGAGCGAGCAAGCGGCAAGAACAGCGAGAGTGATTGCAAGAACAGCGAAAGACTGCAGCTACAATGAGAGATGGCAGGGAGCACAGAAAGAGCAACGGTGACAACAGCAAGAGACATCGCCACAACATCGAGAGGCGATGACTTTTGGTGCAGCATGAGACAGCAGCAACCACAACAGCAAGAGGTGGATCGAGGGGTTGCTATGATGGAGATGCGGAGCTCGGGTGTTGACAGTGATGGCTGCGTGAGGGTGACGGTGGTGCAGTCGAGGGAGGTGAGGGGCTGCGATGGAGTTGAAGAGCCGACGTCAGGGTGCAGTCGAGGGTCTGTCGACAAGGAGCAGCAACGAGGTGACGAGGTGGTGGGCTCGATGACGAACGGAGATAGGGGCAAGCGACGGCGGTGGATGGGTTGTTGTTGTGCGGTGGTTGCCGGAGCATGGTCGCGGGGGGAGTAGTAGCCATGGTGGTGGAGAAGTGGCATTGGAGAAGATGAAGAGGGTGAAGATTTTGATGGAGATGTTGGGGTCGCAAGATGGTTCGATCGAAGTGGAGCTACGGGGTTAGTTGAGGCAGCAACGATGGCAGTAATGGTGGTCGGGGCTGATGGCGACTGTTGCGAGGTCGAGGGCGAAGCTGCGAGGAAGCGGAGGAGCAGCGGTGCTGGTCGGCAATGGTGTTCGGGCCTGTGCATGGTAGGAGCAGAGAGGAGGTGGCGGAGTGCTTGGCTATCGTGGAGGCCTCGGGTGGTGGAGGAGCGAGGGAGAAGCTACTGGATGCAGCGGGAGGATGAGGAGGCGATGAGCGGGGGGAGCTGCGATGCTCGAGGATGACGGCAGAGGTAGGGCTGGCGTGGGTTTGGAGCTATCTTCGATGGGGCAGAGAAGCTCGGACGTGGTTGTATGGTGGTCGAGGTCGACTAGGTTGAAGAGCCAGTGGTGGTTGACGGTGTTGCTGGTTGTGACGCTGGCGACAACACAGGGAGATGGCAGTCGATGGGTCGAAGGTTGACGATGGTGATGCTGCGGTGGTGGAGCGATGGTGATGAGGACTTGCTGGCGATGAGGTGGGTGCGAGCAGGGAGGAGGAGGCGAGGAGGGGCTCTGGTGAGTTGGGTTCGGGCTTCGGAAGAAACGGAGGACAGAGGGAGAGAAAGAGAGAGAGTCGGGGAGAGAGAGTGGGGGAGAGTTTTTAATATAATAATGGGGTAGTTAAGGAGAGTGAGGGATTAATGGGTAGTTAATGAAATAATGGAGGAGATTAAGGAGGGGGTGTGGGCTGTGCAATTATAGGAGAGTGATTTGTAGGGAACGTGAGAGGGAGTTGGAGAGATTTAGGGAAATTGAGTTGGTGGGTTTAAGTTGGGTTAACAAGTTTGGGTATACCTATACAGGTTTGGGTTTAATAGTTCGGCTTACATTAATAAACAAGGATAACAATATTTTTGGGCTAGGTTGGGCTTCACACAATAAATAAACAAAGAATAGATCAGGGGTCTAGGTTTTACACAATGAATCAACAAATAATTAAATAGTAATAAATAATAGTATGGACTGAAATTTTTGGGTTCAAACAAATTAATCAGATATCCAAAATAAAAACAATTTTGCTCCAGGGGAAAATAAAGATTTATCTGGAAAATTGAATTTCAATAATACGAAGAAGAAAATAAGTACAAATCCGTATAAATGGGAACGGAGGTTATAGTCAACCTCATCTTCTATTCATTATATATTTGCTACCGCCGTGGAGTTTCTTAGGCTCCATTTGGTATTGCTTTTGGAGAGTGCTTTGGGGTGTGAAAGCTCTTGAAGGCTAAATTAGGTGTTTGACACTTATTTAAAAGTGTGTTTTGCCAAATGTACTTTTTCTAAAACAACTATTTTTTGTCTTTTCTCAAAGCACCAGAAGCAGCAGATCTTTTCAAAAATTACTTTTACTTAGTAGAAAATTTTTGAAGTTAATCATAATTTTTTCTATCAGCATTTTTAGAAACAACTATCTTCTGCAAAGACACTTTTCTTTTACAGAAATACGAAATATCAAACAAAGCCTTAGTTACCTTCCAAAAAACAAAGCAAGGAAGTATCTTCTCATTTCCTCTTTATTGGGTATTTAAGTGGGTTTGGGGATGAGTGTGTGCGATGGTGAAGGAAACGATTTGGGTTTGAATTTGATAATAGAAGAGCTATGTGCATCATCATTTACCCATAAAAATTTCTCCATTTAAAGTGTTCCTACCCATTCTTCTTTTCTTTATTCCTGGTCCAATAATGTTGATGATGGTAAAAATCGCAGCAAATCAAGACCGTACGATTTCTGCACAGATCTCAAAGCTTCTACAACAAGACTAATCATAATGGGCCTATTTAACAGGTACGGGCCTTCTCCAAGACATGAACTTCTTTCAAATGCAGAAAAAGTGACAGATTAGGCCCACTAGGAGAGACACCCAGCCCATGAAGGCTAGGAGTCAAATCTTTTATCCCCTAACAAAAGAACTTATCTCATGAGGGGAAGAGACATAAGAGGGATAAGAAATTCAATTCGATCCAATGGATCTAGATCAATCTCTTGATATATTTCTCAGGCCTATAAATACCCCTCCCCCTCCACAGTCAGAAGCTAATCAACAATTTGCCAGTTTCTTTTTCATACTTTCTTTCTCTTTCTAGTTCTGACTTGAGTGCCAGAGGGTCTGTCGCCAGGGCCACCCTCTGGTGTTTCAGGCTTTAGTAGGTCCATCGGCCGCATCAGCAATCTGTGCAGGATCATGATGGTCTATCAACAATCCACATTCAATCTCAGGAGTTCTAACTGCATTTCACGGCCAAGGTCAAAGGTCAGATTTTTAGTAGTAGTTTACATCACTTATTAACTCACTATCTGTTTGCTCCCACACCAAAATAAGTAGCAACAGATTGACGCCATCTGTAGGAAACTACACAAGTCAGACTAGCCGCCATGCCACCCAGGCTAAGAGGCAGATGGGCGGCCTCAAGCTGTCATACCAACTCTCTTCGTCAACCAGCTCCTCCTATGGAAGATCCGATTCCTCCTCAACAGTCACCCCGGCAGCCTAGTTAAGCTTCTCCCAACGGAGAGGCACCGGGGGGCTCCCGACAAAATAGTCATGAACAACATCCTCAGTGTGATCGTATCTCAATCCATAATGCTTCAACTGATTCAATGGCCACGTGAGGCCCCAGGGGGTCTAGAGATCTCCGCCATATCATGAGTGCAAGGCAACAAGGAACCGATCTATGAATCCAATTGGACGAGAGACACGCCCGATCTGAGGCCTCCCGCTCCGAACATCAAGCAAATCAGAGAACCAATTTTCCTAGACAAAGATTAAGGTAGTCATCCTTTCACAGGGGTACACCACAATAAGGAGTTCGACTCATGAGAGTCGAAAGCTTCGTTTGCAGAACAAGGGAGAAAATGCCCAGTCCCTAGGGCCAAATTGGATAAGTTCAATCTCGGTATTCTCCATGCAATCCAAGGAAGTCAAGATCAGGGTCAGCCTGTAACGTCCCGAATTTCCTGTATGGAGAATTCGATACACGAGCCAGAACCTTTACATTCAATTTGCTACAATACACAGAAAAGCAAGAAAATTTAAAACATTTTGTTCAACACAATAAATTACAAGCCGAGTGTTACAATGATTTCAATAAAATTACATCAGAGTATATATGAAAAATAAATGAACACTGGGCTCTTTACTTGGACGCTATGCCTTGCCTAGAGTTCTCCCGGATCAGCGGTCCTGTATCCACGACCTAATTGAGTGGGGACGATAGTACATATACTGACGCTTAAACGCTGATTACAAGCAGCGAAAATCTCAACTTTAAACAAATATATTTAATCATGGTAAAATGAGCAGGTGTAGTTTAAGTGTTCATGGGTGTTATGACTTAGAATCTAATGCATGGTCAACTAAGGCTAAGACGCACTTATTCTAATGCAAGGGAGACTCTGGAACCGTATGCATCCCATAACTACATACGTCCATATCAAGCCATTCTCCATATTTAGGGATTTGAACCCGCATTATGAATTCAACTTTTGTACTCAACCTATTCCTGACAGATACAACGTGACTGATGAGGTTGCAGACATGGTCAAGTCCTACTGATGCAGTACGCTTATGGTGTCTATGTTTGCAACTACTACCCGGCGTACCGGACCTCACTCAAAAGCCAGACGAACGCAGGGTATCCACAGCACAGGATAGCACGAAGCCTACCCTGTGGCACCCACAACTCATAGAACATATGTCTATGGCCCGTTCGCTTCCCTGACATAGAACATGACGAAATTCCAGGGTCCATCCCCTAGTTTTGACAGGAGAACCTCCCGTGCTTATCATGGTATTTCAGGAATTTACAGAGCGAGATACATAACCCGTGCTCCCAACTCTTCAGAGGGCACCACACCTATCACTTTGACAGAAAGGTACTACTCGATAACACCACCTAGTGTCGGCCTATAGGATGAGTCGGATCATAAGGTATCATCCCTAATACCAACTCTTCCCTTTTGGCAAGATCTAGATAAAATGGTTAAGTAACAATAGTTACAAGTTACTACCCTAATGATATAACTAATTCTAAACAATCTAACGAGGTTACCATAATGTTAATACCACATGCTGGATTTCAACCTATATTTTCTTAAGAACATCATGGATCCAACTCACGGCCTATCGATCCAGGACTTCGGTGACGGGATTTCCCTCACTCACCACTACCCCTAACTTGGATATCGTCTACATTCTCGGCCCGCGATCAACCTACACTGGTTAAGATATGCCAGCGCACGAGGTGTGACTTATCCACAGTTTCCAAGGTGGTAAAATACGAGTCTTGATGGTCGATGGCCCCTAGGGTAACTACAATACCCTAGACGAGCTTTAACAAATGCTACATACGAACCAATTAAAGGCTAAATAATAACCCAACTATTTTTCCAACCTAAAACATGCTATGACATGTGTTATAAGCATATAGGAACATATCGAAGTCCTAAACAAGGGCTTGAATAGGGGAAAAACAACCCTATATTCCAAACGGCGAATTGGCCAAAGGTCAAAAACTACTGAAGTTTGAGAAATTCACAGTAATTTCTATGCTTGTTGGAATCTAACAAAATTGGAATTTTTGGAAACCTAAGAATATCTACTACAACTCTCTAGTTGACAATTTTCTCAAGTTAAGTCAACAAGAGGTAGACAACTCATAATCTTTCGGAACAGAAACTCAGCCAGAGGAAGTTGCTGCTAGAATTTTGTAAAATTCATAATAGATGCTACACTAATCGAAATCTAGCAAAATTGGACTTTTTGGAAAGCTAAGAACACCGAATACAACTCTCTAGTTGACAACTTCTTGAATTCCTTATAGAACTTAAGTTTACTGATTTTTAATACATGCTTGAAATCAACCAAAAACAGCAGATTGCTGAAACTTGCAAAATTTATAACTCATGATACGCTTATCGGAATCTAACAAAATAAGACTTCTTGGAAAGCTAAGGATATCTACTACAACTCTCTAGTTGACAACTTTCTCAAATTACTTATAGAACTCGAAGTTTCCTGATTTTTAACACATGCTACTACAAACTTGTTCTTTTACCCATGGAACAAACAAAGAAATCTTCTAACAATCTAGAAGCAAATAGAGCATGCTACTACAACTTGATCTTTCATGAACTAGAATTACCCAAAACTTGATTTTTAACAAGTATGAAAGTAAACATACAACAAACTACTAAAGACTTTATCATTCATGAATTAGGAATTCTATATATTACAAAAAGACTACTCCTTTATGAATTACAAGTTTTACATACAAGAAGGACTACTTCTTAACGGAATTAATAGTTCTACAAATTACAAAAACTACTCTTTTATGAATTACAAGTTCTACATACAAGAAGACTACTCCTTTATCGAATTAAAATTCTATATACACGAATGACTACTCCTTTTTGAACTAGAAGTTCTACATACATGAAAGATTACCTTTTTGTGAACTAGAAGTTCTTCATACTACAAATTATTAAAAGTTTGGTCTTTTATGAACTACTAGAAGTTCTACATACAACTAATAGTTCTACAAACATAAAAAGACTACTCCTTTTAAACTAGAAGTTCTATATACATGAAAGATCACTTTTATGAACCAGAAGTTCTTCATACAACAAATTATTAAAAGATTGGTCTTTTATGAACTACTAGAAGTTCTACATACAACTAAAAGTTCTACAAACATGAAAATACTACTCCTTTTTAAATAAAAAGTTCCTCATACATGAAAGATCACTCTTTTGTGAACTACAAGTTCTTCATACAACAAATTATTAAAAAGATTGGTCTTTTATGAACTACTAGAAGTTCTACATACAACTAAGAGTTATACAAATATGAAAAGACTACTCTTTTTTAAACTAGAAGTTCTTCATACATGAAAGATCACTCTTTTTTGAGCTAGAAGTTCTTCATACAACAAATTGGTCTTTTATGAATCACCAGAAGTTGTACATACATGAAAAGACTACATCTTTTTAAACTAGAAGTTCTTCACACATGACAGATCACTCTTTTATGAACTAGAAGTTCTTCATACAACAAATTATTAAAAGATTGGTCTTTTATGAACTTCTAGAAGTGTACATACAACTAAAAGTTCTACAAACATGAAAAGACTACTCCTTTTTAAACTAGAAGTTCTTCAAACAACAAATTATTAAAAGATTGGTCTTTTATGAACTACTAGAAGTTCTACATACAACTAAAAGTTCTACATACATGAAAAGACTACTCCTTTTTAAACTAGAAGTTCTTCATACAAAAATTTATTAGAAGATTGGTCTTTTATGAACTACTTGAAGTTCTGACATACAACTAAAAGTTCTACAAATATGAAAAGACTACTCCTTTTTAAACTAGAAGTTCTATATAAATGAACGATCACTCTTTTATGAACTAGAGGTTCTTCATATAACAAATTATTAAAAGATTGGTCTTTTATGAACTACAAGAAGTTCTACATACAACTAAAAGTTCTACAAACATGAAAGACTAGTTAGAGAAGACCCCCACCTTTTTACTATGTAGGAATAACTTGCTTTAGCTTTCCTTCTCCTTCCTCCTAGTTTCTACTAGTACCTACAAATCAGAATTCTCTTGTGAGAACTTCTCTCTTTCTTTTGCTTCTCTATTTTTTTTCTTTAGCAGATGAGACAAGGAGTGAGGGGAGGGGGGAGGGGGGGGGGGTATTTAAAGAAAATGAGAGAGAGTGAGAGTATGAGAGGGTGAGGGGGTGAGTTAGTGATTTGGCACCTTGTTGCCTTCCGAAAGTTGGCCGGCCAAATAGGTGAGGAAGAGGTGAAGGTGAGTGTAGGCTTGAGTTAGCTTAGGAGAGAAGGAACAACACCTATTAATACTAATTTGTATTTCTAATAATTATAAAATCTATGTTTATCCCAGCAATTAAATCCTAGCCATTCATTCTTGATCAATAATGACAAAAATAAAGATATTTTTGTCCAAAAACACATACTACATGATTTGTACAAATGTACAAAATCGATACAATACGTATACGTATATACTTATATATATACCGTTAATTTTTATTTGTCAAATCGAACAATCTGTACAAAATTAATTTAATTCTGAGAATAAAAATAAAATAATAATAAAAATAAATTTTATTATAGGCTCGAAAGATTTCAGTACCAAATTGATATTATAGATAAACATGTAGACTGTATATATACAGATAATGATTATTAATTAAATCGAGTAACATCCTCCAAAAATATTTCAATTCTGAAAATAAAAATAATAAAATAATATTATTAATATCTGCTCGGGATATTACAATACTCCCTCCTTAGAGTAGTTCTGTCCTCATAACTGTACTAAGTAAAAAAGAACAGAAAACAAAAAAAGCACTCAAAATAACTTGGGAAAAGAAAGCTTCATCCGGCTTCTCGGCTCCCAAGTGGCTTCCTCCCCGAACTGATGCTTCCAAAGAACCTTAACCATCGGAATAGTCTTGTTCCTTAGCACTTTATCCTGACGATCAATAATTCTGACTGGCTGTTCCTTGTATGAAAGATCCACCGGTAGGTCTTCAGGAACGTCTGGCAGTTGATGACTTGGATCCGACACATACTTCCTCAACATCGAAACATGGAATACATCGTGTACTTGGGACAATTTGGCTGGCAGCTCTAGTCTGTATGCCATCTTTCCGATTCTCTTCAAAATCTGGTACGGTCCAATATATCTTGGTGCTATCTTGCCACCCTTCCTGACCTGATCACTCCCTTAGTAGGTGAGACTTTCAGAAATACCGAATCACCTTCTTCGAATCCCAAATCTCGTCTGCGGTTGTTGGCATAGCTCTTCTGCCTGCTTTGTGCTACTTGCATCCTCTTTCTGATTAGCTCGATCATCTCGGATGTTTGCTGCACTATTTAAGGCCCATACATCTGCCTTTCTCCTACTTCAAACTAGCACACGGGCGTCTTACACTTCCTCCCATACAATGCTTCATATGGAGCCATTTTGATACTTGCTTGATAGTTGTTATTATATGCAAACTCTACCAATGCTAAGTGTCGTTCCCAGCTCCCTCCGAGGTCCATTATACATGCCGTCAACATATCTTTGAGAATTCTGTTAACTCTCTCCGATTGTCCATCAGTCTGTGGGTGAAAAGCTGTGCTAAACTCTGAACTCGTTCACAAAGCTTCTTGCAGACTCTGCCAAAATCGAGATGTAAACCTTGCATCTCGATCAGAAACGATCGACATTGGCACTCCATGTAGTTTTACAATGCCCTCGATATAGACCTCTGCTAACTTCTCTACCGACCAAGTCGTCTTCACCAGAAGAAAATGTGCAAACTTCGTCAAACGATCCACTATAACCCAAATTGAGTCATTCCCTTTCGAACTTCTGGGCAGTCTTGTGATGAAATTGTAACCCCTATTTTTGCAAATACGTATTTTCTATGTATTTTCGGATTTTTGATTTTTTGTAAATTATTTTTCAGCTCTTAAAATCTTTTTGTTAAAATTTGTTTTTGGATCTCCTATTAAAGTCTATTTATGATCAATAGTTTTAGTTGTAGCTATTTTTCCAATGATTTTTATATTGTAATACAAACCCCATTATTCTTGTTATTATTACTATTATTATTTCTACTACTACTATTATTATTGTCATTTTTACTACTATTAGAATTATTATTTTTATTATTATTACCTTTTGATTGTATATAAAAAATCCTATTTTTTTATTTATATATTTTTCCTATCCCTTACTGGATTTCTATAACCAAATACCCTATAACCCTTCTTATTGGATCCTTTATACCTGTTTACACCCATCAACCCGTTACCCTTAACCCTAATCCTATACTAAACCTAGCCGCCCAAACGTACCTACCTTGCATATATGAACCACCCCTATTTATCCCTGTTCATCCCTAAACCCCCCAGCCGCTTCGTCTTTTCCATCCCTTACTCCCGAAAACCCTAGATGCCAGCTCGGTCACCCTCTCCCTCACCCCCTTCACCCCATCGTCTTCATCTCTCGACCCATCCTGTCGCCATGGCTGCCCTGTGCCCTTGGTCAGTCGCGACCCAACCTCGGCAGCGACCTCCACAGCGCGCCCTGCCTATGCTCCTCCGCCCTCATCTCCACAAGTCGAACTCCCGACCCTGCATCCCGCCGCTGTGCCGCACCCTTCGACTGCCGACCCCATCGCCGGTGCCCCATGTGCGCACCCTCGCACCTCCCTGCTTGCAATCCCCTCCTCAACGATGCAGCCACCGCAGCCCAGTCGCGACCCCTGTCCCAACTCCACAGACGACCACAGCAGCCCCAGTGACCAGTGCTCCTCCTTTCGCACCATCCTGCCGTCCTCCTTACAGCGTGGCAGCCCAGATGCCCCCTTGACATCCAGTTAGCTGCTATTGTTGCTCCTCGTGCTGTTCCCTTCGACGGTAGACAGCAGCCCCAATGTCTCCTCTTCCCCAGTCGATAGCAGCACCACCAGCCAAAGCCAGCCATTGTTGTCGAGGATTGTTTTGATCATCTTGAATGCGGGTCATCCGATTTCCTCTTGATCATCACGATCATGATGATCATCAACTTTCTTTGATCGCAGCCGTTCGATCGATCGATCTTGGTCATCATCATCAACATCTTCATCATCAGGGAGATCTGGCTGTCCAATATGATCCGATCATCTTGACCTTGATCTCTTGATCTCGGCCCTTGATCGTCTCGATGGTCTTCATCTTGTTCACGATCGGTTGTTAACCTTGTTCGTGATCATCTCGTTCGTGATTGTTGGTATCGTGTTAGTGGTCGGGAATCCGTTCCTGTTATTCTTGCTTGCTTCATCGTTTCCGTCGTCGTCAATCTCCAGGGAAGTAACTTATATTAATTTCTGTTGATAATACAAGTACTAAATACCTCATGTAGTTTAATCGTGCTCTTGAGACAATTCTATTGCAAAATTCCTGTTATATCTTGTCTCTATTGTATTGACCGCCTGTAGTTGTCTCATGACACACATGACATGAAATAACTTAGGGATGACCACTTCTTGATGTGTACATGCATATTGTTCGTATGATATCGTATGCTTGGTTGTGTTATTTGTAGTACACTTGTTGTAGACGTGTTAAATACTCAATACCATGTTGCTTGCACATCTAGTATACCCTATTTAATGTTTGGTTATGATTTGGATGTATTTCATGTGAACTAGTTGACTTTATGCTTGAAGAATATTTATGTTTTTGCTTTTACCCCGCTTTTGTTCAGCAATTTAGACCCTATTAAGGTCAGTATATGAAAATTATTTCTGAATATGAATTATAGAGAATTCTTTCTACTTTCCATATTTTCTGACAGATCTCAATTTCGATTAATGAGTTGCGAGTTATGACTATTTTACTACAGATGTCTTTAAAATTCCAGATCCAGTTTTATATGAATTTTGTATGACTATTTATTTACCTACTGATGCTAAAGATAATATTTTGATCCAATATTTTGCTGAGTACAACTAGACCTAGTTGGGATTAACCCCTAACTTTTGTGGATTTAATAGATAACTTTTATACACTATACTATGCTTGCAAACAACTACTATACTTGCAGAATTTTCATACTGTTTAGTAAAGATACATAATTTTATCCTGATTCTATTTGATATCTATAAAAACTTTGTGAATATTAATTATAGACTAATGTATCTATTTTCTCACCCTTTTAACGGATTGAATTTCGATTTATATTTTGTAATGTTGTTTTAGTACTATAGTGTTTATGATTCCAGATTTACAAATTTAACGTGTTTTGCTGCTTTTAAATTTTACTTGACTATTTTATCTATGTTGGAAAATTATGAAACTTTATTTTCTACGACTAAACATACTAGGGAATACCCCAGATTTTTCCTGGATTTAATTAGTAAGTTGTTCTACTGTTTTCCTGTTTATGAGCACATACTTCTGATTTTTGGCTAAATGTGTTTTCTGGATACAAATCTGTTTTGAGTCCTGTTGTTGTGAAATACCATATGACTTAATATTTGCTGGATTCGGCCGAGAGTCTATTTTCCAGATTTTCTGATGGATCCAGATTTGCACATTTGTAGCAACAGGAATTCAAAATTTAGTGCAGTACTGCCTTGCTGTCCTGAACTAGAATTTTTGTTGTCCTATCCTTTTATGAGTTGTCTTTCGTCTGTACATATTTGTCTTTCAACCTGACCTTGTCACTTGTTTGTACCATGCAATTCTTGCCCTGTTTTATGACACGTACATGTTTGTTTGATAATGATAACAAATAACCAAGTCGGGGGTATGAGAAAGATCTAGTAGTGGACAATATAAGAGCCTGTACTCGAAAGGGGACTTGTGTTTCCCGTATGACATGTTTACCGACCAAGTTACCGACTAAGTTACCGATCAAGTTTACCGACCAAGTTGCCAATCAAGTTACCGACAAAGTTAATTTCCTGTTACCGATCAAGTTTACCGACCAAGTTAATTTCCTGTTACCGATCAAGTTTACCGACCAAGTTTTGTAATCCTGTGAATACTCGAGTACATGACCTATAGAATTCCCTACGAAATCTAAACGTAACTTATTTGAATGTAGCAACCATGTGGTAAATGGATGGGACGCATGAAGTGCTACCTAGATAGAAATAATACAAGACTTGACTTGACATAACATGACACCTGTACATGCTACCTGTATACCTGCATACCTATTTACATGTTCATCTGTATACATGGTTACCTGCTTGCATGACACTTGACACTTGATACATGTTACTTGTACCCTGTTAGTACATCATGTTACTTGATTTTGTTTCCTGATTCATGTTAATTATTCTGCTTTGTTGACATGCCTATTCCATGCTATGTTGTTTTCGCTGTTATTCTATTCTTGTTTATTTTTTTCCCATACTTGTGCCTGCACTACAAGCGGCTCGTAACTTGTATTGACTGGCATTTTATTTTCTTTTCTCTCTTCTTGCAATTTGTTAAATTGCAGAGTTTGGTGATCATTTCCCGATTTAGTAGGTGATCTGAGATTCTAGCTGGCTAGAGTTCTTGCTACAATTTACTTTCCTGTTGCTTTTGAATAAATATATTGCTACTTGGATTATTTTGTATTGGGCAGTTTGACCCAATAATTTTGACTTGTTCAGATCTGGTTTATTCAAATTTTATTAAGTTTTGTTTCAAGTAAATTCATGTTGGTATCTTGATTTATTTATGCATGCGTGGTTGACTTCTCTTGCTTCCTACTCTGATTATTCCTGTGAAATATTGTAAAGATCCTGACAGTTTATAGATGATGAAAATCATTCGCTGGGCTTAGTCACGTATCTGTATTCCGTATTCTCTTTTTGGAAAGCGGAGCGTGACAAGGTTTTTAGTGGTTTCAGTGCCCATGTTTGGCTAATGTATTTGTTTGACTGATATATTAGACAAGTTTGGCTCGATCTGGGATTGGCTCAATAGTACACAAACCATGCATACATGAATGAATTATAATCAACTTGATCTGGATACTAGTCTTATTCCATCCTCTTCGATCCCCTTGATTCATTGTTTCTTCCGTCTTTGTCAGTCGTCCTCTTTGATTGATTTCTTCTTGGGTATGAATTCAATTTTTCGTACCCATATCCTTCTAATTTTGGTGCTATCCATTATTTTATTTTCTGCATGGTCCGTCAGTCGGCATCACTGGTTCTACTTCGACTTGTCAGCATCTTGGATCATCACCAGGAGATAGAGTGTCGTCTTTTGTTTGAAGATGTGAATGGAGAGTCCCAGGATCTCAGGAAGTGTTCAGAATCTCGTTGGAGCTACTAGATGTTATTAGCAGAGTCTTCCCGATCAGAGTGGCGCAGTGGAAGCGTCGTGGGCCCATAACCCACAGGTCCTAGGATTCTCTTGTTGTTTCTCCTTCCCTGCATTGTTTGCTTCTTTCCATCGCTTGTACTCATTTTCATCCGTTGACTCATTAGCTGGTCTAACTCTTTCTTGTCCATCCTTTCTTCGATTCCAGCTCTATCTATTTCTTCATCTTTTTGCATGGTTATCTTGCATGTCTTGTGGTGTTTCTTCTTTATTATTGATACCGGTTACTTCTTTCTTGCATTCCATTTTGCCATCATGCACCAATTCTTTATTTGATTCAATTCTTCCCTGTTCATTCTGTCTTTGATTCCAATTCTATCTACTCCCTATATTGCTTTGTTTTTTTTGAAGAAACCCTATCTTGCTTTGTTATCTTGTATTGTTTCTTTCCTTTTGATACAGCTTATTCTCTTTCATGCATTCCAATTGATCTCATTGTTATTCCCTTCCTCCGTGTTCTGTTATTACCAATGCTTTGTTCCTTTCCTTTTAATTCTCTGTTTTGTTACGCCAAGTTTGTTTTTGCCTTGCCTATGTACCGCCTAAACAAATTTCATGGACGGAATTTTGTTGTAAGGTGGGTAGGATTTGTAATCCCTGTTTTCGCAAATACGTATTCTCTGTGTATTTTCGGATTCTTGATTTTTTGTAAATTATTTTTCCGCTCTTAAAATCTTTTGGTTAAAATTTGTTTTTGGATCTCATATTAAAGTCTATTTATGATCAACAGTTTTAGTTTTAGCTATTTTAAAAATAATTTTTATATTGTAATACAAACCCTATTATTCTTGTTATTATTACTATTGTTGTTTCTGCTATTATTATTATTATTATTATTATTATTATTATTATTATTATTATTACTATTTTTACTACTATTAGTATTATTATTTTTATTATTATTACCTTTTGATTGTATATTAAAAATCCTATTTTTATATTTTTCCTATCCCTTATTGGATTTCTATAACCCTTCTTATTGGATCCTTTATACCCGTTTACACACATCAACCCGTTACCCTTAACCCTAATCCTATACTAAACCTAGCCACCTAAACATACCTACCCTGCATATATAAACCCCCCCTGCTTATCCCTGTTCATCCCTAACCCCCCCAACCGTTTCGTCTTCTCCATCCCTTGCTCCCGAAAACCCTAGGCGCCAGCTCCGTCACCCTCTCCCTCACCCCGTTCACCCCATCGTCTTCATCTCTCGACCCATCCATCCCTCCATGGCCGCCTTATACCCTTAGTCAGTCACGACCCCACCTCTGCAGCGACCTCCGCAGCGTGCCCTGCCTGTGCTCCTCCGCCCTCGTCTCTTCAAGTCGAACTCCCGACCCTACATCCCGCCGCTGTGCCGTGCCCTCCGACTGCCGACCCCATCGCCGGTGCCCCCTGTGCGCACCCTCGCACCTCCCTGCTCGTGAACATCTCCTCGACGATGCAACCACCGCAACCCACTCGTGACCCTCCGTCGCGACTCCATAGACGACCTCAGCAGCCCCAGCGACCAGTGCTCCTCCTGTCGCGCCGCCCTGCCCTCCTCCTTGTGACATGGCAACCCCGACGCACCCTCGACAGCCAGTCAGCCGCTGCCATCGCTCCCCGCTCTTCCTTCCGACGGCAGACAGCAGCCCCGCCGCCTCCTCTATCGCAGTCGACAGCAAGGCCATCAGCCACAGCCAGCCATTGTTGTTGAGGTTGGTTTTGAACATCTTGATTGTGGGCCATCCGATCTCCTCTTGATCATCACGATCATGATGATCATCAACTTCCTTTGATCTTAGCCGTTTGATCGATCGATCTTGATCATCATCATCATCATCATTATCATCATCAGGGAGATCTGGCCATCCGATCTGATCCGATCATCTTGATCTTGATCTCTTGATCTCGACCCTTGATCGTCTCGATCGTCTTCATCTTGTTCGCGATCGGTTGTTCACCTTGTTCGTGATCATCTCATTCGTGATCGTTGGTATCGTGTTAGTGCCCAGGAATCCGTTCCCATTGTTCTTGCTCTTGCTTCATCGTTTCTGTCGTCGTCAATCTCCAGGCAAGTAACTTGTATTAATTTCTATTGCAAATACAAGTACTAAATACCGCCTGTAGTGTAGTTGTGTTTTGGAGACAATTCTTGTGCAAAACCACTGTTATATCTTGTATCTATTGTGGTGAACGCCCGTAGTTTCCTCATGACACACATGACATGAAATAACTTAGGGATGACCACTTCTTGATGTGTACATGCATGTTGTTCGTATGATATTGTAGCGCCCCGAATTTCCAATATAATATCTTAGAAATACGTGGCACAATTCCCAGCATCAGCTTCAATGTAATATTAAACACAATCCAAAAACACAGATAATTTTTATTCCAAACTTTTTATTACAATAATCATTTACAAAACACAGCGGAAATATAAAACACCTTGAATTACAACTTTTTTTTTACAACACTTCTTTTACAAAATTTACACAAAAGCTTTATTACATCAATTTATCTCAAGCATCCAAACCCCAAGCTCTAAGTAACAACAACCTGTAAAACACGAGGCTAGAGATAATCCCTAACCTCCAAAACTAAAGGGGTCAGCCATAAAGGTGTGAGTGACATAAACCAAGCAACATAATTAAATCATAAAACATAAAGTCATCCACAACATGTATCATCTGCAAGAATAAAGGAATGAGAAATAACAAATAAGTAAAGCATGAAAACATCAAGAAATATAAGATCGTAGATAGTAATACATGAAAACATCAAGTGTAGCTAGACTAAGTGTCAAGTGTAGAAAAACAGGAAAAAACACAAGCATAAAACTAAGTCAAGAAAACACATTTTTATATGCTGACTTTCTAATGCGTACCTGTCGGATTCTATGCATTCCATAGTACATAGGTCCGGTGCAAGCCATTAACGATCTCCACTTATAGGGATAATCCCTCGTTATGCAACTAATCCTACTACGGTGATGGAAAACAAGATCCAGAATACTCCGCGAATAGGCATCACAGCCCTCGACGCGCAAGCATCATGTAAGATAGCTCAAAAACAGCCGGAGAATTATCTCCCAACCTCGTGTACCCCACGAATAGGCTTGCAAGGCCCTCGACGTGCAGATACACCAGGTACATTCTGTGAATAGGCCTGCTGACCCTCGACACCCGAATGCACCCTGCATGCTCCGTGAATAGGCCTACAGACCCTCGACACGTGAACACACAAATGTCCTCTCAAGACAAAACAACAAACAGTCCTGGAACGCATCCATTGGACTAACAAAACCATGAGCCTATACTTACGTTTCCCAAGTTCCATCACATCCCCACTAGTGCCTGTCCTTAAGTTGATTATTATTAAACCATCAAAAATCATCATCTCTAGAGTTAGTGTATCCTGCCGGATTTAAATACTCAACAACAATCAAACCAAGACCCCCAGGTCTAACTAAACAAATCTCAACTGCCGGTTCACAATGATCCCACTTAACTCCTAGAGATCTCAACAAGACCAAAATTCATAATCCATCGTCAAAACGATCATAGGGAAAAACCTCTCCAATCAACAAAACCCAAATCTTTTATAAAATTCCCGAATCCAAATCCAATAATAAAATATCTTGAAAACATATGTTCTATAGAAAGAATAATATCTAAAATAGTAAGTTATAGATCCAAAAACATTTAAAGAATCAACCATTTAAAGAACACCTAGAAAACTCAAGAAACATCAGTAACAGTCGACTGCAAACCAGAGTCTGTCGACTGTCCAGAGCGAAAATCCAACATTTTTAAGAAAATAATTCTAAGTGTTGACGGTTGACTGTAAAAGACACCAGTCGACTGTCCAGAGCAAAAATCCAACACCTCGAGAAAATATCAAAACAGAGCAGAGATAGTCGACTGGAGAAAAGGTTCAGTTGACTGTTCCGCACGAGATTTCAAGAAAAACGAGAAAACACAGTAGCCAGGCAGCGACGGTCGACTGTAAAAACATACCAGTCAACTGCCTCACCTACAGACTGCAATTTGGGTTGTGCACAATTCAACCGATACGAAGATTTACCTTACAAAAACAAAATCTATAAAATGTATATTTCTGATATGATCAAATACAACTTATGGTATATACAAAGATTCATAAAAACCAATCAAAACCACTTGAATTGATAAAATAGCTTTTTGTTAAATTTCTTCGAAATAAAATATGAATGTGTGCATACATCAAAACTAAAGTTTTTAAGAATAAATCATACATCAAAATAACTTTGTTTTATATTCCAAATATATCAATACCAAAATAAGTTTAGATATAGTCAAATCCTTCGAAACTCATAAAACTCAATTTATTCTAACACAACAAAAATACTATATTCATGGAAATGTTCATGCATATTCGTGCACCAAAGAAAACTTCACCAATCCATAAACTAAAATAACAAAATATTCAAATATCAAACTTAGTATTTGAGTAAATCCAAATTCAAGTGAAATCTTTCACAAAATCACAAATTCCCAAATTTAATCAAAAATGTATAAATCCCCAAATTTAGTCATCACAACTCAAATTCTCAAGACATGGTCTTTTAATCCATTACTCATTCTCAAAATTTCTCAAACTTAAACTCAACTATTCTCAATAGTTGATCCATAAGCAAAATTTATCATTTACATGGCCAAGTTGCATTCATCCAACTCACCAATAGTCCAAAAATCTCTTCTTTAATCAATTAATGCATAACATCCATCATACTCAATCAAATCAGCAATAAATCCAAAAGAAATAGCCTACTCAAAATTTATATTAGGTTCTCCTACAATCCAAAATCATCCACATGCAATTCTACTCACAACAACTAGGGTTCTTCTCAAAGATCCAATTTTATCATCCATCCAACATACATATTCATACCAAACCCTAGCATACTTTCTAATAGATGAAACACCACATACCACATACATAAAACAAAAATAGCAAAATAATTTACATCACTCACTTTGATGGAGAGATCAAACGAATGTAACAAAGCAAGATGAAGAATCCATCCTTTGCAAAGAATCCAGGATCTCCTCTTTAAATCTCCAAGAAAATAAAAACAATAAAATCTTTGTGTTGTGCAGCGAAAGATGACTGCACTTCACCTTCTAAATAGGCCGGAATTAGGAGAATTAGTGTTTTGAACACATTTCCAAAATAACCCTTTTAAAATATATCTTTACATAAATAGATCCCTATACTTGGAAACTTGATAAAACTAATTAAATTGAGATTTAAAGGCAAACTAAACCATTCATTTCTAGCCGGCACTGATTAAAAAGTCCAGAAAAATAATTTTGCACTTTCATCCCTCAAAATGACAATTTTGCAAAAAAATCATTCTTTTTGTAGTATTTGCAAATAGGTCCAATAAATATCAGAAAAATCTAGAAATAATTACAATTAATCCCAAATAATAAATAATGATTTTTCACAAAATAATTTTTCTTTTTTTTGAACTTTTCAAGAAAATATTTGCACGTGTTTTGTATGTGTAAAAAGATAAATCGTCAAAAAATATTTATCAAATCTCCAAAAAATCATTTTAATTTATTTTCAGATCTCAAAAATAGTATTTAAAAAATACGGGGTACTATTGATATTGTATGCTTGATTGTGTTATTTGTATTACACTTGTTGTAGACGTGTTAAATACCCTATACAATGTTTCTTGCACATCTAGTATACCCTATTTCATATTTGGTTATGATTTGGATGTATTTCATGTGAACTAGTTGACTTTATGCTTGAAGAAGATTTCTGTTTTTGCTTTTACCCCGCTTTTGTTTAGTAATTTAGACCCTATTAAGGTCAGTATATGAAAATTATTTGTGAATATGAAATATAGAGAATTCTTTCTACTTTCCAAATTTTCTGACAGATCTCAGTTTCAGTTTATGAGTTGCGAATTATGACTATTTTACTACAGATGTGTTTAAAATTTCAGATCCAGTTTTATATGAATTCTGTATGACTATTTATTTTCCCACAGATGCTAAAGATAATATTCTGATCCAATATTTTGCTGAGTACAACTAGACCTGGTTGCGATTAACCTATAATTTTTGTGGATTTAATTTATAACTTTTATACACTATTATATGCTTGCAAACAACTACTATACTTGCAAAATTTTCATACAGTTCAGTAAAGATACATAATTTCAGCTTGATTCTATTTGCTTTCTATAAAAACTTTGTGAATATTAAGTATAGCCTACTGTATCTATTTTCTCACCCTTTTGAAGGATCTGTATTTCGATTTATATTTTGTGAGATATTGCTGTATTAGCACTGCAGTATTTATGATTCCAGATTTACAAATTTGCCGTGTTTTGCTGCTTTCTGATTTTACATGGCTATTCTATGTTTGGTGGTGTAGCGCCCCGATTTCCGACACCGGGAAACCGTGACACGAGCCAAGACCTTTTCTTCAATTAGTCACAATACACAGAAAAACAGGAGAATTTAAAACTTTTTATTCAATACACAATGTGTTACAAGTCTGAATACTGTACAACTGTAATACTTTACAATGGAGTTACAATATTGCCTTTACATTTCTAAGTATTACAACCTTCACATCTTACATCAGAGTACTTCTTAACTAATACAGAATCAATACATATTTTGCAGCGGAACTAAACTTAATACTGACTCCTTGCTTTCCTTACCTTGAGTCCTCTTGAATCTCGCCTTTGTACTTCGGCGATCCAGTACCAATGGAAGTGGGGATGTCAGTATTCACTGACGCTTAAAGGCTGATCATATAGCAGCGAATCTTCCAAACAATATACAAAATATAGCAATAGTGTTGGTGTAGTTTAAGTGTTTGTGAGTGCTATGACTAGACTCTAATGCGATACTTAAAATAGAGCTAGGCCACTCCCTATTCTAATGTCAGGGATTTGAAACTGCATTATGAGTTCTAATTGTACACAACCCGTTCCTGACACCCACCCACGGCAGTTCAGGAATCAACAGCGCGAGATACGCAACCCGTATCCTCAACTTGTGAGATGGCACCGTACGTATCCCTTTGACGGGAAGGTAGAACTAGGATGCTTCTTATTCTAATGTCAGCAAGTCTCCGAAAGCAACATGCAGCCCATACTACATGCGGCTCCATCTCAAGCCGTTTCTCCATATATAGGGATTGAACCCGCGTCATGAATTCTAATTGCACACAACCTGTTCCTGACAACTACACGTGACTCGCGAGGCTGCAGATGTGGTCATGTGCCACTGTTGCATTTCGCCCGTGGTGTCTATGTTCGCCACCGCGACCCGGCTAACCGGACCTCACTCAAAATAGACGAACCCAATATATCGGGTGTCATTACAAAATCAAACTAAAGGGTTTCGCAAGCGCAGGGTAGTGCAAAGCCTACCCTGTGGCACCCTCTGGGGTATCGCAAGCGCAGGACTGCACAATGCATCCTGTGGCACCCCTAGCCACGGTACCTCAGGAATTAACAGAGCGAGATACGCAACCCGTGTCCTCAACCTGTGAGACGGCACCGTACGTATCCCTTTGACGGGAAGGTACAACCCAGTACACCACCTATGATCTACCTCAAGAGACGAGTTAGTGTCGGGGCCCCCTACAACTGACTCCTCTCTCCCGGCAAAAGGGTTTAAGTAAACTGATCCTTATAAGTCACTATCCTAGTGATGTCCCTGACTCGAACAATCCTAGGGATGACGATATTATAACACAACATGCTAGGCCTTAAATTAGGCTTCGCAAGACAACTCTACTAGGCCGCTCAACCTAGATTTACCAGAATCCTTCAGGACCCGGTTCGTGGCTCATCGATCCAAGACTTTGGCCGTTGCGAATATACACGCACGCCGCTACCCTAGACTTGGATTCTGTCTATACTCCGGTCCTCGATCAACCTACCCTGGTTAAGATTCGACGGTACACAAGGAGCGACTCCTCCACAGTTCCTTAGGGTAGAAACATATGTCTTGATGGTCGATAGCCCTTAGGGTGGTAACATCACCCTAGACAGCACAACTAACTGTGTACTAGCTAACAAGCTATACACGAGTAATAATCACCTACGAGCCAACTAAGCTGCGTATGAAACAATAACTACCTACGAGCCAGGCGGGCCTCGTAGGAGATAACCACGTACATACCAGCCAAATAAGCCGCGTATGAGACCAACAGCTACGCACGGGCCGGTCGGGCCGCGTACGAGACAACAACCTACATACGAGCCAACTAAGCTACGCATGAGACCCACGGCTACGTACGGGCCAGTCGAGCCACATACGAGCATGACCATGTGCAAACAACCATACAGGTAATCAATCTTAGAAGCAACCAAACGTGCTTACTAACAAACTTAATCTTCTATTGTTAGAAGCAACAGAAGAATCTACTAATATTCTATGGTCGGTATTTCACTAAGGAATGATCCGAAGGCGACCTAACGGCCTTTATCGGACCAACTATCACTAGTGGTCTTCCCAATCCTTATTACTTCAACCTATAGCGCCTTAAGTATGGCATACAATTACAAGCAGCTTCCTACGACAATCAATCATATAACACAACCACCATGATATTCCTATGTATGAATGTGTTTAATGCTTATGCTTACATTGAGCTCAAGCATGAAAATCACTAACGACCTTAAACATAAAGTCCACTATAGTCAATCGTAGGTTACAAATTGAGCATGGAAGCCTACTACTTATCATAACCAACCACCACCACCCAACTAGTATGAACAAGCAATGCTCCAAGGTATAGTAGGTAGTCCTAACGCTACTCCTACAACATTCTAAGCAAGTATTATTCTAGCATGGTGTAGAACCCAACATAAATCACTACGACTAGCCATGGGTAGTTTCTTTACCCTAAGCATGAACATCCTAGTATGGGTATCCTTAACTTAATATGATCAATAATTTGCATGATCCCTACTTACTTAGCATGAATCATGGTCATTCACTAACATAGTATACACTTCTCTACCATTTATCTAGCATGGTATACAATTTGCATACAATTTAAACTAGCATGATATGCAAAATACTTACAATTAAGCTAGCATGATATATCGCTTTCCAACAATTAAACTAGCATGGTATATGATTTTATCATGGATCCTACAATACTCTAGGCACAATAAAATTTATCCAAACATGGTAGGAAACTCTTGGATTGAATCCTACACATTCTAAGCATAACTAAGTCACTAAACATAATAGGAAACTTTAGGAATGAATCCTACAAAATTCTAGCATAAGTGAGTTACTAAACATGATAGGAAAAGAATCCTACAACATTACCAAGCATGATAGGAAAAGAATCCTACAACATTCTAAACGTTAAGCATGGTAGGATATTTTTAGAAAAGTCCTACAACATCCTAAAAATAAAGCATGATGGGATAAATTTATAAATCATCCTACAACTAATTAAGCATAGATATGGCTTCTAATTATTTTTAGAAGCAAAGCTACAACTAACTAAGCATGGTAAACATGGTAGGATATTTTTAAAAGCAATCCTACAACTAACTAAGCATGGCTATGGCTTCTAATTATTTTTAGAAGCAAAGCTACAACTAACTAAGCATGGTAAACATGGTAGGATATTTTTAGAAGCAATGCTACCACTAACTAAGCATGGTAAACATGGTAGGATATTTTTAAAAGTAATCCTACAACTAACTAAGCATGGATATGGCTTCTAATTATTTTTAGAAGCAACGCTACAATATTTCACTACTACTACTACTCCTATTTTAATCAAAACATAATTACCTACTACTACTACAACATACAACTTACTACTACTACTACTTTATTCATAACAAAATCACAACATACAACTATCTATTACTACTACTTCATTCATAATAAAATCACAACATACAACTATCTATTACTACTACTACTTCATTTCATTACATGCTACTACTTATTATTTAGCATACTACTACTTAGTTGCTTACTAACCTTATTTATTACTAGTGATAAAGAAAAGATTATTTTATTTTACTTTACTTTACTAAAGAAAAGGTCTTTTTTAATTAATTACAACTAGTGATTTAAAATAAAAGAAAGCTCTTTTTAATTAATTACAACTAGTGATTAAAATAAAAGAAAGATCTTTTTAATTACTTCTACAACTAGTGTTTAGTAAAGAAAAGAAAGATCTTTTTAATTACTTCTACAACTAGTGTTTAGTAAAGAAAAGAAAGATCTTTTTAATTACTTCTACAACTAGTGTTTAGTAAAGAAAAGAAAGATCTTTTTAATTACTTCTACAACTAGTGTTTAGTAAAGAAAAGAAAGATCTTTTTAATAGGACATATGTTTTTATTATTAGTCCAATGTTTAATTAAGGTCCTACAACCCACAATGGTTGTAAAATGAGTTCATATGCCTATGTGAATCAAGTCCTACAACCAACCATGGTTGTATGTCCAACATTATGCAATATGTAAGTTTTTAGTCCCATGTCATACAAACAAAAACTACCATAACAAAGATGTAATCTTTATGTGCTTTAGTAGATATTACTACTACTTATTTACTCTTTACTCATCACCACATACAACAACTCAAAAACAAAACAAAACAAGAAGGTAAGAAGAAGAAGTCAAACAACAAACAACAAACAAACAAACAAACAAACAAACAAGGAATCAAGAAGTGAAGAAACCCCCACCTTATTTCTTTTTTTGATGGAAGAACTAGCTAGTTAACCTTCTCTTTCCCCTAGCTTTTAGAAAGCTTCTAATCAACCTACAAAACAAAACTCTCAAGTTATTTTGTTCTCTCTTTCTTTTCCTTTCTTTCTTTCTTTCTTTCTTTCTTTTGTTTTCTAAAATGAGAGAAGGAGGAGAATGAAGGGGTATTTATAGGTGGAGAGAATGGGGGAAAGTGCAAATGTGCATGCACACAAGTGCAAAAAGGACCCTCCCTAAAAGGGGGGCCGGCCATGCCTAAAGGAAGGTGGGGAGTGGTGGAGGTAGGACGTGGTGGAGGTGTGGTGTGGTGGAGAATTAGTTCTAGAAGAATTTCTCCTAATTCTCCATGCACAATTAGTCTAAGTTAAACGCTTATAAAACCCTAACACTCTAATAGGTTTTGTTATAGCAAACTAAGTGTTGTCCAAAAATATACAACACACAATTCATACGATGCGCTAATCGACCTACTACTCGTATGCGCGCATATATGTCCGTATACCGAAAAATCTTCGCGTATTCCGTATAAAATAATTAAATCTTGGAAATAATAATAAAATAAATTTTATTATTAGTTCGGAAGATCACGGTATCAATTTGATACAATACGGATATATACTGACCGATATCTGGATACCGATAATGTCTAGGGGCAACCCGGGTGAAAATCACCAAAATAATTTAATTTTGGAATTAAGATAAAATAATAATAAAATAATAATAAAATAATAATTTATATACGGTAATATCCGTCCGGGATATTACAGGTGGAAAATTATGAAACTTTATTTTTTGTTACTACACATACTAGGGAATACCCCAAATTTTTCGTGGATTTAATTAGTAAGTTTTTATGCTGTTTTCCTATTTATGAGCATAAACTTCTGATTTATGGCTGAACGTGTTTTCTGGATACAAATCTGTTTTGAGTCCTGTTGTTGTGAAATACCATATAACTTATATATATTTGCTGGATTCGGCAGAGAGTCTATTTTCCATATTTTATGACGGATCCAGAATTGCACATTTGTAGCAACAAAAATTTCAGATTTAGCGCAATACTGTCTTGCTGTCCCGAACTAGAGTTTTTGTTGTCCTATCCTTTTGTGAGTTCTCTTTCATCTGTACATATTTGTCTTTCAACTGAGCCTATCACTTGTTTGTACCATGCTATTCTTGTCCTATTTTGTGACACGTACATGTCTGTTTGATAATGATAACAAATAACCAAGGTGGGGTTAAGGGAAAGATCTAGTAGTGGACAATATAGGAGCCTGTACTCGGAAGGAGACTCGTGTTTCCCGTGCTACATGTTTACCGACCATGTTAACGACTAAGTTATTGATCAAGTTTACCGACCAAGTTACCGATCAAGTTACCGACCAAGTTAATTTCCTGTTACCGATCAAGTTTACCGACCAAGTTAATTTCCGGTAACCGATAAAGTTTACCGACCAAGTTTTGTAATCTTGTGAATACCTGAGTACATGACCTATAGAATCCCCTACGAAATCTAAACGTAACTTGTTTGAATGTAGAAACCATGTGGTAAATGGATGGGACACATGAAGTGCTACCTAGATAGAAATAATTCAAGACTTGACTTGACATAACATGATATTTGTACATGCTACCTGTATCCTGTATACCTGTATACCTATATACCTGTTTACTTGTTCATCTGTATACCTGTTTACCTTCATGCATGACACTTGACACTTGATACATGTTTCCTGTACCCTGTTAGTACATCATGTTACTTGATTTTCTTTCCTGATTCATGTTAATTATCTTTCTTTGTTGACATGCCTGTTCCTTGCTATGTAATTTTCACTGTTATTGTATTCTCGTTTATTCTTTTCTTGTACTTGTATCTGCACTACAAGCGGCCCGTAACTTGTATTGACGGGTGTTTTGTTTTTTTTTCCTCTTTCTGCAATTTGTTAAATTACAGACTTTGGTGACCAGCTGCCCGATGGAGTAGGTGATCTGAGATTCTAGCTGGCTGGAGTTCTTGCTACAATTTACTTTCCTGTTGCTTTTAAATAAATGTATTGCTACTTGGATTATTTTGTATTGGGCAGTTTGACACAGGAATTTTGACTTATTCAGATCAAGTTTATTTGAAATTTATTTTGTTTTATTTCAAGTCAATTCCTGTTGGTTTCTTGATTTATTTATGCATGCGTGGTTGACTTCTCATGCTTCCTACTCAGATTATTCCTATAAAATGTTGTATAGATCCTGACAGCTTATGGATGATAAAATTCATTCGCTGGGCTTAGTCACGTATCCTTATTCCGTATTCTCTTTTTGGGAAGCGGGGCATGACAGAAATCCATACTGATATTCTACCATTTCCATTCTGGAATGGGCAATGGTTGTAATAGACCTCCCGGTTTTTGGTTTTCTACCTTAAACTTCTGACCTGTAAGGTATTTGGCCACCAATCCCGCCACATCCCGCTTCATTCCAGACCACTAGAAATGCTGCTTCACGTATTTATACATCTTTGTGCTTCCTGGGTGAACTGTGAGTAAGGTGGAGTGTGCTTCCTTCATGATATCTTCCCTTAATTCATCAACTTTTGGCACACACAACCTGTTACCAAACCAAAGAGACCCTTCCTTCACACTGAACTCTTAGACTTTTCCTTCATTGACTTGCCGCTTTAGTGCTTTAATCTATGCATCTCCTATCTGAGCCTTCTTGATTGGTCATTCAGACTCGGTTGCAATTCCAGACGTGCCAAAACTGTGCTCAAATCTTGAACAATCACTTCAATAACGGCTTGTCTGATCTCTTCATCTAGCTCCCTTCTTTTTGCAAGGAGCAAGGCTATACTCCTATTTCTGCTGAGTGCATCCGCCATAACATTGGCTTTTCCCGGATGATATAAGATTTTCGGTCTGATATCCTCCAAAACCTCTGACCAATGCCTCTACCTGAGATTCAAATCCTTTTGCTGGTAGATATATTTTAGACTTTTCTGGTCAGTAAAAAACATCTCTACCTTGGTCCCACAGACATAGTGTCGCCACAACTTCAGAGCAAAAATTATTGCTGCCAACTCCAAGTCGTGTGTTGGGTAATTCTTCTCATGCGGTCGAAGTTGCCTTGATCCGTATGCTATGACCTTCCCTTCTTGCATTAGAACACATCCGAATCCCAAAAATGATGCATCACTGTAAATCACATACCCCTTATCTGGTTGAGGCATAACCAAAATCGATGCAGAAATCAATTTGCTCTTCAACTCTTGAAAACTCTTTTCACATTTCTTAGTCCAGTCAAAGCTTACGTTCTTCTTTGTCAGTGCTGTAAATGGTACAGCAGTTCTGGCATAGTTCGGGATGAACTTCCTGTAGTACCCCATCATGCCTAAGAAGCTCTTGACCTCCTTCACAGTTCTCGGCTGAGGCCATTCCTTTACTACCTCGATCTTTTGCGGGTCTGTAGCCACTCCCTCCTTAGAAAGGACATGGCCTAAGAATGCCAATTTTGATTTCCAGAAATTACACTTTGACAATTTGGCATAAAGTTGATGCTCCCGCAGTTTGCTCAGTACTACAGTCAAATGATCAGCATGCTCATCTTCTATTTTTGAATACACCAAGATGTCGTCTAAGAAGACAACCACAAATGAATCGAAGAATGGCCGCAAGATACGGTTCATCTTTTCCATAAAATTCACTAGAGCATTGGTCACTCCAATGGCATCACCAAAAACTCGTAATGACCGTGCCGGGTTCAAAATGTTGTCTTGGGTATATCTTCTTCTTTGACCCGAACTTGATGATAACCTGAACACAGATCAATCTTTGAGAATACAGCCGCTCCCTGGAGCTGATCAAACAAATCATCAATCCTGGGAATCAGGTACTGGTTCCGAACAGTAACCTTTTTCAACTCCCTGTAATTGATGCACATCCTTACGGTTCCATTTTTCTTCTTCACAAGTAGTGCGGGTGCTCCCCAGGGTGAAGCACTCAGTCTAATGAATCCTTTCTGTAAAGTTGGGGACAACCTGGCAGAACATGACCAATCTTCCCGCAATTGTAACATGTACGGGTATCACTCTGAGAGTCCGCATCGGACATTAGCCCTTGAAATGTCCTTGGTCACCACATAGGAAATAGCTCCCTAGCTTGGCACCTTCGGTCCTGCCAATAGTTTTCTGGAATATCTTATTCCGACCCTGGTTCCTGAATATCGATGCTGGTGCAGGCCTCTTTCCCTTGTTCCATCCTCCAGTTTTCACTTCCGGTTCTGGTCCTCGGTTCATATCTAACTCCGTCGTTGCTGCATGGCGGACCAACTTCTCGAACCTTCGAATTCATAAGGGTACCATCTTGGCTCTAAGTATAGGCTTGAGCCCCTACTCAAATCTCTTAGCCTTCTTGACCTCGTCCTGTACCATGTCTGGAGCATACTGGGAAAGCTGAGTGAACTTGGTCTCATACTCATGGATCGTAAGGCTTCCCTGTTTCAGGTTGAAGAACTCCATGGCCTTGTCTTCTTGCACATCCAAAGGAAAGTAGTGCTGCCTGAATTTTCCTAAGAAGTCTTTCTAGGCAATGGGTCTTTCACCCATGCCCCTCTTCACTGATTGCCACCAGACCCCGGCATCCTTCTCTAGTAGAATACTAGCCAACCTGACCTTGCTGTTATCCGGCGTCAGCATCACCTCAAATATTGTTTCTAACTGACGAATCCAGTCCTCAGCTGCTGTCGGGTCTGCCTGGCCCTCAAAAATAGGCGGCCTCATTCTACGAAAAGATTCGACCATCTTGACAGGGTCGGTAGTTGCAACCCCACGTTTACCTGCGGGTGCTCCATGTTGCTGAACGTTGTTTCGGCTTGCTTCTACAGAATCCCCAACCACCTGATACATACGAGCGAACTCTGCCCCTATATCAAGACCTGTGCCATTGCCACCACTACCCTCACCCTTCATTCGAGTCGATCCTACTGCTCCTGGTTCTCCGAGATATCTGGTAGAAAATAATGGAATGGACATAGGCATCTTATCATGATATTTCAAAATAATATTCATCCAATCTCATAATGTCACGTCCTGCTTTCCAAAAGGAATACGGAATATGGTACGCGACTAAGCCCAAAGAATGGCTTTCACCATCCATAAGCTGTACAGATTCATTTAACTCAGCATAACAGTAAATATAGCAATATACTCAACCACACATGCATGAACAATTATAAATCAACAGTATTTATTTGCAACAATAATAAATATCCCAAACAAATACAAGATTTGAATCAAAATAATACAAGCAGGAAAATGAAAAGGGAAAAATATGAAACAAAACAGGAAGTACTGACATGGAGAAAAGCAACAGTAGGTGACAGTCTACAGATAACACGAAACAGTAGGTAAACAGTAAAGATAACAGTAACAGTAACAGTAAGGGATAACAGTAACAGTAACAGGATGTGACAGTGAAACAGTTATTCTTATGTCTAATGTTCATTACTATCTAGGTAGCACTTCATGCATCCCAAATTTTACCACATGGTTGCTACATTCAAACAGTTTCGTTTTTAGATTTCGTAGTGGAACCTATAAGGCCGTATATTCAGACTAACAGTGACAATAACAATAATAGAAAACAATAACGGTGTCATGGATCATGCCCTCATGCATCCAGAGTAAAACAGTTGGTACCACAGTAAATAGTTGGGAGAAACGAGTCCCCTTCTGAATACACATTACTATATTGTCCACTACTAAATCTTTCCCTTAAACCCCGGCTTGATTATTTTTCATTATTATTAAATAGATGTGAACGAACACAAACAGGGCTAAAGACATGGCAAGAACAAAGGACAAGTCTAAGATGAATAGGGAACACAATGGGTGACAAAAACAACCTATAACAGTCAAAACAACGAAATTTTTAGTTCTTGACAGTAAGACACTACTGCACCAAATCTGAGATTCTCATTGCCACAGAACTGCATCTAGATCTGTTAGAAAATCTAGAAACTAGACTCTTTTCCGAATCTAGCGCATATATACAAGTCATACATCATCTACGGTAACAGGGTCTAAACAACGTTTAATACAGAATTTATGTTCAGCAAGAATATGCAAAATCTTGTTTGTAAGCATGAAAAAGGTTTAAAAACATCATAATTAAATCTGAGAAAAATCTGGAAAATTTCCTAGCATATCTATTCTCAACATATAAAATATCATGAAATTATACTCAGATAGTATAGTCAATATAATTGGGAAAACAGAGTAGTGCAGCAAAATTGTAATTCTGAAAGTTCAGATACAACAGTACCAAAATAAAGATAATTCACAAAATACAGTTCAAAATCTAGATCCATCAAAAGGGTGATAAAATAGACAAATCAGGCTACAGTTCATATTCACAAAGTTTTCATAAAAAAATGAATAGAATCAGGTTGAAAACATAATTCTTTACTGAACAGCATGCAGTTTGGAAATTGTGTGATTGGTTTTATAAGCATGGAATGAGTTATAAAAGTCATTAAATAATTCTACAAAAATTAGGGGTTGATCCCAGTCATAACTAAACATACCCAGAAAAATATTAAGTCCAAATTCTAAATTTAGTATCAGTTTTAAAATAATAATTCACACAGAAATCATATAATTCAGAATCTGGAATTTACGATACAACTGCAGTAAAGCAGCGATAAATTCTACATCGAAAATTCGAATTCAGATCCGTTGAAATTTCTAAAAACTAGAAAACAAAGCCTACAAATCATATTCACAAATTTATTTATTTTACTGATGTTAACAGGGTTGAAATTACTGTACTAAAATAGGGTAGCAATAAAACAAAACTTATTTCAAACAATTTAATTACAATAGATCCAATCTAAGATGTCATACAAAGCATGGTATCTAGGTTACTCAAATCAGCATGTCATGTGTATTAACAGTCTATAATGAGATAGTACATCTAACAAATTAAAGCATCCATGTAACAATTATCTACAACATACGGTGTGTCACAAATAAGCATACAATCAAGATGTCCATCTAAATTAATTTATTTTTCACGCAACGGGTGAGAACTTATTGTGAAACAATCATGATCAAGAGATGAAGGAATGGGTCAACTAACAAGATATGATTTCATTATGAGAGTGACAACAACACATGCAAGACTACTTACGGTATTTAACTTGTATGAAGAACAAATACATACAAGCTACTTGCCTGATAAATGACGACGAGGATGATGAAAGAATAACGGGAACGGATCCCGGCACACGAACACAACCACACGTGCACAAGGGACAGCACGTACGAGAATAAGAGCCAATAGCAAAACACGTGCGATGCACATGCTCTCCACTACACAGTGACGACAGCAGCAACAGCAGGCGGTGGCGACGTTAGACGTCGGGGCTGTTAGTCGAGGGGACGGCGACAGGGAAGGACGATGGGGAGAAGAAGACGATGACAGCGGTAGGCCGACGGCAATGGTGGCAGCAGAAATGCCGAGGGAAGCTCGACGCTGGGGGAAGACGATGGGGATGCTTGGGCTGACGGCGACTCGAGCGATGGATGCACAGGTGTCGGTGCGTGAACGAGGTAGGCAACAGGGTAACAGGGATCAGGGGTAACCACCGGTGGTTATTGGGGGGGGTTACAACAAGATAGAGGTCGGGTCGGGAGGAGGAGAAAGGTTGCCTGCGACGGGGTGATGTGTTGAAGGGGGTCGACAGGAATGAGAAAGGGAGATCGGGGTGCAGTTGACGGCTGAAGTAGGAAGGAGAGATTAGGGTTTAGATAATTAGGGTTAGGGTATGTTTAGTAAGGTTATATAGAGCCAAGGCGGCTTTGGGTTAACTGGGTAGTATCCAATAGGAAGAGAAATAGTCAAATATTAATCAAATAGGCCATGAATAGGTTTAGACAAAACACAAGGAGAAGAACAATTATTTAGATCAATCAAATTGAGAAATAAAGGCTGAATCAAAGTAAAATGAATTATAAAGAGAGAAAGAACAACACACGATTCAAAAGGGACGAAAATAAATACAATGAGAAATAAAATAAAATAACCAGGAATTTGATTAAATACAAACAACATACAATAACGAGTCACAGGGGTTACACATAATGTGCATGCGATTTTGTAGCTTAAATACAAGGCTATGCTTCATTTCATTAAAAACCCTTTATCTTACAACTTGCATTTTTTCATTACATTATATATAACATAGATGTAAACAGCAAAATGACAAAACAACAAGATAACTGATAGGAACCTATCCACCTAATCACTACCACTTGTGTCTCCTGCAGGGCTCCCTGCAGCAGGTGGTGGTCCTAACAGTGCCTGCAGTTGGGTGATCTGTGCCTGAAGCTCAGTGCACTTGCGCTCCATACGCACATACTGCACTCGGTGTGTGTGCTTCATGATCACCGTCCAACGATTGGCCCTTGCCTTGGCCCTCCTCAGCTCTGTCACTTCCCACTCGGTATTGAGGGTCACAAACTCACAAGAATCCATCCGGTTCTCGAGGAATGCGAGGCACCAACCCCATGTCATGAGATCATAGAACACCTGCTCGAAAGCCGCTCCACTGCAGTCGGCTGGGGCAGTGGCGGGGGTGGAGGTAAAGGAATTTGGCCATCTGCAGGGGCACCCCCTGCTGCGGCAGCTACTGTGGCCCCATTGGCCAACCTAGCTTCTATCGGTGACTCGTCACCATCTGTGATGGGCTCCAAGTCTGAGTCCACCTCAGTCTCAATCCCATGTGCCCACCCATTCCCATAGGGAATCGCATCGTCAGCCATCCTGCAAGGAGTAAATATGGAAATTAGTCCAGATATAGAAATATCATAAAACATAAGTTGAAGGAGCAACAATATTATTTATAATTGTCTACAACTGGTTAAATCCAAACCCTTACAATTCATCCAAGTCTATTTTCCTATTGTGTCAGACTATAAATTGAAGTCAGCTATGATACACTTCTGTAACGCCCCGAATTTCCTATATGGAGAATTCGAGACACGAGCCAGGACCTTTACATTCAATTAGCCACAATACACAGAAAAGCAGGAAAATTTAAAACTTTTTATTCAACATAATATATTACAAGCCGAGTGTTACAATGATTTCAATAAAATTACATCAGAGTATATATGAAAAATAAATGAACAATGGGCTCTTTACTTGGACGCTATGCCTTGCCTAGAGTTCTCCCGGATCAGTGGTCCTGTATCCATGAGCTAATTGAATGGGTACATCAGTACATATACTGACGCCTAAACGCTGATTACAAGCAGCGGAAATCTCAACGTTAAACAAACATATTTAAGCATGGTAAAATGTACAGGTGTAGTTTAAGTGTCCGTGGGTGTTATGACTTAGAATCTAATGCAAGGTTAACTAAGGCTATGATGCACTTATTCTAATGCAAGCGAGACTCTAGAACCGTATGCATCCCATAACTACATACGTCCATATCAAGCTGTTCTCCATATTTAGGGATTTTGAACCCGCATTATGAATTCTACTTTTGTACTCAACCTGTTCTTGACAGATACAACGTGACTGATGAGGTTGCAGACGTGGTCAAGTCCCACCAATGCAGTATGCTCTTGGTGTCTACGTTTTCCACTACTACCCAGCGTACCGGACCTCCATCAAAAGCCTGACAAACGTAGGGTATCTGCAGCACAGGATAGCACGAAGCCTACCCTGTGGCACCCATAACTTATAGAACAGAAGTCTATGGCCTATTAGCTTCCCCGACATAGAATATGATGGAATTCTGAGGTCCATCCCCTAGTTCTGACAAAAGAACCTCCCATTCTTATCATGATATTTTAGGAATTAACAGAACAAGATACGTAACCCGTGCTCCCAACTCGTCAGATGGCACCGCACGTATCCCTTTGACAGAAAAGGTACAACCCGATAAAACCACCTAGTGTCAGCCTATAGTGTAACACCCTACAATTTTAAATAATTTTTTTGATATTAATAAATGAATTAAAGTGATTTTTGGTGATTTAATAAACATTTTTTTGAAATTTATCTTTTTATACGTACAAAACATGTGCAAATATTTTCTTGGAAAGTTCAACTCAGAAATTATTTTGGGAAAACCTAATATTTATTTGTAGGTATTATTTATGAACTTTCTGGATTTTTCTGATATTTATTTGGCATATTTGAAAATCTTACAGAAAGAGGGGCGTTTGTGCAAAATTAGCGCTTGGAGTAAAAACTCCAGAATTTCAGTTTTTTGGGATGAGCATGATGTCCAGACAACTCAGAGGTAAAGATTTTACTTTTTATTCTAATATATTTTTTTTATTTCGCAAATTTGTTAAAGAAGGGTCTTTTTGCAAAATTGTCACTTATAGGCAAAAATTACAAAACTTATTTTTCTTAGTTTGAAAATAGTGCCAGCCAGATCAGGGTAGTTATGTTTGGTTTTTAAATATAAATTGAATTGGTTAGTCTAATTTCCTGATATAAGGATTTATATATGTAAAGATATATTCTAAAGGGATATTTTGCAAAATCTTCTCAAAACCCTAATACCCTGAATTTCGGCTATTAGAAGAGAGGTAGCAGTTGTCTCATTGCTGTACAAAACAAAGGGTTTTCTTTATTATTGATTTCTTGGATTTTCGAAGTGAGGATCTTGGATTTCTTGCGAAATGAAGGACTTTTCTTATTCTCTTTATTATTTCTGTTTATTCTTCAATAAGGTGAGTGATATATGTTTGCTTTCTTACTGTTCTATGCATATTGTATGTGATGATTTGTCTATTAGAATGCATGATAGATGATGGTATGATGATATAATGAATTATTGATGGATGGATGAATCAAGATTGAACCTTTCATGGAAACTATGCTATTGATGAATAAAAATTCTATATAGATAACTTGAGATTGTTAAGAACCTAATAGAAATCATGGGCATGTGGATTTCTTTCATATGCTGATTTGATTGGTTATAATGAGTTGTAGGACTTATAATGCACAAAATTGAATAAAGATGGATTCTTTACTGTTGTATATGCACGTATGATCTATTTGGGTGTTTTGATGAGAAGAACTTGACTAAATACATGTTGTGATTGCATATATTCATAGACAAACTGATGTAAGTGGTTGTGTGTATGTTTAAAAAAGTTCAAGAGGGGTTTTTGAATAAAAAATATCAAGTTTTGAAGGGGAAAGGGGGTTTTGATGTTTCGGGTCTAATTGTATACAGCTGAAAATCGATTTTTGTGTTTTTATGAAGTTTTCGATTGGGATCTTGATTTTTTTTTATACTGAGATTGAATTGAAATATTATACTACTCATATTTGATGGATTCGATGAAGCTACTAATACTTGAACACACACACACACACACACACACACACACACACACACACACATATATATATATATATATATATATATATATATATATATATATATATATATATATATTCATATTATCTGTTTTGAAGAAGTTTTGTCGAAAAATTAATTTTTATGAACTTGGTGAGATTTTGATTTGTTTTATAAACTCTAGTATAATAGGCAAGTTGTATTTGATCATCTCAGGGTTTTTAAATTTACAATTCTTGTTTTAACAAAGTATAATCTTGTATCAGTCAAAAGTGCACAATTTTGAAACTAGTCGAGTAGCAGCTAACAGTCGACCGGTCCCATTTTGAACTAAGATGTGCGGTCGAACGTCATTTGAAAAATTGGATTTTCTGGGCTTGTGTAGTCGACCATCGTTCTTTTGAACTGTTTTCGACATTCGACCGTCACATGCTGTTTTTGATGATTTGTTGAGTTTTCTTGCTGATTTCTTGAATGATTATTTCTTCGAACTTATGAATTATTGATATACTGTTTTAGATGATATTTTTACTACAGATTACTGTATTTTATAGAGAGTTATTTTTTTGGTTTTTATAGAATTTAATTTGTATTTCTATGACTTTAAGAAGCGAAATATATATGGATTTCAAGATATGGTTGTTTTGGGATATTCTATGACTTCAAAATATGAAACTCAGTTATTTAGTAGATTTAATATTTTATTTCAGTTCTGGAAATTTGTGGATGATTGAATAAATTTGGATTTGTTTGATTTAAAGAAGATTTCTTAATATTAACGATTTGGTGATGAAATTAAGAAATTTTATTGTGAGATTTGTGTTGATATTTCGATTTGTGGGTCTCTAAGTGTTAAGTGGAATTCCTATAAACCAGCAAATGAGATTTTGTGGATTTTGACCAGTTGGGTCTTGGGGTTGTTCTGTTGAAATTAAGTCTGGTAGGATACACTAATTTTAGAGTGGGCGAAATTTGTGTTTTAATAATAACTAACCTAAAGACAGGCACTAGTGGAGTTGTGATGGAACTTGGGGAACATAAGTATATAAGCTCTAGGGGTCTAGTCCAACGGATGCGTTCTAGGACTATGTTGTTTTGTCCCGAGAGGATAGTTGGTATGTTCGCGTGTCGATGGTCGGCAGGCCGATTCACGGAACATACGATGCATTCGTGTGTCGAGGGTCGGCGGGCCTATTCACGGGATGTACTTGTGTATCTGCACGTCGAAGGTCGGCAGGCCTATTCGTGGGGTACACGGCAGGGAGGTGATTCTCCGAGGGGTCAGAGCTATGCTTACATGATGTTTGCGCGTCAAGGGTTGTCAGGCCTATTCGCGGAGTAATCTGGATCTTGTTTCTGTCACCGCAGTAGAATTAGTTGCACAACGAGGGATTAAACCCTATAAAGTGGAGAACGATAAGGGCTTGCACTGGACCTATGTAGTATGGAATGCATAGAATCCGACTTGTATGCCTTAGAGAGTCATCATACTACATTTGTGTTTTCTTGACTTGGTTTAATCCATGTTTGTTTCCTGTTTTCCTACACTTGACACTTAGTCTAGTTTCACTTGATGTTTTCATGCATTATTTATTGTAATTTCATATTCCATTCGTTACTACTGCTGGTATTTGTCGATTATGATTTTATTCTTTATGTTTTATTTATGCTGCATTTCTTTTGACGTCACACACCGTTGTGGCTGACCCTATAGTTTTGGGAGTTAGGATTATCTCTAGCCTCATGTTTTACAGGTAGGTACCCATAGCTTGGAATTTGTATGCATGTGGTAGAATGAAAATATGGCTTATGCAAATTGTAAAAGAATGTATTATAAAAGAAAGAAATTGTAATTCAAGGTGTTTAATTTTCTACTGTGCTTTGTAAAGAATTGATGTAATAAAAGTTGAAAAATTATCTGTGTTTGGCTATGTTTACTATTACATTGAGGTAGATGCTGAGAATTGTGTCACGTATTTTTGAGATATCATATTGAAAATTCAGGGTACTACATATAGGACGAGTCGGATCATAAGGTATCACCACTAATACCAACTCTACCCTTTTGGCAAGATATAGATAAAATGTTTTAAGTAACAATAGATACAAGTTACTACCATAATGATGTCACTAATCCTAAACAATCAAACGGGGTTACCATAATTTCAATACCACATGCTGGATTTCAACCTATATTTTCTTAAGATTATCATGGATCCAACTCACGGCCTATCGATCCAAGACTCCGGTGATGGGATTTCCCTCACTCACCACTACCCCTAACTCGGATATCGTCTACATTCTCGGTCCGCGATCAACCTACACCGGTTAAGATATGCCGGCACACGAGGTGTGACTTATCCACAGTTTCCAAGGTGGTAAAATACAAGTCTTGATGGTCGATGGCCCCTAGGGTAACTACAATACCCTAGACGAGCTTTAACAAATGCTACATACGAACCAATTAAAGGCTAAATAATAGCCCAACTATTTTTCCAACCTAAAACATGCTATGACATGTGTTAAAAGCATATAGGAACATATTGAAGTCCTAAACAAGGGCTTGAATAGGGGGAAAACAACCATATATTCCAAACGGCGAATTGGCCAAAAGTCAAAAACTACTGAAGTTTGAGAAATTCACAGTAATTTCTATGTTTGTTGGAATCTAACAAAATTGGAATTTTTGGAAACCCAAGAACATCTACTACACCTCTCTAGTTGACAATTTTCTCAAGTTAAGTCAACAAAAGGTAGAAAACTCCTAATCTTTCCGAACAGAAACTCAGTCAGAGGAAGTTGCTGCTGGAATTTTATAAAATTCATAATAGATGCTACACTTATCGAAATCTAGCAAAATTGGACTTTTTGGAAAGCTAAGAACGCCGAATACAGATCTCTAGTTGACAACTTTCTCGAATTCCTTATAGAACTTAAGTTTACTGATTTTGAACACATGCTTGAAATCAACAAAAAACAGCAGATTGCTGAAACATACAAAATTTATAACTCATGATACGATCTAACAAAATAAGACTTCTGGAAAGCTAAGGATATCTACTACAACTCTCTAGTTGACAACTTTATCAAATTCCTTATAGAACTCAAGTTTGTTGATTTTTAACACATGCTACTACAAACTTGTTCTTTTACCCATGGAACAAACATAGAAATCTTCTAACAATCTAGAAGCAAACAGAGCATGCTACTACAACTTGATCTATCATGAACTAGAATTACCCAAAACTTGATTTTTAACAAGTATGAAAGTAAACATACAACAAACTACTAGAGACTTTATCTTTCATGAATTAGGAGTTCTATATATTAGAAAAAGACTACTCCTTTATGAATTACAAGTTCTACATACAAGAAGTACTACTCCTCAATTGAATTAATAGTTCTACATATTAAAAAAAACTACTCTTTTATGAATTACAAGTTCTACATACAAGAAGACCACTCCTTTATTGAATTAAAAGTTCCATATACATGAAAGACTACTCCTTTTTGAACTAGAAGTTCTACATACATGAAAGATCACTTTTTTGTGAACTAGAAGTTCTTCATACAACAAATTATTAAAAGATTGGTCTTTTTTGAACTACTAGAAGTTCTACATACAACTAAAAGTTCTACAAACATGAAAAGACTACTCCTTTTTAAACTAGAAGTTATATATACATGAAAGACCACTCTTTTATGAACTAGAAGTTTTTCATACAACATAATTTTTAAAAGATTGGTCTTTTATGAACTACTACAAGTTCTACATACAACTAAAAGTTCTACAAACATGAAAAGACTACTCCTTTTTAAACTAGAAGTTCTTCATACATGAAAGATCACTCTTTTGTGAACAAGAAGTTCTTCATACAACAAATTATTAAAAGATTGGTCTTTTATGAACTACTAGAAGTTCTACATACAACTAAAAGTTCTACAAACATGAAAAGACTACTCCTTTTTAAACTAGAAGTTCTTCATACATGAAAGATCACTCTTTTTTGAACTAGAAGTTTTGCATACAACAAATTATTAAAAGATTGGTCTTTTATGAACTACTAGAAGTTCTACATAAAACTAAAAGTTCTACAAACATGAAAAGACTACTTCTTTTTAAACTAGAAGTTCTTTATACATGAAAGATCACTCTTTTATGAACCAGAAGTTCTTCAAACAACAAATTATTAAAAGATTGGTCTTTTATGAACTACTAGAAGTTCTACATACAACTGAAAGTTCTACAAACATGAAAAGACTACTCCTTTTTAAACTAGAAGTTCTTCATACAACATATTATTAAAAGATTGGTCTTTTATGAACTACTAGAAGTTCTTTATAGAACTAAAAGTTCTACAAACATGAAAAGACTACTCTTTTTTGAACTAGAAGTTCTATATACATGAAAGCACTCTTTTATGAACTAGAAGTTCTTCATACAACAAATTAAATGATTGGTCTTTTATGAACTACTAGAAGTTCTACATACAACTAAAAGTTTTACAAACATGAAAGACTAGTTAGAGAAGACCCCCCCCCCCCCCCCCCCCTCTTTTTACTATGTTGGAATAACTTGCCTTAGCTTTCCTTCTCCTTCCTCCTAGCTTCTACTACTACCTACAAATGAGAACTCTCTTGTTAGAACTTCTCTATTTCTTTTGCTTCTCTATTTTTTTTCTTTAGCAAATGAGACAAGGAGGGGGGGGGGGGGGAGGGGGGGGGGGCTATTCATAGAAAATGAGAGAGAGAATATGAGACGGGTGAGGGGGTGAGTTAGTGGTTTAGAACTTGGTTGCCTTGGGAAAGTTGGCTGCCCAAATAGGTGAGGGAGAAGTGAAGGTGAGTGTAGGCTTGAGTTAACTTAGGAGAGATGGAACAACACCTATTAATACTAATTTTTATTTTTAATAATTATAAAATCTATGTTTATCCCTCCAATTAAATCCTAGGCATTCATTCTAGGTCAATAATGACAAAAATAAAGATATTTTTGTCCAAAAATACATACTATATGATTTGTACAAATGTACAAAATCGATACAATACGTATACGTATATACTAATATATATACCGATAATTTTTATTTGTCAAACAGAACAATCTGTACAAAAATAATTTAATTCCGAGAATAAAAATGAAATAACAATAAAAATTTATCGGCTCAGAAGATTTTAGTACCAAATTGATATAATACATAAATATATAGACTGGTAAATATACAGATAATGATTATTAATTACACCGAGTAATATCCACCAAAAATATTTCAATTTTGAAAATAAAAATAATAAAATAATATTATTAATATCTGCTCGGGATATTGCACAGCCCCCAATGAAGGATCCACCGACTCAACTAGATCCCAGAGAATGGACGACTAAGTCCTTCGCCGTATCCAAGAGGTAGAAAATCATTTAGAACATATGAAGAATGAGAGAAACTGCTCTAGCATGGCCGACCGCCATAGTCGACCTCCTTTTAGCAAAGCCATCCTCGATGCAACCATCCCAAGGGGCTTCAAGGCTCCTCAATTTGAATTCTACAATGGAGAATCAGACCCGACAGACCATATAGAGTGCTTAAAAACACTCATGATGGTCTACAACGCCACCGATGTACTTATGTGTCGAACATTCCTCGCCACACTGAAAAGATAAGCAAGGGAATGGTATTCGCGCTTGACTCCAGAATCAATATTCTCTTTCGATCAGCTCGAGGAGCTTTTCATTGCGCACTTCGTTACTAGCCACAAGGCTGAAAAAATAAGTGTCTCCATATTAGAATAAAAGCAAAGAGATGTAGAACTACTAAAATACTTCTTCAAATGCTTTATAGCAGAAGCAAGGTCAATTTCCTCCTTGGACTCTTCAATGGCAACTGCAGCTTTCTGTCACAACGTCATGCATAAAGAACCAAAAGCATCCCTCGCCAAGAGGCCACCTCGAGATTTCACTGAGCTCTTGGAAAGTATAGAAAAGTACATCAGTGTCGAGGAAGCTTTCAACCCACAAGTCAAGAAAGAGTCACTTTCCGGCAACAAACGGAAGAATGCAAGCCAGGAAATAGCGAGGAAACACCCAAGAAGTTCCTGAAAACGGTGCAAGCCAATGCCGTCCTCCTTCAACACCCCGCTTCAACAAGTTTACTCCTTTGAACACAGGCTTGTCTTCCATCCTCATGGTGGTTGAAAAAGATGGGATAGTTCATCCTCCTCCCGAAATGACAACGGCCAGCAAGTGAAGAGACAAGGGTCGATGGTGCATATTTCACAAAGGCCATAGACACACTACCGACAATTGCAAGGCCCTCAAAGAAGAAATTGAAGAACTAGTTCGGCGGGGCTATCTCTCTCAGTTTGTCTAATGAAACAATAATGCCAAAAACCCTCCATAACGGAGGGCTAATAAGCGTCCAGAAAGGCCTTCTGAATCATAAGACTCTGAGTGTAATACCCTGATTTTCATTTATGAAAATTATTATTTTTATTAATTTGTACGTTTTGTGCACGTGCAATCTTGTGGTATAAAATTTTTATAATTATTTTCATTACATAAACAATGAGTATATATATATATATATATATATATATATATATATATATATATATATATGTCTTTTCTATTGTTTTTATTAAATCCTATTTTTAAACAAACATAAGTATTCTTTTATTTTGAGCCCAACTTAATTTATTTTAAATGTAAGCTATTTTGGCCCATTAAATAAAAGCCTATGAGTTTCTCTTTTTTATTACAACTTGTAGTGTAGAAAATTTTTATAGATTTTTTTATAAAAAATAAAATGTACAACTTTTAAAATAAGGGGACTCTGGGAACAAGTGCATCACATGTGCACGTGTTTGTGCACCTTTTTGCATGGCCGGATATGGATTATGAGGGAAAAGAGAGTGGAGTTTGTGGGAGGTGGTTTTGTGATCATGGTTGGTTACTACAACTTCCCCTTGAATCCTAGACTTTATTTCTTAACTCCTATATCAATAATAGCCTTCTATTTGTCCCAAAATTTTGTATAAATACCCCCCCCCCCCAACCCCCTAGCCTAGTTATTCTTGCACTCTTCATTCTCCAAACCTATAGTGAAAGAATACAGTTATTAATAGTAGATTATTAGTAGGAAGTGAGAATAAAAGAGTGAGAGTTTGAGTGTGTGTGCTTGCATTCAAGGAGGCCGGCTACATCACCATTAGGAGGGCTCGGGTTGCACTTTGGAGGCTCGGGTTGCACATCAAGCAAGGAGGAGGAGTACTCGTTTGGCAAGCTCGATCTAGGAGGAGAAGGGCTCTTTCGTTTAGGAAGTGTTATGTGATTTTTCTCTCCAAATAAGGTGGGTGGTTTTCTATATTTCTAATTTAGATACCATGCTAGGAGTGATTGAAGTAATGATGCATGAAAGAAACTAATAAGAGTACACTTAATTGGAAAAAAGGACTTGCTAGTTGATTAAATTAATGCTTGATAGATTGTATGTTAACTTGTCATGAATCTTAATTTTGTGTGCGAATTGTTTGTAGTTATGGAAATATTGAATTGAGATTGTTGATAATGTCAAAATTAAGTACAAAATGCTAGTAGATGAAATTATTGTTTTGTGTGCTAAATAGACTATCGTGATATTGTTTCGAATGAATAAAATTATCCTATGCATTTGGGTGTATGAAAGAGGGAAAAACAGAGAATTATATTTATAATGTGAAATTTTTTTATACCGAGTTGTGTGAGAAATGGCAAAATGAATTATAAAAAGAGTAGTATGCAAATTTAAATTATTGTATGAGAAATGTGTATTAAATTATTGAAAAATTATTTTAAAAATACTGGAGTGATAATTTAAGTTAAAATATACATTCTGCAGATTTACATGGTTTTCGGTGCAAGCAAAACAAAGATAAGAGCTTTTCAACATCGAAATGTTCTAATGAAACAGAGAGTCGAATTAAATAAAATTCAAGTTATAGTTGTGACAACCTGAGCCTATAGCACAAGTGGTTGGTGAGCCCTTTAGCACTACAGTAGCGCGGGCGTGTCTTGAGGTCTCTGGTTCGATATCTGTGTCCACCATTCTTTCGTGTGCGTTTTTTTTAAAAAAAATTAACCCAGATTCGCACAGAGAGTATAAAAGCCTATGTCTCCTCTTCATATCGCTGAGCGCAAATGGCCCAGTGGCTAGTGCGTGTGGCTGACTTCTTAAAGGTTGCGGGTTCGATTCTGGTGTAGGCCAAAATTTTTATATATTTTTTTATATCGATTTTGGGGTTTTTCTTGATGTGTAAAGTTTCCGAAAAAAATACCGTTATTATTCTAAAATCATATACTACTTATGAAAATTATTTTGGAGTTATTGGAATGAAATAAAGTGTATTTTGGAAGTAAAATTGTATCGAAACTATGGTTTCATACTCATCTAATTTCATAAAAAAAAAGTGTGATCTAATGAGGTGATTAAGATAAGTATTAAAAAGGAAAATTGATGGAAAGAAAATATAAATGTGAATTTTTATATGAGTTATTTTGCTAAAGAGTAGCGTGACAATGGTGATTTTGTGAATGTTCACTTTGAATAGATGTTTCGTTTTATGATTTTAATGTGGAAATAAATATTGGTTATGGAATGCATGATTTATAATTGAACTCCGTGTATGATTATTGATTCATGAAAAGATTGGAAATCATGCAATTGAAAAAGAAAAATGTTCTTGAGTATGACAACTCAATATGTGAATTTGTGAATTGAAATTGAAAATTAGGGTGTAGCCAAAACTCACACCGGCAAGTGAAAAATGATAAGATATGATAATTGAAAGTGAAAAGACCATGTTTGGGTCATTGGGAAATGAAAGAAATAAGACCAGTATTAGTGAGAGGGCTGACTCTAAGATATTGATTTTGTTCATGATTTTCATTAAAGTAAGAATTAGTACATAGTGAAGAGGTGATGAAAGTGAGAGAAAAATACAAGTATGAGGGCCTCGAGTCTACGATGTGGGTGTGATTCACAGTTTGTCTTCATGATGCATCGTGACATGATGTAGGCACTACTTCAGAATTATCGGGATCTTGGTGACGCTTGTGGGGTGTTTGGTGACTGCGAGAGGATCGTGTGCCATGAAGGAGGCTGAATTGTCCATAGGTTGTCTTCACGATTCGTCGTGACATGACGTGGGATTTCCCTCCAGTTTTTCTGTACATGAGCTCGTACTCATAGGACATCTAGGATACATACCATAGTTACAGTAGTAGATTAAGTCATGACGAGGGATTGAACCCTACAAGATGAAGAACGATTAAGAGGCTTGCCCTCAGACCTATGTAGTATGGGATGCATAGAATCCGAACAAGTGCACATTAGTGTTATGTAATATAAATAACTGCATTAAGGACTAAGTACACAATCACAACACGACATCAATAGGATATTCCCCTTAGTTTGATTTGTGAACAAGTTTGTATTTGTTAAATATGGAAAATCAATTATACTATTTCCGGCATAGAGAGGATGGCCATATATAATATTCGTCGGTTGAATAAACTGACGTACCCACAGTTTTGTATGCAGGATAAATGACATGATAAAGAATAAAGAAGGACTGATGCTTAGAGAATATTCAAATGTTGTTGTAATTTCATTTATATAAATATTGTAATTTTGCTTCCGCTGTAAAATGTAAAGTGTAAAGATTTCTTGTAACTCTGATGTAAAGTGAAAAGTTTTAAATTCCTTGTAAAATTGTACGAAAGAAGTGTAAAGATCCTGTGAAATCTCAAATTTAGTTGTATTTTGGAATTCGGGGTGTTAAACCGAGCACATGGCCATTGTACACACCATCCATGGAGGACCTATGGGGGGAGATACTAACTCCTCTCGCAAATCCTTTGTAAGGGAGGTTAATTCGGTACATAACACTCCACCCTCAAAGGGTTCGGTCCTCTCTGTGTCCTTCTCTGATAAAGATCTTGAGGGCATCAAAATGCCTCATTGCGATGCACTAGTTATCAATTTAGGCATAGAAAATCACGAGGTGCGACGTATCCTCGTGTACAATGGCAACTCCGTAAACATCTTCTTCATGGCCGCATTTGATGCTCTAAAGCTCTCGCTATACACTTCACGCTTCTCAGGCGCACCTGTCTAAGTCGAGGGAATTGTCGCACTAGACGTGACGGCGGGGAAAGCCCCAGTAACTCGGACGGAGGCTTTAGACTTTCTGGTAGTCGACGTCAAATCCGCGTACAGTGCCATATTTGGCCGCCCCAGACTAGCCGCTTTCCATGGGGTCGCCTATGCGTTTCACATGAAAATGAAATTTCCAACAACAACAGGTGAAGGCTATGTAGTGGGAAGCCAACAGGCAGTACGAGCATGCTACACTGCTACCATGGGGGGCTCGGTTCTCCCCCTCCATGATGAAGAGCTACTATAGGAAAATAATCACAGTATCACCGAGCCTGCTGACAAGGTCGATGCTCTTGCACTAGTCAGTCAAATCGAGAATTTTCAAATTTGTCAAGTTATCTCCTCCCAGTTCTGAGTACGTCCTCATCAGAACCCATCAATACACCCAAATCCCTCACCCGCAGCCACTTCGCTAAGCCTACGAGAAGAAACAGTCTTTCCAACGCTCATCACTAAATCAGAAGGCCTCTCCCCACACATTAAGACTTCGAAACAAACGACTCCAGGCAAGGTCTACCAAGTTGTTCGCCTAACGGCTCTCCAACTTGAAGACCCGGGGAGCAAGGATATGGTAACAAGGATTCGGGATGAGCAACACCTCAAGAAGTACAACGAGAGCATCTGAAACGCCCTCTCCTAATAGTAGAATTTTTAAAAATTTGTAATAAAGGCCAACCACTAGAGCATCCATTTATATTTCCTTTCAACAAAGACCACTTTCACTAACAATCATGCATGTAAAAAGGGCCAGCCATTAGAGCAACCCCACTGTTTATTTCTCAATAAAATTAGCTTGTTCATTTTTATGCATCTCACTCAATTTTATCAAAGCAAACAATGAGCTAAAAACACCCAACTTACACCTAGAGCAGCGCTAAACACTCGTTACAAGCTTTCCACAAGACGAGTTCGGAGTCCATACACATGGCTCTAAGAGACTAGCAATTTGCAATGAAGCAAGTTTAGAGTGCGCTTCGCCATTCGATCTGCTCCTACAATCCGTTAGCGCCTTCACGACCGGTTCGGAGTCTATATCCATGGCTCGAAGAGACTCTAGCAACTTGCAGAGAAGCAAGTTTAGAGTGCGCTTCGCAATTTGATCTGCTCCCACAACCTGTCAATACTTAAACTAACATGTTCGGAATCCATACCCATGGCTCGGAGTTACTCTCGCAACCCACGATTACACACATTCAGAGTTCAACTCGCCATTCGATCTGTTCCTCAAACTAGTTAAAATTCCTCAAAGACAGATTAACATGTCCAAAATTGTGGATTGTAGTTACTCTAGCAAGACTTGTAAAAAAACACTTAGAATTCAACTCTCCACTCGATGTGACTCGCATAATTTGTCAGAGGACCCATACAGCAAGTTCGGAAAACAACTCTCCTTCAGAGTTGCTCCTACAACTAACTGAGTTCAAGACGAAGAAGTCTTAAAACTCTGACATACACTGTCAGCAGTTCGTTAGCTATACGCAATAGACTTGAGACCCTATTATTTAGCTACAAAGAACCCAGTCAATGGCACCTCAATCTTGACAGCAAGGACCAAGCCCATGAAAAGAGTTCTTCAAATCATAGAACTATCACAAATCCATATGTTCAGATCTAGTAGTGCTACAGATATTTACAAGTACAAAGTCATAAATCATACAATTCGATCTACAAGCCATCCTTGCGATTCCATGGATGTGGGACGTTGTTCCTGAGAGATACGAGCCTCCTGGTGGGTCACATGTCGGCCACTGCTTTTTCTTGACCGCCGGCATCTTTGACAGAAAATGTCGATCCCATGGATTGAGATTATTGGCCTGCACACGAGGCGCGTGACTTTCCACCAACCAAAGCCAAACTCAACAAAGCCGACGCGCCACTCTGGGTGTTGCCAGGATGTCGAGAGGGCACCCGCGCTATTGGCGCCACTCCCCCAACGATCGACCCGACCCTCCAATTGTTGCACTCTCTTTCACATTAGTTGTGGCGCCTTCCTTCCCTTCAACCATTGATTCCTTTTTTTCACAGAAAACGTTCGAATTGCTTGCCGTTCGTAATCAACAAAGCCTCGCTTGAAGGCGATACAACTCCAAGTCTTTCTCGACAACTACTTCCCTGAGTAAAGCACACTCTCCAATAATGTCCTTTGTCACTTTCGGGGGAAGGGGCAAGTTGGCAAGACAATTGGTATACAAGAGTGCTAACTCGCAGTCCCTCTCGATAAGCATCGAATCAAGGCAAACAAACTCCAACCATTCATCCTCTGACTGAACATGCAAACGGTCAACTGCCAATTCTATTATGCACAGCCCCTTGCGAAGGCACTCAACCTCGTCATTACAGGGGTTCTTACCGAATCCCGCAATAATCTATCAATAGTTCCAAAATCATGGTCAAACAAAAAGACAAAATACTGGGTCATGGGCAAGCGTCGCTTCAAAGCACATCAACGCATTATGACAAATAGCAACAAATCTGGAAGATAGTTTTTCCAACCAGTAAAACAAAGATACTGGAATGCGGTGGCCAGTCCGCAATTAGGCATCACAGTAAGTAGCTACAAGTCCGAAACAAAGGCAAATAAAGAAAGCCTGAAAGAAAAAAGTGCATGACAAGGTGAATCAAGTATCCACCAGCTTCGGCGCCACCATGGACAAGGAACCCCCAACAGTTTCCTTCTCCTTGTCCTTCTTTCTAGAGAAGCTCCTCGCGCCGCACGGAGAAGTGCCGATCCCGCCATCATCCTTCCTGCATGTATCAAGGGGCTCACCAGGTCGAAGAGTCACATGGTAGCCTTTCCCATCGAAATCGGGAACACGCTCTACCATGGGTGAAATGCTGCAACATAAGACTTGAGCATCACCCCCTGTAGCTTGGACTTACATTCAGCATGAACCTTGGCCACCTCTGCCTTCAGCTCTGAGGCCGCATCAGCGAGAGTCTTCTCCAACTCTAGTAGAAGGTCGGCATTCCTCTTCTCCAACGCCTTCTCCCTCTCCTTTGACGCCTCCAACTCAAGGCAGATCTCCTTCTTACTTGCTGCCAATGCCTCCAACTCAAGGCGCGCCTCCTTTTTCTTCTTCTTCAGCCCTTCCAACTCCACCCTAGATTCATTAACGGCCTTTTTCTTGTCCTTCCCGGCACGAGAGATACGGGCCATCGTGTTCTTCTCCTCAGCCGCATAAAAGTCCACCAAATGCTCGAAGTGGCACATCGCCTGAAATACGGAGAAAGTAGTTAATACGTAACAGTGCAAGGAAGGAAAGAGCAAGCTAAGGAACAAAGAGAACTAAATCATACCGTCATGTGTGCCCTCACAATCTCCAAGATCGATCCCTCGGAGGGTTCCATCTTCAACCTCTCTCTGTCAGCAGGAGTAAGAATGTGACGACAGGCCTCAAGGCAAGCAGCGGAGTTCCTTAAAAAGTTCTCCTGGGGTTTCACATTCTAGTCGAGAGTATAGACCATGTCCCCCCCCCCCGATTAGCAAGCATCGCGGTAGTCATAGGAGTCAGTGGGGTTGACGCGACACTCGCCACGAATGAAACTAAGGAAGAACCTTCCTAAAAAACAAGCGGTACCTCTGCAGGGGGCTCAGTCCGTGCAACGGGATCCAGGGGCAGTAATGTTAGTGTTAGTGCCCTAGAGACAATGTGATTGTGCTTCTAGGAAATACTTTTGTTAATTAATGATTGTGTTCTATTGATTATTATATGTTAATTTATTATGTCTTAATTTACTGCGATAAAAATGTTAGAATAATAAATGTCCTTGGAATATATAATACGTATTCTATATCTTTAAGTATGAGACTTAAAAATGAGATTATATGAATAGTGTTTATATTCCTAAATATCCCTAATCAAGCATTGTCATTATGGGACAATAATAATGCATAAAGATTAGTATGTTTGTTGACTGATGACCACATCTCATTGGTCATAGGTATAGTGATACTAAAGTCAAGAACATAGGTGCATGTAAGATTCTACATGGCACTGGATAGACCCACAGTGAGATTCTTCATGTTTAAACAAAGTCATAAGAAAGACTCACAGTGATAATGGTGTAATGATCCTCTGACTTGAGATCATTATATTTCTATAAGAGGATTAATATACTTTGACTACATTAAAAGTTACCTTTGACCGGGTGATGATAAAAGTAGACATCGGGTATATTATGAGTCGTATGAGAAATATGAATGATAGATAAAGGATTTAACCCTCCTATAATTAGGAGAGATATTATTGGCCTCTTGATTGAGTGAGACTATGAAATGCATGGCCATGCTCAAATAATGATTTGTTTTAATAGTCTACTCATTGATCAAGGAAACCCGGATTAAATATTGAAGAGGATGACTGAGAACATGCCTCGAGTTTAATCTATAATATTTGGTTAAAGGGATTATATTACACGGAAACATTAATCACGAAAGGTTTTATTGGATCACCAATTATTATTATTACTTGGGTAGCAATGATGTATTACTAGATGCCGCTCATTGTTTATAATTTTATTATTGGATATTAAAATTATTTCCAACGTAATAATAATCTAAAGGGTCACACACAAGAACGCTTGAAGGAGATTTGATTTAAATTATGAATTTAAATTAAATAGTAATTCGAATTTATTTATGATATTAATTAAGTGGGACTTAATTAATTAATTAAATATAATTTCAAATTTGCTAATGATTAGAATTAGAATTATATTAGAATATTAATTAAGTTTGACTTAATTATTTATTTAATTAAGAATTCTAATTTTAATAAAAGCCCAATAGGATTGGGCTTTAGAAAAACAGATTTGTCTCTCTATATAAAGATCTTTAACTCTCAAATTGTTTTTTGAGGCTAAGAGAATAAACCCTAGCCGTTTGAGAGAAGAAGATGGAGATAGAGAGAATTTGTTTTTCGGATGCTAGTACATCGCTCCTTCAAATACCAAGTGTTCGTGTGGATACCGATAGAGCGTAGATCGCGTCAGCGGGATGCGTGGTGATTCAAGAAGCTTGGACCTCCATTAGTCATCCTTTTCTCAACTGTTAAAGCTTCGTTTTAAGGTAAACGTTCATAACTACGAATTAAACATCTTGTTTTGCATGGATCCTGCGATTGGGTTTCGATTTTATTGTTTTAATCCGCTGCATTTATGCCCCGAAAACCCAACAATGGTATCAGAGCCAGGTTGCGAAAACGTTTTAATTCGTTTATTTGTTACAGTTTTGATATATATGCATAAACTGTAAGTTAATGATGATTGGAATGATCATATGATGATCTTATAATCTGTATGTATACTGATATGTATATGATTTATGTTTTTTCTAATCACGAGAATCGTATTCGATATGGATTCTGAAACGGCTGCTGCAGATTTGCTGAAATCTATTTTTAGTGTCCGATTTTTGCAAATGAGTACCTTTTCGGAAAGGGAAACGAGCGTCTGAACAAAACTGATAGCTTAAGCTATCACCGACTCGTCTGTAAGGTGTTTGACGCCGTTTAGGGCCTGAAATATGCAATTTTATGTTTTCAGATTTAATTTCAATATTCTGAATTATGCCTTATATGATTTTTATGATTGGATCATGATGAAATATGATATGGTATAACATGATAAGATAATATATGATATTTTTTGAATATTATATATTTGTTCTTATCGCGTAGATTGTATACGATACGGTTTCTGCAAAGATGAGCAGATTTGGTGAAATCTATGTCCAGTGTCCGATTTTCGCAAATAAAATATGTTTTCTGACTGGAATCGGGTCACTGAGCAATACTGACTTTGTCACCGACGCGGATATAAGGCGTTTGACCCCGTTTAGAACCTGAAAACTGCGATTTACTGTTTTCAGAATTTTGATTGCAATTTTCTGATTTTACCCTATTTAATTTTTGTGATTGGATCATGACAAATATGATGTGGTATGATGACATAATGAAATATGAGATATTCTTAATTGTTATATGAGCATGGTGTATGGTTATGGCCTTAAGACCCATAGGTTAGTGGTTTTGATTTATGGTTTGGTTTCTAAATACGACTTGCATGTCGTCTTCAATTTCTTGTAATTTATATTCTCGAATGTAACTCGAGTTCCTCTTGTAAGTTCATAAGAACATTTTTTTTTTTTTTTTTTTTTTTTCCATTATTCAATGTAATGATCAATGAAGACATGGAAGTAAGGAGGCAAACTAATGAGCATTCCAAAGAAGGAGATACAAGATGAAGATGAAGAAGATAAAGACATGTAATAGTGTAGTATTTTAAACCACCCATAGATTGACCTTGATTTTTCCATTAGCTTGGAAAGATCATATAGGATGGGCCATAACCAAACACGTTTACTTTATGCACTTTACATATGTATGAATGCATGTGATACAATGTATGTGTAGAGATAATGATGCATGCTTAATTAGATTAAGATGAATGTATTAGATACGACACCCCATTCATGCTTAAACAAGATAAAATCTATAACGATTTAAGATGAACATTAAACAAACGATCATGAGATTCTTGTGTTTATGAAACACGGTAATTAAATATAAATTTTTATTATTCAACGATTGAATGATTTTGTCAACAACCGATTACGAATCTGTAAGAAAAGGGGTGCCAATAATGCCGTCTGTGCGTTAACCTCTGATCTGGAAATCATTCATTCAACGAATTTTGATTTGAAATATTTGATTCAAGGAAAAATTGAGAATATCTTTATGATGGGATCATGATCGTTTATAAGTAAATCCCTTAATAAATATTAAGTTAAACAAGATGCTTTCCAATGAATAACACTCATCAAGGCCTAGATCATAAGGGGTGGGTTTGCCAAAGCAGAGTGCTCCTTTTAATCGTGGTGATGTGCGAAAAAGTAAATGTGATACTCGTTATGTTGATTCACTGGGCCTAACTTAACTAAGTCGTCACAATAAGATTATGAACTTAGAAGCATAGAGTTTGGCGAAAAATTTATTAGATAAATTAGAGCAATGGTTGTTCACCAAACTATCCCAGAGTTATATACGTGATATAATTGACAAATGTTGTCTACCTAAATAGTTGTGTTTTGGGAGTTTCAGCCAACGCTGACTCAAGACATGATGAAATATGGATCTTGGCTCACTAGAAAGATATATAATAAATGCTTTCCGAATTAATAGTAAGGGCTATTAATTTGATCAAAATAGTGGGAGATATATATTATGAATATATATGAATAATCATTTGAACATAAAATAATAATTCCGTAGACTAATTCTTTTATGCATTTTACATTATAGATATTCTAATGGCAAACAACTCAAATAACTTCTCTGTACGATCTGTCCTTGAGAAGGACAAGTTGACAGGAACAAACTTCCTCGATTGGCAAAGGAATTTGAGGATAGTCCTCAGGTAAGAGTGAAAGCTCTATGTCATTTCCTCGCCCTGGACCTCTCCCTGTAGGTGCATCGGTTGACCAACGTAATGTTTATCAGAAACATATCGATGATGACACGGATGTCACTTGTCTTATGCTTGCGACTATGAGTCTTGAGCTTCAGAAACAGCATGAGCATATGGATGCTCATATAATGATAGAGCACCTTAAACGTATGTTTGAAGGACAGGCTCGTCAAGAGAGATTTGATACAAGTAAAGCCTTGTATGCATGTAAATAGGGTGATCGTGATCCAGTTGCACCGCATGTTCTAAAGATGATGGATATATGGAGTACCTTGCTACTCTGGGTTCCGCCATCAGTCCGGAAGCTCAGATAGATCTAATCTTGCAATCTTTGAACAACGACTATGCTCAATTTGTAATGAATTACAATATGAATGAGATAGACAAGACACCTAGCGAATTGTTGGCTATGTTGAAAACTACTGAGACCAACATTCAGAAGGCATCCCCTGCTCCCATAATGATGGTCAACAAAGGGAATGCCAAAGGAAAGGGTAAATGGAAAGGCAAGAACAAGATTGGATCTAAACCTGCTAATCCAGAACCCGCTGTTAAGGCTTAGAAGCCTACTGGAGGTGTTGCAAAGACAAAGGCAAAGGGTGATTGTCACTATTGCAAGAAGCCGGGTCATTGGAAGAGAAACTGTCAAACTTATTTGGAGGATCTGAAGAAACTGAAGGCTGTTCAGATTTCTGATTCAGGTATTTATATTATAGAAGTCAAATTCGTCTACTTCTACATCATGGGTATTAGATACTGGATGTGGTTCTCACATTTGTATAAATGTGCATAAACGGCGAAGGAGTAGAACTTTGGCGTTAGGAGAAGTCGACCTACATGTTAGCAATTGAGCAAAGGTTGCTGCTTTAGCTGTAGGGACTTATTATTTATCGATGCCCATGGGGCTTATTTCAGAACTTGAGAACTATTTTACGTGCCTGCAATTTGCAGAGACATTATTTTGGTTTCTTGTTTGGACAAGATTGGTTTTTCCTTTTTGATTCAGAACAATTGTTGTTCCTTTTCATTAAATAATGTTACCTATGAGGTTGCACGTTTGTTTAATGGTTTATATGTTCTTGATTTTGATACTCCTATCTATAATGTAAATAATAAACGTCTAAAGATAAATGACTCAAATCAAACATACCTCTGGCACTGTCATTTAGGCCATATAAATGAGAATCGCATTTCCAAGTTACATTAGGATGGATACTTGGATAAGTTTGATTTTGAATCATACGAAGAATGTGAACTATGTCTCATTGGCAAAATGACTAAAACTCCTTTTACCGGATAAGGTGAGAGGGCCACCAAACAATTGGAATTGATACATAGTGATGTATGTGGTCCAATGCGTATGTTGGCAAGAGGTGGCTTTTACTAATTTTAACCTTTACTGATGATTTTAGTAGATACGGATATGTGTATCTTTTGAAGAACAAATCCGAATCGTTTGAAAAATTCAAAGAGTAAGAGATTGAAGAAGAAAAACAAATAGGCGAAAGTATAAACTCTACGATCTGATCGTAGAGGAGAATACCTAAGCTTAAAATTTCTTAAAAGCGTGTGGTATAGTATCACAACTCACTCCTCCTGGAACACCACAAAGACATGGTGTGTCTGAGAGGAGAAATCGCATTTTGTTGGACATGGTGCGATTGATGATGAGTCTAGGGGATCTTCCAATTAGTTTCTGGGGTTATGCCCCTAGAGACGGCTGCAGAAACACTAAACCGAGTTCCTTCTAAATCAGTTCAAAAGACACCATATATGAGATATGAACTGAGAAACGTCACAGCGTGTCATTTATGAAAATTTGGGGATATGAAGCGTTTGTGAAACGTATGATCTCTGACAAGCTAGGACCAAAATTAGATTTTGTGGGATACCCAATGGAAACAAAAAGGGTATTAATTCTATAAACCTTCGGAGAACAAAGTGTTTGTTGCTTGAATGACTATGTTTCTAAAGAGAGATTTACTTTCTAAGAAAAATAGTGGGAGGACAATAGATCTCGATGAGGATCGAGAACTACAGAATAATGTTGAACAAGAGTTGGAACATGAGCAGAGTGTGACTCAAGATGTTGATAACAACACTGCTCAAGAAACACAGGTTATTCGTAGATCTAGTAGGATTCGCTATGAGCCAGAGAGATATCGTGGATTTCTTCTGACTCAAATTGGCGATGTGATGATCATAGATGATGATGAGCCTCTCACCTACAAGGATGCTATGAATAGTCCAGATTTTAAGAGATGACTGGAGGCCATGAAATCTGAGATGGATTCCATGTATGAAAATCAAAGTATGGACTTTGGTTGGACCACCCGAAGGGGTAAAACCCATAGGGTGCAAGTGGGTTTCTTGAAGAAAACTGACGTGGATTGTAATGTACAGACCTACAAAGCAAGACTAGTGGCGAAAAGTTTCAAGCAGATTCATAGTAGTGACTATGATGAAACTTTTTCACCGGTGGCTATGGTCAAATCCATCAGGATTTTGCTTGCGATAGCAACTTACTATGACTATGAAATCTGGCAAATGGATGTCAAGTCGATCCAAAGTTTGCTAGAATGGTCTGTGAGAAGCGATGGTCCATTTATGGATTATAGCCGGCCTCGAGGAGATGGAACATTCGTTTTGATGAAACAGTCAAAGAGTTTGGCTTCATGTAAAATGAAAATGTGTCGTGTGTTTACGAAGGGTTAGTGGGAGCCATGTGTCATTCCTAGTATTATATGTAGATGACATATTATTAATAGGGAATGACATTCCTAATCTACAGGTTGTGAAGATTTGGTTGGGAAATAGTCTCTCGATAAAAGACTTTGGCGATGATACATATGTCTTAGGGATCAGGATCTATAGAGATAGATCTAAAAGATTAATCGGTTTAAGTCAGAATACATACATATGTAAAGTGCATACTTAAGATAACGTTGTGGACCCACAGGACTAAGGCTTTGTCGCAGCAGAAGCACGAAGGTCACACTAGTTCCATGGGTATTAGATACATGAGTGATTGGCTCTAGTGCAAGTGGGAGATTGTTAGTGTTAGTGCCCTAGAGACAATGTGATTGTGCTTCTAGGAAATACTTTTGTTAATTAATGATTGTGTTCTATTGATTATTATATGTTAATTTATTATGTCTTAATTTACTGCGATAAAAATGTTAGAATAATAAATGTCCTTGGAATATATAATACGTATTCTATATCTTTAAGTATGAGACTTAAAAATGAGATTATATGAATAGTGTTTATATTCCTAAATATCCCTAATCAAGCATTGTCATTATGGGACAATAATAATGCATAAAGATTAGTATGTTTGTTGACTGATGACCACATCTCATTGGTCATAGGTATAGTGATACTAAAGTCAAGAACATAGGTGCATGTAAGATTCTACATGGCACTGGATAGACCCACAGTGAGATTCTTCATGTTTAAACAAAGTCATAAGAAAGACTCACAGTGATAATGGTGTAATGATCCTCTGACTTGAGATCATTATATTTCTATAAGAGGATTAATATACTTTGACTACATTAAAAGTTACCTTTGACCGGGTGATGATAAAAGTGGACATCGGGTATATTATGAGTCGTATGAGAAATATGAATGATAGATAAAGGATTTAACCCTCCTATAATTAGGAGAGATATTATTGGCCTCTTGATTGAGTGAGACTATGAAATGCATGGCCATGCTCAAATAATGATTTGTTTTAATAGTCTACTCATTGATCAAGGAAACCCGGATTAAATGTTGAAGAGGATGACTGAGAACATGCCTCGAGTTTAATCTATAATATTTGGTTAAAGGGATTATATTACACGGAAACATTAATCACGAAAGGTTTTATTGGATCACCAATTATTATTATTACTTGGGTAGCAATGATGTATTACTAGATGCCGCTCATTGTTTATAATTTTATTATTGGATATTAAAATTATTTCCAACGTAATAATAACCTAAAGGGTCACACACAAGAACGCTTGAAGGAGATTTGATTTAAATTATGAATTTAAATTAAATAGTAATTCGAATTTATTTATGATATTAATTAAGTGGGACTTAATTAATTAATTAAATATAATTTCAAATTTGCTAATGATTAGAATTAGAATTATATTAGAATATTAATTAAGTTTGACTTAATTATTTATTTAATTAAGAATTCTAATTTTAATAAAAGCCCAATAGGATTGGGCTTTAGAAAAACAGATTTGTCTCTCTATATAAAGATCTTTAACTCTCAAATTGTTTTTTGAGGCTAAGAGAATAAACCCTAGCCGTTTGAGAGAAAAAGATGGAGATAGAGAGAATTTGTTTTTCGGATGCTAGTACATCGCTCCTTCAAATACCAAGTGTTCGTGTGGATACCGATAGAGCGTAGATCGCGTCAGCGGGATGCATGGTGATTCAAGAAGCTTGGACCTCCATTAGTCATCCTTTTCTCAACTGTTAAAGCTTCGTTTTAAGGTAAACGTTCATAACTACGAATTAAACATCTTGTTTTGCATGGATCCTGCGATTGGGTTTCGATTTTATTGTTTTAATCCGCTGCATTTATGCCCCGAAAACCCAACAAGTAAATCCTGGGAAGAAGAAGGATGCATCGTCAACCTCTTTTGCTTCTTCGGCTCGTCTTCCCTCTTGGTACGGAGCGCGTCCAAATCCGCCAGAAGGTCTTCGTAATTCATGTCTGTTCTTCCTGCAAGGAGAAACATGAAGGAGTAAAAACTTGCAAGGCCAAATGAAAACAACAAAGGCATGGATAAAACAACCAAAAAGCAACAAAAGCATGGATAACATGGCATGAGGGTAACAACAGTAAAATCATTTAGAAACATCCTGTCCAAGACCGCCTTCAAAGAGTACTTCGTTAGTGTTGTCTTGCCACGCCAACACCTTCAGTCCAAGTAGGGAATCACTAACATTCTTCTCTTCAAAGGTCATTACCGACTCTGCTCTTAATGCCGAGCGAACCATTCCCCTCCAAGTAGTGGGGATCCCCCACGGCTCAGCACTGCGAACAACAAGAAATTTCTCCTTCCAACATCTAATTGATCAAGGAGCATCGACTAACTCCCGATTCTTACGAGGGCTAACGTACCAACGCTCCTCCACTTTGTTGAGTTGGATGAGTTTGAAATGACGTCTAAACATCGCAAGACTCAGCTCAGAGCTGGCGACACTGCAACACAAATCTGACAATGTGCTTCCATGTATTCTGCATCAGCTGCACCGGACACAGCCGATACTAGTTGATCACCTTTTTAACAAATGGGTGGAGGGGTAAGCGAAGCCCCGTGAAGAAGGCATCGCATGGAAAGAAACAGTATTCGTCGAACATGGTGTAACACGCCGTAACTCCAGGACCTGGCAAGAGTAAGTTGTACTCGCAAGGAATGCCAAAGCCTGTTCTAATCACGGCAAGCTCATCCCGTGTAAGAATGGTGGCAGAATAATTAGCCTCAGTAGTGTGGACGGGATCTGGCTCCTCATATTCCATGCCACTCCTAAGAAACTGTTGGTCAACTACCGGATACTCCTTAATCAGTTCTGGGACAAGGAACAACGGAATGTTAAGCGTACATCCCCTTTCTCTCTCAGGTTCGACGATCGTCTCCACAACAGTAGAATGATCTGATTCATCACACACACTTCTCTCTCCGGTAAAATGGTTGAACACAACACCTCTTCTCCATCTAGACCAACTGATCTAGTAGAAGCACAAATCGACAGAATGCTAGACATAATGAACAGCGATTACAATAATGTTAAGCACTAGGCCAAAGTTGTGGAAACTCCGAATCGACTAGCACCCCCGTCAAGCACCAGGCAAGCTACCAGCACTGCCCAGTAAAATATTGCAATTTCTAGAGAGAGAAGCTCTCAAAATTTCCTAGAGAGAGTGAAGGTGGTAAATGAAGGAGTGGGAGGTGGAATCAACCCTATTTATAGAACCCCAAAGATCAAATCGCCATGTGATAGGATCTGAGCCCTCCACAAGATTCAACGGTCAGATCACACTGCACCAGTTCCAATAAGAATAGTAACTTATTAACAAGACAGTCGACCGAAAAAATGAGCGAACATCACAGCGTTCAGCCGATAGAAAAAGTAGTCTGATGAGGCAAACAATTTCACAAATACTTGGTGGACGCGAGGGTGAAAAATTTCACACACTTGGTGAATGTGATGAGGCAAACAATTTCACAAACACTTGGTCGGCGCCATGTTCACCACCAATTGAAAAAAACCCATCACTAATCATGCTTCCTTGTGAAAGCCTACTAGCCCTGCGGAGTCCCCAAGTCCGTTCAACCTCTCTCGACCAAAATCAACTCAAACTTCAAAGAGATGATCAAATCCAAAAATCCTAGCACTCCTACCTTAGAGTAAGCAAGAGGACTCCATTAAAGAAAACTCAACTCCAAGCAAAGCAAAGCTCCTTGCTGAATCGAAGCTTCAATCTATTCTCCAAAAAACTCAAAAAAACACCAAGTATATGCAAGTCCAAGTCCAAAAAAATCTCCAACGAGTGCACACGGTTTTGAAAGAGGAAGAAAGATATAAGTAGCTTCGGATCGGGTCAGGTTTCCAAACCGAACCCGCAAATTAAATTCAAAGGAAAATTATAAAGGGTAAAATGGGTATAGGTTTTGAACCCGCTATCCGAGCTCGTTCATACAAAACCCACCTCCACCTTCTCTTCTCCTTTAGCTCTATTTTCCCAAGACTTGAAGTACAGCCGACGAGCACCCCCACGACTCGAGCTCGAGGCGCTCCTTCCACGCCGTCGCCTCACTCGCCGAAACAAGGGGCCACGACAAGGTGGGTCGACTAACTCCATAGCTCGACGGAACTTCGAAGCCCCATAGCTCAGTGAGAACCGATGGGCTCATAACTTGAGGATGGTATCTCGGTGAAGGGTCTATAGCTCGATGAGAGCAAGGAGACCCATAGCACAGCGAGATAACCATCTCCGTAGCTTGGTTGAAGCTCGTCCCTCATGGCTCGATAGCTCGACCGAACGAAAAGCAGAGCTCGACTCAAACTTCATGACTCCAACTCCAAGGTCTCTCATTTCGTCCAAAGCTCCGCCTAACTCACTGGTCGACCAAAGCTATCAGCAACCACAGCTGGACTGAATGACGATAAAGCTTGGCAAGAAATTCAAGAGGCCATAGCTCATAGCTTGGCGAGACCATCAAGCCAATAGCTCACCAACCCCCTCATAGCTCTACCGATGCGAGCTATTTCCATAGCTCGGCTAAGAACGGAGCCCCATAGCTCGGTGAGGGGGATAAGTCGATGAAGAGACGATTCGACGTTATCATGGCTCGATGAGGACAAGAACCCATAGCTCTGCGAACACACAGGCTCCCCGTAGCTCAGCAAAGCCCTCGAAGTTCGAAAAAAATGGCCATAGCTTAGCCAAATGTCGGCCGAGCTAAGGGGTCCCCGTTGTAATTCCGGGCTGTTGGATCCCTCCAAAATTCGAGCTCAATTATGATGAGTGGCTTAGATGCGCCCACATCGCCCTTCGTCTTCCCCACTGCTCCGCTCGATCCTCCGCCGTCTGATCCCACTCAGCAGATGAGTTGGGTTGTGATGAACGTCCCTAAGGGCGACATGCCACCACCTCATCGGATCTTCACATCTCCTCCTTTGAAATCCATCAGTAGGAGAGTTCCCATCTGATGTTCGCTCTCGATCGAGCCACGTAGCCCCTCATCACAGCAATCAGATCTCGGCAATTCAACTCAGCACGCGAGGCAAAGCTGATCAACGCTGTCGATTGTGCCAAAAATCGTGCACAGGTCTGACTATTCAATAAAAAATCCCCAAAAATCATTTAAAATTTGAAAATTTGATTAAAAATCCAAAAATAATTATTTAACTAAGAAAAATTTATTTAAAATTCCAAAAAATAATTTAAAATTTGATTCATTAATTAAAAATTTTGAAAAAATGATTTTAAAATTAGGAAAAATTCCAGAAATTCCGAAGAAATACGAAAAAATTCAGGAAGATATTCACTGCCTTCAGAAGCCACAAATCAATTCTAGGTATCTTTGAACACTCTGACGGCTAAAATTATGCTCCAGAGTCCAAAAGTAAGACGTACTACTCCCAGAAAGCAAAGAAAATTGCCTTCCAGGATTGGGGGGCTTATGATGATGGTAAAAATCGCAGCAAATCAGGGTCATACTGTAGCACCCCGAATTTTCAATAAAATATCTTAGAAATATGTGGCACAATTCCAGAATCAGCTTCAATATAATTATAAACATAGCAACCAAATACAGGGAAATTTAAAACTTTTTATTACATCAATTGTTTACAAAGCACATCGGAAAATAAAACTCCTTGAATTACATTTTCTTTCCTTTACAACACATTCTTTTACAATTTACATAAGCTCTATTATCATTCTACCACATGCATCCAAATCCTAAGCTATAGGCACCTACCTGTAAAACATGAGGCTAGAGATAACCCTAACCCCCAAAACTACAGGGGTCAGCCATAATGGTGTGACATCAAAATAAATGCAATATCAATAAAACATGAAACATAGAATCATAAACAAAATGTATCAACAGCAAGAATAAAATAAACAAGAGATAATAATAAGTAAAACATGAAAACATCAAGTGAAACTAGACTAAGTGTCAAGTATAGAAAAACAGAAAACAACATACATAAAACCAAGTCAAGAAAATACAAATGCTATATGCTGACTCTCTAATGCATACTTGTCGGATTCTAAGCATCCCACACTACATAGGTTCGGTGCAAGCCCTTATCGTTCTTCACTTGATAGGGTTAAATCCCTCGCTTATGCAACTAATCCTACTACGATGATACTATGAGATATAGATAAACTGTGAGTATTAGCCCATGTCTCGATAATTCCGGAGGTCAATCTCTATCCACAGATAATTTTGAAGACTATTTCACTCACACCTGGGAATTTTCGAGAATACCCCACACCGCAAGCTATGGCACCTCATCACACGAATACCCCATGAGTATCGCCTCGACCCCGATAATTTCGGAGATGAATCCCACACTGCAGGTAATTTCGGAGACTATTTCACTCACACCTCGATAATTTCGGGGATTATCTCACACCGCAAGCCATACTGAGGTCCATAACTCATGTTCTCATTTCATCATATCACCATCTAGTGCTTGCCCTTATCTTTTTAAGTTAATTAATTACTTTCGAATCTCCTAGAGTTGGTGTACCCTACCTAACTTAACTCAATTGATCAATAACAAAGCCACAACTGGCCATACCACAAAATCTCAACTACCGGTATCTAGGGTCTCACTCACCCTCTAGAAACTCACAACTCAACCATCAACACAAACTAAATCTTTCATTTTAGTCACTTTATATCAGTGTTAATTTACTCACAGAAATTTATTCATTCATATTTTTGTATACAAGTTAATATATATATATATATATATATATATATATATATATATATATATATATATATATATATATATATATATATATATATATACACAAGATACTCTTTACTAAAAGAAGTTGGGCATATGTATATTTGTAAAAGTCCTCTTTACTGATATGAAGGGTACATATGTGTATTCATGATATATAGAAAAATCCTTTTTACTGGTTTGAACATACACAGGATGTAGAAGAAAAGCATGTATATCTGTATATGATATATTTATAGAAACCCCTTCCTTGATTTGAAACATATGAGTACACATATATATATATATATATATATATATATATATATATATATATATATATAGTAACTAACATATATAGGAATGAATCATGTATTGATGCATAGAAGATTTATCATATGCAGTCATGTTTAGAAAAATGGATTATTTGCAGGTATATAGAAATTTGAACTATATGCAGAACATAGGAGATTAGATCATGAGCAGGATGTGAAGATTAATCATATGCAGGTTGTAGAAATTAATCATAGGCAGATACATAACTCATGTGCAGGATATAGTAGAAAACTTCTTTACTGATGTGATCATAGGAGTATACATATGATGTCTATGTAGGAAAAAAAAGAAGGTATAGATAAACTGATATATGCATACATGTCTGATACATAGAAGGAATTATTGAAGTGAAGTAAATATATGTATATATGTGATATAGAAGGAAATATCTGTGTACACTCATACATGATATATATATGTATCGAACTCCTCTTCACTGAGTTGAAGTATTCTTATGTAGGTAGTATATAAGATGAGCCACATGCATACACAAAGGTACTACTCCAAACACAAACTCACAACTTAACATGGTACTGGATGTGTATACAAAGATGGGTTTGTTCATGTCTTGTTCATGTGCACACCTGCACAGTAGATGCAGCTGTAATCTGCAGAAATCTGCAGTTTAAAAAAAAAAGAAACTGGTACTTACTAATTAACTAGTTTACTTGATGATTGAAAGAGTGGAACTTAGGACTTTTAAAGCATCAGTTTGAACAATCAAAAACACATCAATTAGGAGTAGAAAATATTTGGATTCAATACCAGTACCAAACCAAATCAGATCTCCACCAAACTTGATAAAAAAAATCATCAAATGTATTCCAGCAGACTTCAAAACAGAAAAATATTTAGTTCTTGTATATATATGTGTACATTATCTATGTATAATAGTGTTTAGGAATCAAGAATTAATATATAGTAGTAGTGTATGGTTCAATTTAATCTTAGTATCAAAACAAATCAGTTTTAACTCAAAATTTCAAAAAACTCAAACACTCAATCTGACTGAACACAGCTAGACCCTCATGTTCAAAGCCTTTCAAGACTTGTTCTTTTAATTCAAAACTTGTTATATACATATCCTAATCATATACATTAGTGTATCCATGATTATAAATAATTATAATGACATTTCAATCAAATTTCATGCATCAACAATGTGCACATACTTATCCAGTGTAACATATTCCTTTTTTGTTCAAATTTGTGCATCATACACATATATAGTTGTCCAATCCAACAAATCAGCAAGCATATAGATGAAAGCAACCTACTCATAATTTCTCTTAGGTTATTTAACAATCACAAGTCATCAAATTAGGGTTTTGGTCATCCATAGTATAGTTTCAAGAAAAGATTCAACTTTTTAATTTCTCTACTCATCAAAAGTTATTATATCTTCAAACCATTATCTAACATGCTCTCTAATAGATGAAACATCACATACAATATGCTTAGAAAAATAAGAAAACAAACACAAGTCACTCACCTCAATGAAGAAATCAAATCAAATTAATAAAGAATAAGAAAAAACCCTTCTTTGCAAAATCCAAGATCATTGCTTCGAAAATCCAAGAATTTGATAGTAAAAATATATTTAATTTTTGAAGAGGAGAGGGACGGATTTAGGGGATTTTTTATAGGCCGAAATCTAGAGTTTTTAGGGTTTTACAAGTTTATGGAAACATCCCTTAACAAATTATTACTTTACATATATAAACCTTTCTTCAATAAAGTAGTTAAATGTGTTAAATAAATTAAAATCAAATAAAATATCTTTAACACTGAGTTATCCAGCCATCAAGAATAGCTCAGAAATAAATACAAAATTGGATTTGACTTAAAGTGGTAATTTTGCACAGAAGTCATTCTTTTTGTAATATTTGCAAATATGTCATAAAATATTCGTAAAAATCAAGAAAATTCAGAAATAATATCTAAAAATAAATATTAGATTTTTCAAATCAAAATTTCTGACTTTTACTTTCCAAAAAAACATTTGCACAAGATCCACTTAAATTTCATATTTGCAAAAACACCATATTTGTTTAAATCTTTACCAAATCACCTCTAAATAAAATTAAAATAGATTTTTTTTTTAATGATGACCATGGAAAGCCCAAAAATCAGTAAAAAAACAAATTTTTATTATTTGTTTGAGATCCAAATGGCTTTTTACATAAAAGCCCATCTCTTTCGAGGTATTTACAAAAATAGCTTCTTTATTCAGAAAAATTCCAAAATTTAGGATATACTTAATTATAAATAGGATAATTTATTAAGAAATTTAAAAGTGAAGGTTTGCATCCCAAAAAAATATTTGCACATATTTTGCACGTGTAAAATTGAGAAATTTATAAAATGGTCAAATAAATTCAAATAAATATGAAAATTAAAATCATAAATAAATGGGTAAAATCAATCATTAGCCATAAAATTTCAAGAATTCAAAATTCCTAACTTTGCACGTGTGTTGCATGTGCAAAATTGCAATTTCAAAAAAATAGTCAAAATGGTCAACTTTACTAATTTAATATTATTTAATAATGCAAAATAAATCATTTTACTTTGTGGGGTGTTACACATACGATTCCTGCACAGATCTCAAATCTTTTACAGTCAGATTAATCATAACGGACCTCTTTAACAGGTCTGGGCCATCTCCAAGACATTGGATTCTTTCAAGCCCATAAAAAGTGACAAACTAGGCCCACTAGGAGAGACACCCAACCCATGATGACTAGGAGTCAAATCACTTATCCCCTAACAAGAGAACTTATCTCCTAAGGGGGAGAGACATAAGAGGATAAGAAATTTAAATCAATCCAACGGATCTAGATCGATCTCTTGATATGTTTCTCAGGCCTATAAATACCCCTCCCCCTATACAGTCAGAAGGTAATCAACAATTCGCCAGTTTCTCTCTCAAACTATTTTTCTCTTTCTGGTTCTGGCTTGGGCATCGGAGGGTCTGTCGCCGGGGCCATCCCCGGTGTTTCAGGCATTTTGCAGGTCCATCGGCCGCATCAGCAACCGTCGGATTCAGATCACGGTGGTCAATCAACGATCCAGATTCAATCTCACTAGCTTTGACTGCATTTAACGGCCAATGTCAAATGTCAGATTTTTAGTAGTTTCTATCAATTATTAACTCATTATCTGTTTGCTCTTACACCAAAATAAGCAGTAACAAGTTTCATCCTTATCGTCTATTCATTAGTTTTACCGTCAGGGATTTTCTTAATTGTCTTTCAAAAATCGGAACAACAAAAAAAAATCCTGTTAGGAGTGATAATTTAAAGAATAATTAGAAAAAATATATATATAAACACTTCTGGTTAATGTGCGCGTGACAGTTCCAGTTATGCTAGACTGCACAGAAGAAGAATCAGAAATCAATATAGGACAGATGGTTAATATTCCATAAATTACGGAGGTAGTTCAGCCTGATTATTAACTTGAACATTTGAACATTTAATGTCCAAGCGTAGCAAGTAAGTGCATGCATGCAAGGTAAACATACCTTCGGCTGGCAATATCACGGAAGTTCTTTCCCCCTCGGCAACTTTAACGTTTGCTTCTTTCTCTCCTGTTTATATCCAAATAAAATAAATTAATATAATAGGCACACAGATGTTTTGAAATAAATTAATATAATAAGCAGACAGAATGTTTTGACTCACTCTCACTTATCCTCCTACTAAATCTGCTTTAGTACAGGGTTTATTCAACAGTGTCAAATACTGTTAACACTCCTCCTTTAGCAATATTATGGATATAATTTATCTAAGATAAAGGAAATTATTCAGTGAATAATAGTGAAAGTAACCACATAATTTCATGAATAGTCACCTTCAACCTCAAGAATTTGAGCACGCTTTCTCTGCCCCAACTTGCATTTCCATAGTCTGCACTGGGGTCGGCCCCCACCTTGAGGCCGGTGAGGCGGCTGTCTCACTCTCAAAATTTTTACAATTTTAAGCCCCCCTAAATTTGTTTATCCCTTAAAAATATAGACATGTATTTTGAGCGAAAAAAATTATATTTTTATTAGGGATCCAAAAATAATTATTTGGGTTTTTCATCTCGGACCCCCAGAAACTCAGGACCGGCCGAGCCTGCACTACACCAGGTGGAGGAGAGATGTTTACTGCATAAACAAGAAAAATGACGTGAAAAATAAAATTAATGTAGTCTCCCAAAATGGAAGATTACAATTAAGAAACAAACAAGCCTTACTGATGCGGTTTGTTTTGGGGAAACGTGTGGATGCACCAGGCGTGAGTTCTTACTCGATTTGTATTGAAGGAGGAGACTCCTATGCAGAAAACTCTCGACTGGACGAACGGTACTGAGGTAGGTGGTATTAAGGTGGAGGCTAATGCTCGGCTCGGATCTTTGGGGCTCGGATCCGAGGGTCTCGTGTACCTGCAGACGGTCTCAGAACACCGGGGTTGGTCCCGGTGACAAACCCTCCGACGATCTAGTCAGTCACTAAGGAAGAGTAACAGTAACTAGGGTTTGAGTGAAAAAGTTTTTGATTACCTTGAGAAGGAGTGGGGGTCTGGTATTTATAGAAGATGCCAACCGGGTCTGGACCCGTTTGGGGCGGGGTCTGGACCCGGTTGCCCGTGAAGCTGAAGCGGTGGAAATCCGGACGGTTTAGGGCTGACGTGGCAGATGCCTGGGCAGTTTATGGGCTGACGTGGCAGCGGCCCGGGTGGTTTTTTGATGCTGACGTGGCGGATCAAGAGGATCAGGAGGTGCGCACATCTTGAGGGGATCCTGTGGCCCAGGACAGGCCACGTCATTCCTAACCCATATCACAAGCCCCACACGCCTACAGGGCTGGGTGAACTAGCCATGTAGGAGTGATTCTTCGCCTCTGTAGGGAGAGCAGGGTGGATGATTCCCAGGACCACGGATTGGTGTGCGTATCGAACATAAAAGCTTAACAGATTTAATGCGTGATCTAACCCTTTATAGCGGAATCTTGGGTTCACGAATTATACCTGCGATGAGAAGAAGACGATAGTTTCTAGCAACCTCGAGCCGTCAGCGACCCCAAGATCTTCTGCACGTATTCCTTCCTCGGGTTGGACGTCGTGTGGGCGACGGTCTACCAACCTTTCTTCTCCTTGGCTGACCTCTCTTTCTCTCCTTACGTGAATCACGAATTTAGAGAAAACTTCTTATCTCTGATAATAATATGACGGCCACAGAATAGAGGATATATATATAAGGCTACGGCAGGGACCATGAGGAGAAATTAGGGTTAGGTCTCCTAATGAATCTAGGTATCCCGTGTTCAGGCCGAACACACAACCCAGACCCATTAACAATAGCTCGGTCCACTAAAGAGCTATTGTTGCACTACCTTCCTAATCCCAAATTATATTTATGGGCTCCTTTTATTATATGCTCGTTCAGCTCCCCATGTTAAGATATCGAATGTCCGTCGATCAAATTAAGTTACTGACAACTATATTGATCAACATCTTTTATTCTTAAGTAGTACCACTCAACTTTATTTGTCATGTCGGATGTAATCCACCTGCAGGGTTTACATGACAATCCTTATGAGCTCCTTAAGGGGATATCATCAACCCGACGTATCGAGACATGGATTTCTTTTACAATCAATAGCCCATCATACATACAATGCTATTACCCAATTCATAAAGGTTGTTGATCCATAATGAATCTCACTCTTTTATGAGTCAAAGTAATGCACACTGCATATACATGTCTGTTATTATATCTGGATTAAGATCATAAGCATCCATAATAACAGAGGTGTTTGTTCTCTTTTGTAGTCAGTACAAAGAGAACAACCTCAAGTGGTCCTGTTCAATACACACAAAGTGTATTAGTGTAAACCTATAGTCAAGATAGACTAATACCAGATTACACTACAACCTTTCCAATGGATTGTCCAAGTCCGTCTAGGTTGTGAACTATTTATATATTCCATAGGAAACTGATAATATGATCTTCTGTGTGTCACCTCACACCATATTATCAACCTTATAGAATATCAGATACTTGCATTAATATTATAATAAACACAATATGCAAACATTTGCCCATATGATTCTCATTCAAAAAAAATAAGAAAATAAAGTTAATACAAAAGTGAGCTTTCAGTATATAACCCTAACAATCTCCCACTTATACTCAAAGCATTGCTTTTCAGTATACTGTTACAAATCTCCCACTTATACTTAAAGCCATGCTGCTATGCATCTGACTCCCATTCTCTCAACATGACTATCAAAAGCCTTAGCTAGTAAGCTCTTAGTGAAGGGATCAGCTAGATTGTCTGCTGATGCTATCTTGATCACATCAACTTTTCCTTTCTTTACGAAATTTCATATCAGGTGGTACTTACGCTCAATGTGTTTACCTGTCTTATGGGTTCGCGGTTCCTTCGAATTTGCAACTGCACCACTATTATCACAATAAAGTGTAATAGCCTTAGGCAAATTAGGTACCACATCCAAGTCCAATAGGAAGTTTCTGAGCCAAACCGCTTCTTTGGCTGCCTCAGAGGCTACACATACTCGGCTTCCATGGTAGAATTAGCAATACATTTTTGCTTGATACTCCTCCATATAGTGGCTTCACCTCCCAAAGTAAATACATAACCTGAGGTTGATTTCCTGGAATCCCTATCTGACTGAAAATCTGAGTCTGTATACCCCAAGGCAACTAAACTATCTGCCTGGTAAACTAGCATGTAATCTTTAGTCCTTTTCAGGTACTTCAAAATATGCTTTACGGCAGTCCAGTGCTCTTGTCCCGGGTTAGACTGATATCTACTAACCATGCCAATGGCAAAGCAGATATCTGGTCTCGTACATAGCATTGCATACATTAAGCTTCCTACTGCTGAAGCATAAGGAACTGCTTTCATGTTCTCTATCTCTTTAGGTGTCCTCGGACACTGCTCCTTTGATAGGGCAATTCCATGCCTAAAAGGTAAGAAACCTTTCTTAGAATTTTGCATGCTAAAACGAGTTAGTATAGTATCGATATAGGAAGCTTGGGACAAGCCCAACATCCTTTTCTTGCGATCTCGTAGAACTTTGATCCCAAGGATGTGACCTACTTCTCCCAAGTTCTTCATATCAAACTATTTGGATAACCATACCCTTACGTTAGATAATACCTTCACATTGTTTCCAATGAGCAAGATGTCATCCACGTAAAGTACTAGGAATACCACAACGTTTCTGTCACACTTTTTGTATACACACGATTCATCTTGACATTGATCAAATCCATAGGATTTTATCACCTGATCAAAATATATGTTCCAAGATCTGGAAGCTTGCTTAAGTCCATAAATGGACTTCTTGAGCTTACAAATAAGATGCTCTTGGCCCTTTTTAATGAACCCGTCTGGTTGCTTCATATAGATGTCTTCCTCAAGACTTCCATTAAGGAAAGCTGTCTTGACATCCATTTGCCAAATCTCATAATCAAGATGAGCTGCAATAGATAAAAGAATCCGGATAGACTTAAGCATGGCTACTGGCGTAAAAGTTTTCTCATAATCGATACCCTCTCTTTGAGTAAAACCTTTTGCAACAAGCCGAGCTTTAAAGGTTTCAACCTTACCGTCTGATCCTCTTTTTCTCTTATAGACCCACTTGCAGTCAATGGCTTTTACACCAATAGGCGGTTCTACAAGCTCTCAGACTTGATTAGAATCCATAGATTCTATTTCAGATATCATTGCTTTTTGCCAAGACTCTGCATCTTTATCTTGGAGTGCTTCATTGTAGGTACAGGGATCATAATCTTGCTCCTCAGAGACAAAGTCTGACGACTTTCCCAAGAACATATATCTATCAGGTTGTATCACAACCCTCCCACTACGACGAGGCACTATCAGTTGTGGTGTAACATTTGTGACACGTTGTGCAGTTACTGGTGGTACATCCTGTTGTACTGTTGGTACTGAAGTATTTGGTGTCTCACCTCTCAGTTCTTCTAGAACAGCTCTACTTATGGGTTTATGGTTCATCACATAGTCTTCCTCTAAGAATCGAGCATTGGTGCTAACAATGACCTTCTGATCCTTAGGACTATAAAATAAACCTCCTTGCGTTCCTCTTGGATAGCCTACAAACAAGCGTACTTCTGTACGAGACTCCAACTTATCGGCTTTCCCATTCAGCACGTGTGCTGGACTACCCTAAATCCGAACATGTTTCAGACTAGGCTTACGCCCAGTCCAGAGTTCTGTGAGAGTAATTGGTACTGACTTAGAAGGAACCAAGTTCAAAATATAAGCTGCAGTTTCTAAGGCATATCCCCAAAACGAATCTGGTAAATCTGAATAACTCATCATTGATCTAACCATCTCCATAAGAGTCCTATTCCTTCTTTCTGCTACACCATTCTGTTGGGATGTTCCAGGTGCTGATAATTGGGATGTAATCCCAGCCTCTGACAAATAGTCCCTAAACTCCCCAAAGAGATACTCGCCACCACGATCTGAACGTAATGACTTGATACATTTTTCATGACGTTTCTCCGTTTCTGCCTTGTACTCTTTGAATTTCTTAAAGCACTCAGACTTACGGCGCATCAAATAAATATATCCATACCTTGAATAATCGTCAGTAAATGTGACGAAATATTCAAAGCCACCTCTAGCCTGGACAGTCATGGGCCCACACAGATCAGAATGAACCAATTCCAACACATCTTTGGCCCTATACCCCTTTGCCTTGAAAGGCCTTTTGGTCATTTTACCTACCAAGCAGGATTCACAGACTGGTAGTGCCTCCACTTCCAATGAACTCAAAGGTCCATCTTTAACCAGTCTTTGAATCCTTCTTAGGTTAACATGCCCCAATCGCAAGTGCCAAAGATATGTTTGGTTCATACAAGAAGGTTCTTTTCTCTTATTTATGTTAGAAGACATATTATTCATTTCCATAAGTTGCATCGTGGGCGAAATAGGATTAATGACATATAGATTATCAACCAATGCACCAGAACAGATAAAATGCTTATTTTTTCTAATAACAATATTGTCATTAAAATAAACTGAATATCTATCCTTAACTAGCATGGAAACAGAAATTAAATTCCTTCTAAGTGAAGGTGCATAAAGACAATCTCTCAATGTCAAAGACTTATTTCTACCAAAAGATAAAATAACATCTCCTATTGCAACGGCCGCTACTCTTGTAGCGTCACCCATAAACAAGCATATCTCTCCATCACTGAGCCGTCTGGTTTCCTGGAACCCCTGCAATGTATTGCAGACATGATTAGTGGCTCCTGTATCTACACACCAGGTGCCGGTAGATAACACCGCTAAACATGTTTCAACAACTAGTAAATGAGATATACCTTCTTTGTTCTCTTGTTTGAGAAGTGGACAGTCAGTCTTCCAATGTCCTGACCCTTTGCACTTGAAACACTTGCCTTTCGGCTTTTTCACAGCGCCTTGAGGTCCCATGCCCTTCTTTGCTGAGTTTACTTGTTTCTGAACTTCCTTCTTCTTACCACCTTTCGGCTTAGAAGTAGAGTCCTTTTCAGTCACATAAATATGGGCATTCTGCTTGAAGAGAGCTTCAGCATCCTGTAGTTCTTTTGCAAGTTCTGCCAAACTATACAACCTTTTGTTCATGTTGTAATTAAGGCAAAACGAGTCAAAACTTTTAGGCAGAGTCCCGAGAATGATATCGACTTGGGTTTCCCCATCGATTTCAGCACCAAGGATCTCCATCTCATTTAGATGACCCATCATCTTGAGAACATGATCCCTTACTGGTGTCCCCTCAGTCATAGATGCTCTCATCAAACTCTTCATAGCAAATTGCCTAGTTGCTCTACTCTGATGTCCGAAGAGTTCCTTAAGGTTGTACATCATATCATAAGCTGTGGGCATGGCCTGATGCTGATGCTGCAGTACATTTGACATAGATGCCAAAATGTAACACCGCGCCATCTCATCTGCCTTTTTCCACTTCTTATAAGCCTCTTTGACCTCTTCATCAGAGTTAGCATCAGGCTTAGGTGGGCATTCCTCATTGAGTACAAATTTGTACTCTTCAGTAGTTAAGACAATATCCAAGTTACGTTTCCAGTCAATATAATTAAGTCCAGTAAGTTTGTTTTCTTTAAGAATCACCATAAGTGGACTGAAAGAACCCATTTTTGAAATTCCGAGAATCACATAAAAAAAATTATGTAGGGCAAAACTTTTTGAATTAATTAAATATTGATTCCCTCAAAACAATAAAAAAAAATCACCAACACCTTAAACACCATGAATTTAGCATGCCATGATAGTGTGGACGTATACAAATTCAATATTTGTTCAAGTAGGTTTTTCCCATTAATTTTACTATCATGTCAACACAGCTTTATGACAAATAAAATTAATCTGTTGGTCTTGCTCTGGTCCTACAAATAATAGCAGTGACTCCGATGGGGAGGATACCATTATTTGTATCTAAGTGTATACCATTGCTTAATACTAAGTCCATTATCTTGTATTGAGTTCCTTCAGATGGAGAAGTGAACACATACTAGGTAACTTTCTACAATTATCCCTAAGGAAGTTTGTACTGGTGATCCATTATTATACTCATCTGATATGGAGGAAATCACTAAAGCCATCACGCAAGTATAATTATATCACCTACAAACCAGCAATGGAGACCGTGGGATTCATGTTAAATGAATTCCCTCTCCCACTTAGTTATTTAACAATGAGGGTTTTTCTACTAGTTAATTTATGTCCATGTTGTCCATTATTAATGTGATCCTAGTTTTTCGAAAAAAATCACAAAATAATAAACATGCATAATCAGAATAAGCAATAATGGCAATAAATTTGAAAATAAATATCCAACTATTATGGCCATATTTTCTGATTCTTCCCCGACTGTGCGAATCCCAAATCTGACCCAGCACAGAGTTATCCGGGGTTCGACCTGCTCGGTCAGGTTGCGGGGTTGGGGGCAGCGCTCCGATTTTTTTTGTTTTTTTATAGGTTTGGCTGCCCGATTTCTTCATCGAAAACCATCTGTCGATCTCCGGACTGCCTAAAAACAGCATCTCCTCCGGCGTCAGAAACAGCCACCACCGCCATCACGATCGATCAAAAAAAAAAAATTAAAATTAAAATTACATCAATCCTATGCCTCCCGAAGGAGTTCACACATAATCTAGATTGAAAAATTAAAATTATAAGCACGATCAACCCTCTTGATATTAATTACATCCACAAAACAACAACAACACAAACAAAACATGCATTGGACCATAATAGTTGGATCTAAGATGCCTGCAAAACCGAGTTAGAACAGATCTACATCTACCGACTATCATACAACGCAAGTTTTATTGGACAACATGGATGTAACAATCAATACGCAGATCCAATACCGGCTCTGATACCAATTGATGGAACTGCGATGATTTCAAGGACCACAGATTGGTGTGCGTATCGAACATAAAAGCTTAACAGATTTAATACGTGATCTAACCCTTTATAGCGGAATCTAGGGTTTACGAATTATACCTGTGATGAGAAGAAGACGATAGTTTCTAGCAACCTCGAGCTGTCAGCGACCCCAAGATCTTCTGCACGTATTCCTTCCTCGGGTTGGACGTCGTGTGGGCGACGGTCTACCAACCTTTCTTCTCCTTGGCTGACCTCTCTTTCTCTCCTTACGTGAATCACGAATTTAGAGAAAACTTCTTATCTCTGATAATAATATGATGGCCAGAGAATAGAGGATATATATATAAGGCTACGGCAGGGACCATGAGGAGAAATTAGGGTTAGGTCTCCTAATGAATCTGGGTATCCCGTGTTCAGGCCGAACACACAACCCAGGCCCATTAACAATAGCTCGGTCCACTAAAGAGCTATTGTTGCACTACCTTCCTAATCCCAAATTATATTTATGGGCTCCTTTTATTATATGCTCGTTCAGCTCCCCATGTTAAGATATCGAATGTCCGTCGATCAAATTAAGTTACTGACAACTATATTGATCAACATCTTTTATACTTAAGTAGTGCCACTCAACTTTATTTGTCATGTCGGATGTAATCCACCTGCAGCGTTTACATGACAATCCTTATAAGCTCCTTAAGGGGACATCATCAACCCGACGTATCGAGACATGGATTCCTTTTACAATGAACAGCCCATCATACATACAATGTTATTACCCAATTCATAGAGGTTGTTGATCCATAATGAATCTCACTCTTTTATGAGTCAAAGTAATGCACACTGCATATACATGTCTGTTATTATATCTGGATTAAGATCATAAGCATCCATAATAACAGAGGTGTTTGTTCTCTTTTGTAGTCAGTACAAAGAGAACAACCTCAAGTGGTCCTGTTCAATACACACAAAGTGTATTAGTGTAAACCTATAGTCAAGATAGACTAATACCAGATTACACTACAACCTTTCCAATGGATTGTCCAAGTCCGTCTAGGTTGTGAACTATTTATATATTCCATAGGGAACTGATAATATGATCTTCTGTGTGTCACCTCACACCATATTATCAACCTTATAGAATATCAGATACTTGCATTAATATTATAATAAACACAATATGCAAACATATGCCCATATGATTCTCATTCAAAAAAAATAAGGAAATAAAGTTAATACAAAAGTGATGCTTTCAGTATATAACCCTAACAGATGTTGTAGTGAGAAAGTAGGATCTGCTACTTCCCGAAGAGGCCAGGGGGTAGGAGGAAGGGATCCCTTCTTGGAGTTTGCGCGGGAGGCTAAGTGTATAAGATAAGGGGAGTCAGAGCGACGCTCACCGAGGCTTGGGGTCAGCAGACGAGCCCTAGGGGTCGGCGGACAAGCTCCAAGGGTCGGTAGACGATCCCCTCGCTTGTTGGAAGAGGGAGGGGACGTCGAGGCCTCCCGTTGGGGCTCGATTTGTCGAGAGCTAGGGGCCGGCGGACGAGCTCCGAGGGTTGGTGGACGATCCCCTCGCTAGTTGGAAAAGCAAGGGGACGTCGAGGTCTCCTGTTGGGGCTCGATTGGTCGAGCACTAAGGGTCGGCGGACGAGCTCCGGTGATCGGTAGACGATCCCCTCGCTAGTTGGGAGAGTGAGGGGATGTTGAGGTCAATTTTGTTGGGGCTCAGTTTGTCGAGCACTAAGGGTCGGCGGACGAGCTCCGGTGATCGGTAGACGATCCCCTCGCTAGTTGGAAGAGCGGGGGTTGGAAGAGCGGGGGGATGTTGAGGTCGATTTTGTTGGAGATCGGCTCACCGAGTACTTGGGGTTCGGCCGACGAGCTCCGATGGTTGATGGACGATCTCCTCGCTACTTGGAAGAGGGAGGAGGCGTTGAGGTCGATTTTGTTGGAGATCGGCTCACCGAGTACTTGGGGGTCGGCAGACGAGCTCCGGTGATTAGAGGGGGCTCATGGGGCTCGCGGTGTCATTTGAGCTCCGAGCCCCTCTGAATAGTGGGGGGTAGTTGGGGCTCGCGGTGTCATCCGAGCTCCGAGCCCTTCTAAATAGCGGAGGGTAGTTGGGGCTCGCGGAGTCATCCGATCTCCGAGCCCTTCTGCATAGCAGAGGATGGTTGAGGCTCGCGGTGTCATCCGAGATCTGAGCCCCTCTGAATAGTGGTTTGCAGTTATGGCTCGCGATACTATCCAAGCGTCGACCCTTATGTGAAATAGAAGAGGAATTATTAGCTCGCGATACCATCCAAGTTCTGAGCTCCCTTGAGCAATAGAGAAAGCAGTGTGGCTCGCGATGCTATCCGAGCGTTGACCCTTCTGTGAGATAGAAGGGGAACTTTTGGCTCGCGATACCATCCAAGCCCCGAGCTCTCTTGTACAACAGAGAAAGCAGTGTGGCTCGCGATGCTATCCGAGCCTCGACCCTTCTGTGAAATGAAAGAGGAATTATTGGCTCGCGATACCATCCGTGTTCTGAGCTCCCTTGATCAATAGAGAAAGCAATATGGCTCGCGATGCTATCCGAGCGTCGACCCTTCTGTGAGATAGAAGGGAAATTTTTGGCTCGCGATACCATCCGAGCTCCGTGCAGCAGAGAAAGCAGTGTGGCTTGCGATGCTATCCGAGCGTCGACCCTTCTGTGAGATAGAAGGGGTAATTATTGGCTCCCGATACAATCCGAGTTCTGAGCTCCCTTGAGCAATAGAGAAAGCAGTGTGGCTCGCGATGCTATCCGAACGTCGACCCTTCTGTGAGATAGAAGGGGTAATTATTGGCTCCCGATACCATCCGAGTTCCGAGCTCCCTTGAGTAAATAGAGAAAGCAGTGTGGCTCGCGATGCTATCCGAGCGTCGACCCTTCTGTGAGATAGAAGTGAAATTTTTGGCTCGAGATACCATCCGAGCTCCGAGCTCCCTTGTGCAATAGAGAAACTAGTGTGGCTCGCGATGCTATTTGAGCATCCACCATTCTGTGAGATATAAGGGGTAATTATTGGCACACGATACCATCTGAGCTCCGAGCTCCCCTGATTTGTCGAAAAAAGTCTGTAGGAGAAAAAAGTCCTGGGGGGTAGTGGGGTAATTTCACGCCAGTTACTGACGTCAGGAGCGCAAGGATCAAAGCGTTTATAGATCTTGGTGGCCGTCAGATCTTGGTAGTTAAGATCCAACGGCCAGATCTTTTTTGCAGAAATCGAGGAGTCGCTTTCTCCTTATAAATCCCCTTCCCTCTCCTCATTTCTTCTTCTTCACTTCTTTACTCAATTTATAATTTTGCAAGAGCAGGATTTTACTGCCGTCGGCAATACTTTCTTGTGATCGTACACTCTTACGCTTCAGGTTAGTATTTCCATTTTAGTAATGCCGCGCACTCAGTCCGGATCCGAGGCTATATCATCAGGCCGTTCCGCAGAGGAGTCCGAGTCAGAGACATCCTCGTCTTGGAGCAAGTATAAGGTGAAGGAGGAAGTCCTGACCGACCCTGGGTCGGATGGTGGTGACGACGTAGTCTTCGTGGTGTCCCCGTTGAGGTCCAGAAGGCTGGGAAAGGAGCCAATGGACGAGGGCGAAGAGGAGGAAGGGGAAGAGGGGGACGGCAAGGACGAGGAGCGGTGGGATCAGGAGGATCAGGAGGGGGGCGACGAGAAAGAGGAGGATCAGGGTACCGAGGGTGAAGAGGAAGACGAGGTAGGTCAGGATCCCGAGGCCCAGGATGTTGACGATGAGGAGGATGATGGTGATGAACGGGATGCTGCTCAAGAAAGCACTGGCCAGGGTATGGCGGGAAGGTCGGTCGGGGTCGGAGAAGACCTCCCATCCCTTCCCCCTTTGTCGACGCCATCTCCCGAGCGGAAGGCTCGCCCTCGTCGGAAGAAGAAGGTTTTAACCATCCCGCACAGCCCTTCCTCACCAGATGAGTATGCACCTAGTTCAACGGGGTCTTGAGTTTCCCCCAGTCTCCTTCAAAAATTTGGGATCGATTCGGATGTATCCCGATGATATCAAGGACATCGAACCAATCCCTCCTATGCTGGGCGAGGACACTCGGGTGAAGATTCGTATGGATAGCATCCCTTGTATCTTAAAGGCGGACTACCTCCACATTCTGAGGGCCGCCTACTTCATTCCGAGGGAGTTCGAAGTCTTTATTCCGAGCCAAGGCATTCAGCCCACAATGATTCTCGTGCCGGGCTACTGTATGTTTCCCGAGGACGCCTTCCTCTCGGGCCTGTAGCTGCCACTGCATCCCTTCGTTAAGAGGATTTTGAATTGGGCGAAGCTGTGCCCCATACAGTACGGGCTGAACTCTTGGAAGAACTTAGTCTGCTTCATCCTAAGGTGCCAAGAGAAGCGGGTGAAGCCGAGGTTGACGTATTTCCGGGCCATCCTAGGAATTAGCTCGCTCGGAGATCAGGAGGGGATCTTTTATTTCTCGTCGAGGCCGCATAAGAAAATCATGCACGACCATCCGGATTCCATCAAGGGGTGGAAAGAGAAGTATTTCGTGGTTCGGAACGAGAGGCCTTGAGGGATACCCACCAGGTGGAATTTTTTCAAGCCGAACCATAAGCCCCCGAAGAAAGGTGACTTGACAGCTAAGGAGTGGAAGAAGGTGGAGAAAATAGTCGGGGGCACAGTATCGCGTGGCCTCGAGATCCTAGTATGTTTCTTTCCCGGGCCGGCCTGAGCCCTGCCGACCCTAGTATGTTTCTTTCCAAATTTTTGCATCTTTTAGCCTTCGTGTTGACGTTAGCCTTTCCTATTTTATTTTTTGCAGGGATGACTTCTCAGCAGGTGAATGATAGGCGGGCGCTGTTGAATGCCGCCGAGAAGGTAAGGTCAGAGAAAAGGAAGAAGGCCGAGCAAGAGAGGCTGGCGGCCGAGAAGGCGAAGATGGTGCCCACAGCCGGGGCATCCTCCAAGGGCCGGCCCCGGTAGCAGAGGAGCCCTCCCCGGCGAAGAAGTCCAAGAGGCAGCACCCCCAAGCATCGAGGGCAGCTCGGGACGCAGTGGGTAGCTCGGGCAAGACCGTTGAGGCCCCAGAATAAAGACCGTTGAGGCCCCAGAATAAAGGCTCCCACCACCGAGGCCTTCCGCCGAGGAGATGGTGGGTCAGCAGGGGCTGCGACCCTATGCCCCTGACTGGTCGATCGTGCAGGGGGATAGTCTGCTCGATGGGCCCATGTCGATTGAATTCGTCACGAAGGCCGCCACCGAACGCGATCGGATGGCACTGGCAGTGCAGACAGCGGACCAGGCCTTCATGCGGTGGTCTCAAGCGCACATCTCGGTAAGCCAGCTCGGTGCTCCAATTCTATATGTATTTTTCTTTGTTTTGAACTTGGAATTTTTCAAACCTCTTTCCCCTCAGACAGGCGATGCTTCATGGCCAGCACTTCCAAAAGTGCTTGGAGAAGCAGATCTACATCGAGAGGAGGAACGCAGAGAAGTACCTCCGTGAGCAGAACAATGCGAATGATGACTTGAAGGAGGCCCAGACTATGGTGAAGGTCCACGAGGCGCAGGTGGCCTCGCTCTCCGACATCCACAAGGTGGACGTGGATCGTCTCAAGGAGAGGATTGAGGAGTAGGCAGCGAAGGGGCAGAAGGCCCTAAGAGGATGGAGGCGGCTTCGGCGGAGGCCCTGATGATAGCGCAGGATGAGGCGTATGATCAGGCCAAGTCGCATTTCAAGCAGATCTACCCCGAGCAGAGCGTCGATCACCTCTACTACGGATGTCAGGCAAACCTTCCGCCAACCCCTGGTGGCGACGAGGCGGGGGGCGTCCAGGGCGAAGAAGAGGTGCCACCCCCCCTCAAGAATAGACTAGTTTCTTTTTGTTTTTATTTTGATGTAAATGCCTCTAGCGGACTGGTCATCGCGGCTTTTGTATCAACTTTTTGAAAGAAATGAAATATACTTTTTTGGGCCGAGGCTTCAAGATTTTGCGCTTTTTATGATGTTTGCTCTCGTCTTTTGATAGATGCACGGGCCCTGGGTCGCCGCCCCTGTTTCTGTCGGGGTACCTCTGGGTCGAGCGATGGAGGAGGAAATGGAGGCAACTTTGGTTCGCCAGCAGAAACAAGCTCGGGACCGAGCGGCCACCGTTAATTATTTTCTGACCAAGTCTAGGGAGCTCGGTCTGAAGGTGGCACGCCTGAAGAAGGCCATAGCCGACCGGGACTGGTGGGTGGTCGAGACGGATTGGTCCCTCTCGGATGCCTCGAGCGGGCGGTCGGCCTCGGAGTCTTTTCTTCGCGAGGCCGTGGTTGAAAAAGAGTTGGAGATTTGTAGGCTGAAGCTGGTGTTAGGTACGGGTCTGATCGAAGAGGCCAGCAACGCGACCCCGGGGCGATCTCCGGTAGTTCTGTTAGATAAGCCCCAGCCTGATGATGCCGAAAGCTCGGTGGCGGGGGTATACTCGCCGATCGGTCCAGCCGAGCATCAGAAGAGCCCCGGAGGAGGCGCCGAGTTTGAATTTCAAGCCGAGCGTGAGTGAGTGAGGTGTTCTTTGTAATTGTACCGACGTTCATTGAGTTGTAAGTAATGAGTAATAATAATAGCAATCTTTTTCTTGAACCTTGATTGTCTAGGTTGCCGAAGGTGGCTGCTGTGTCTGCTGCGAAGTGGTCACCGCCGAGGCGACTGGGTCATAAATGGCGACGTTTCGCCTTTCCATGAATATTAATGGCGACGTTTCATCTTCCGCCGTTTCGCATTCCCAGAGATAATAACTACCCCCCTCAGGGTGTTATATAATCCCCACTTCCCCCCAACTAATTGTTAAGAAGTGAAAGTCGCTTGACTTGGGTGCCTGTCTAAGGCGGGCGCCCAGAAACAAAATATTCTCCGAACGCTCCGAATCGGCGGCACATCAATCACCCTTGGACTATTCGGGGTTCAGGCCAGTAGAGCCGCGAGAGCCCGAGTTGTTAGTTGGTGAGTGGTGGGCCGACCGATCGGTTCGGGGGTTCGGGGAGAGCCGAGGCTCGGTGGCTCTCCTGCCGTCCTCGAACAATTCAGAGTTTCGGACTAGCAAGAGCAGGAAACCCAGTGTTGTTCGTGGGCGAGAGGAGGGTCGATCGGAAGCAGAGGGTCAGTCCGGGAAGGAGAGAGCAGAGGGTCGGCGGTTCCCCTGCCGTCGTCGAAAAGTTCGGGGTTTTGGCTTGCGAAAGCCATAAACCACGAGTTGCGCGCGGGCGAGAGGGTGGTCAACCAAACGACTCAGAGCTCGGGGCGTCTGCCGAAGGCAGACGCTCTAAACCTTAATATAAAGTTTCGCTGAATCGTGGCACCAGGCCGTAGCCGGGCGTATTGGTCAGGCAGCTTCGAAGGAAGCCGCGGCCTTGCTCTGGGCTGACGGCGTACCGTTATCTCTTGGAGATGGCGGTGTGGGCAGTTGACGGTGCAGGCATGGCTGGCGGTTGTCGCCTCGTGCATCGGTTGATGGGCTTGAAGAAGCCAAAACCGAGCGGGGGACGGGTGCCGAGCCCCCACACCGGGGAGAAAGCCAGTAGCAGGCATAGCAGAGGGTCACCGCCGAGCGTCGAGGCCGTAGAGCTTTGAAGAAAGCCCCTGCCTTGCTCGAGGTCGACGCCGAGCTCCCGCACTTGTTCTCAGGAAAGACAGTGTGGGCGTGGCTGGCGGTTGTCGCCTTGTGCATTGGTTGATGGGCTTGAAGAAGCTTAAACCGAGCGAGGAACGGGTGCCGAGCCCCCACACTGGGGAGAAAGCCAGTAGCAGGTGTAGCAGAGGGTCGCTGCTGAGCATCAAGGCCGTGGAGCTTTGAAGAAAGCCCTACCTTGCTCGAGGTCAACGCCGAGCTCCCGCACTTGTTCTCAGGAAAGACGGTGCGGGCGTGGCTGGCGGTTGTAGCCTCGTGCATCAGTTGATGGGCTTGAAGAAGCTCAAACTGAGCGAGGGACGGATGCCGAGCCCCCACACCTGGAAGAAAGCCACTAGCAGGCGTAGCAGAGGGTCGCCTCCGAGCGTCAAGGCCTTGGAGCTTTGAAGAAAGCCCTTGCCTTGCTCGAGATCGACGCCGAGCTCCCGCACTTGTTCTCAGGAAAGACGGTGCAGGCGTGGCTGGCGGTTGTCGCCTCGTGCATCGGTTGATGGGCTTGAAGAAGCCCAAACCGAGCGAGGGACGGGTGTCGAGCCCCCACACCGGGGTGAAAGCCAGTAGCAGGCGTAGTAGAGGGTCGCCGCCGAGCGTCAAGGCCGTGGAGCTTTGAAGAAAGCCTCTGCCTTGCTCGAGGTCGACCTGCCTTTTCAGGCTTGCTGTCATCCGGGCGCCGAGCCCCAAGCTTGTAAGAGAGGCTTTTCAGGCTCACGCCATTATCTGAGTACCGAGCCCCAGGCTTGTAAGAGAAGCTTTTCAGGCTCGCGCTGTTATCCGAGCACCGAGCCCCAAGCTTGTAAGAGAAGCTTTTCAAGCTCATGCTGTTATCCGAGAGCCGAGCCCCAGGCTTGTAAGAGAAGCTTTTCAGGCTCGCGCTGTTATCCGAGTGCCGAGCCCCAAGCTTGTAAGAGAAGCTTTTCAGGCTCGCGTTGTTATCCGAGCGCCGACCTCCAAGCTTGTAAGAGAAGCTTTTCAGGCTCGCGCTGTTATCCGAGTGCCGGGCCCTAAGCTTGTAAGAGAAGCTTTTTAGGCTTGCACTGTTATTCGAGCGCCGACCCCCAAGCTTGTAAGAGAAGCTTTTCAGGTTTGCACTGTTATCCGAGTGCCGAGCCCCAAGCTTGTAAGAGAAGCTTTTTAGGCTCGCGCTGTTATCAGAGTGCCGAGCTCGAGAGGTCTTTTATCGAGAACAAAATATGAAGCCATAATACTTGTTTAAGAAAGTTGGCATATTTACATCATAAGGGATTCTTACAAAAAATAAGGCACGACGTGCCGATTACATATCTTCCTAATTTACATGGGGGAATGGAGGCTAATCTCCTCCTAGGAACTTGATGAGGTGTTCCGCATTCCAGGGCCTCTTGATGGCTTTTCCCTCTGAGTTGGTCAGGCGGTATGTCCCTGGGCGCACGACCTCCGATACTTTGTAACGGCCCTCCCAGTTCGGGGCCAATTTTCTTTTCTGATCGGGATTTGATACCGCCAGTTTTCGGAGAATGAGGTCCCCGAGTTTGATGTCAGTGGGACGCACCTTCTTGTTATAGAACTTCTCAATTCTTTGTTGGTAGATGCTTCTTCTAATGGCAGACTTCTCTCTGACCTCGTCTATGAGGTCGAGGTCGGCTCGCAGCTGTGTGGAGTTGGCGGCCTCGTCGAACGCCATGATTCGGGGTGAAGGGATCCTGATTTCCAAGGGAATGACGGCCTCCGTGCCGTACGTCAGATTGAAGGGGGATTCTCCTGTGGGGATCCTCTTTGTTGTTCGGTGGGCCCAGAGAACGCTTGGCAACTCGTCGACCCATAAACCCTTAAAAGAGTTATCGAGTCGTTTCTTGAGGCCATCGAGGATTTGGCAGTTCGCGTTCTCGGCCTGTCCATTAGACTGGGGGTGGCAGACTGAGGAGAAGCGCTGCTGGATCCCGAGATCTTCGCAGAACTTACAAAAATGCTTACCCGCGAATTGAGTCCCATTGTTTGTGATGAGCACCTGCGGAATCCCGAACCGACAGACGATGTGTTTCCAGAAAAACTGCTGGGTCTGTCGCTCGGTAATCGTTGCTAATGGCTCGGCCTCGATCCACTTAGTGAAGTAGTCGATCGCCACAATGAGGAACTTTCGCTGGCCCGTTGCTTTTGGAAATGGGCCCACCAAATCCATCCCCCACATTGCAAAGGGGGTCGGACTGGCCATTGACCGGAGGTTTGCCTGAGGAGCCCTCTTCACGGGGGAGAACCGTTGGCAGGGACCGCACTTCTTCACTAGGGCGAGGGCGTCTTGCAGCATAGTGGGCCAGTAGTACCCGTGATTCAACACCTTCCATGCTTGCGAACAGCTTCCCATGTGACACCCACTGATCCCCTCGTGCAGCTCCTTGAGGGCGTATTCGGCTTCGTCTGGGGTTAGGCAGCGGAGGTAGGGTCTGCCATCCGTTGTTGTATAGGACCTTTTGAAGAGGGTGGCATTGATGATCGTGAATCTTTCAGATCGGGCCCTGATCCGCCTTGCTTCAGCTTGGTCTTCGGGGAGTTCTCCCTTGACTAGGAATTTTTTGATAAGGGTGGTCCAGTCATCTGGGGGGCTCCGTCTTCGACGCACAGAACCTCCGGGGAGTCTATACTTGGCTTAAAAAGGACTTCAATCAGGACCGTGCGGTCGAGGCCTTCAAAGGATGAGGAGCCAACTTTGACAGGGCGTCAGCCTGGGCGTTCAGCTCCCGGGGGATCCTCAGGACAGCCGATTCGTCGAAGGACGTTAATAGGCATTGGACCACGGCCAGGTACCTGATCATCCGATCGTCACGGGCCTCGTACTCCCCGGTGATCTGGTTGACCACCAGTTGAGAGTCGCTAAAGGCCCTGATCTTTCTGGTGCCGGCTTGATGAGCCAGGTTGAGCCCGACGATCATGGCCTCGTATTCAACCTCGTTGTTAGAGGCCTGGAAGTTAAGGCGGAGACAATATTGAAGGAGGAAAACCATCCGGACCCTGAAGAATGATGCCCGCACCACTCCCCATTTCGCAAGAGGAGCCGTCGACGTAAACTTCCCACGTCTGGTCAGCTACTTTGCTCGCGGGTTGCTTGGAGATGGTGCATTCTGTGATGAATTCGGCGAGGGCCTGCCCTTTGATGGCCGTTCTTGGTTGATAGCCGATGTCGTACTGACTGAGTTCGATCGACCATTTGACTAGTCGACTGGAGCTCTCAGGTTTGTAGAGCACGGCCTTCAAGGGTTGATCCGTGAGTACCTGGATTGAATGCGCCTGAAAGTAAGGGCGGAGATTTCGCGCGGCTATGACCAAGGCGTACGCCACCTTCTCCATCCTGGAATACCGGGTCTCGGCGTCGAGCATGACCTTGCTTACATAGTACAGGGGCTTTTGAACCCCTTCCTCTTCTCGGACGAGGACAGCACTGAGCACATTCTTCGAGGCAGAAAGATAGAGCCAGAGTGGCTCCCCTGGTTCGGGCTTGCTGAGGAGAGGAGGGTTGGCGAGGTACATCTTCAACTGTGCGAAGGCCTCTTGCTGTTGAGTACCCCACTCGAACCTTCCGGTGCCGCGCAGCGCCTTAAAGAACGAAAGGGACTTCTCCCCAGACTTGGAGAGGAAACGGCCGATGGCCGCCAGTCTCTCCGTTAGCCTCTGGACTTCTTTGACATTCCTAGGAGGGGCCATGTCTATTATGGCCTGGATTTTTTTGGGGTTAACCTCGATGCCGCGCTGGCTGATGTTGAACACTAAGAACTTCCCCGAGGAGACGCTGAAGGCACACTTCGTTGGGTTGAGCCTCATGTTGTGTAGCGTCCCGATTTCCAATACTGAAAACCGTGACACGAGCCAAGATCTTTTCTTCAATTAGTCACAATACACAGAAAAAACAGGAGAATTTAAAACTTTTTATTCCATACACAATGTGTTACAAGTCTGAACATTGTACAACTGTAATACCTTACAATAGAGTTACAACATTACCTTTACATTTCTAAGTATTACAACCTTCAACATCTTATATCAGAGTGCTTCTCAACTAATGCATAATCAATACATATACTGTAGCGGAACTAAACATAACACTGACTCCTTGCTTTCCTTGCCTTGAGTCCTCCTGAATTTCGCCTTTGTACTTCGGCGATCCAGTACCTATGGAAGTGGGGACGTCAGTATTCACTGACGCTTAAAGGCTGATCATATAGCAGCGAATCTTCCAAACAATATACACAATATAGCAATGGTGTTGGTGTAGTTTAAGTGTACGTGAGTGCTATGACTAGACTCTAATGCGATATTTAAGTAGAACTAGAATGCTTCCTTGCATTATGAATTCTAATTATACATAACCCGTTCCTGACAGCCACACGTGGCTAATGAGGTTGCAGATGTGGTCAAGTCCCACTAATGCAGTTCGCCAGTGGTGTCGATGTTTGCCACTGCGACCCGGCTAACCGGACCTCCTTCAAATAGACGAACCCAATGTATCGGGCGTTACAACAAAATCAAACTATAGGGTTTCGCAAGCGCAGGGTAGCGCAAAGCCTACCCTGTGGCACCCTCTGGGGTATTGCAAGCGCAGGACTGCACAATGCATCCTGTGGCACCTCCAGCCACGGTACTTCAGGAATTAACAGCGCGAGATACGTAACCCGTGTCCTCAACCTGTGAGATGGCACCGTACGTATCCCTTTGACGGGACGCTTCCTATTCTAATGTCAGCAAGTCTCCGGAATCAACATGCATCCCATACTACATGCGACCCCATCTCAAGCCGTTTCTCCATATATAAGGATTTAAACCCGCGTTAGGCAGTCTAATTGTACACAACCTGTTCCTGACAATACTCCATGACTCTGTGAGGTTGCAGAAGGGGTCAAGTCCCCCCTATGCAGTCTGCTTATGGTGTCTCCGTTTTCCACTACTACCCGGCATGCCAGACCTCACTCGATCCCAATATATCAGGCATCGTTCCAAAATCAAACCATAGGGTTTCGCAAGCGCAGGGCAGCGCGAAGCCTACCCTGTGGCACCCTCTGGGGTCTAGCAAGCACAGGACTGCACCATGCATCCTGTGGCACCCCAGCCACGGTATTTCAGGAATTAACAGAGCGAGATACGCAACCCGTGCTCCCAACTTGTGAGACGCCACCGTACGTATCCCTTTGACGGGAAGGTACAACCCAATGTCACCACCTAAGTCCTCCCTCAAGGGACAAGTTGGTCGTAAGGTGCCCTTACAACCAACTCCTCTCTCTTCGGCAAGGGTCTGAGCAAAATGGCCTTTATAAGTCACTACCCTAATGATATCCCTGACTCGACGATCCTAGGGACGATAATATTATAACATAACATGCTAGGCCTTAAATTAGGCTTCACAAAACAACTCTACTAGGCTGCTCAACCTAGACTCACCAGAACCCCTCAGGATCCGGTTCGTGGCTCATTGATCCAAGACTTCGGCCGTGCGAATATACATGCAAGTCGCTACCCTATGTCTTGATGGTCGATAGCCCTTAGGGTGGTAATATCACCCTAGACGAGCACAACGAACTGTGTACTAGCTAACAAGCTATACACGAGTAACAACCACATACGAGCCAATAAGCTACGTATGAAACAATAACTACCTACGAGCCAGGCGGGCCTCGTAGGAGACAACAACGTACATACCGGCCAAATAAGCCGTGTATGAGATCGATAGCTACGTACGGGCCGGTCGGGCCGCGTACGAGACAACAACCTACATACGAGCCGACTAAGCTACGTATGACACCCACGGCTACGTACGGGCCAGTCGAGCCGCGTACGAGACAACAACCCTATGCAACAACCATACAGGTAATCAATCTTAAAAACAACCAAACGTGCTACTAGCAAACTTGATCTCCTATTATTAGAAGCAACAGAAGAGTCTACTAATATTCTATGGTCAGTATTCTACTATGGAAGAATCTGAAGGCGACAAAACGGCCTTTATCGGACTAACTATCCTAGTGATCCTCCCGATCATATTACTTCGACCTATAATGCCTTAAGCATGACATACACTCATAGCATCTTCCTACGGTAATCCAATCATATAACACCACCACCATGATACTCCTATATATGAATGCGATTAATGCTTATGCTTACATCGAGCTCAAGCATGAAAATCGCTTACGACCTAGACATGAAGTCCACCATAGTCAAGCGTAGGTTACAAATTGATCATGAAAGCTTACTACTTATCATAACTAATCACCACAACCCAACTAGTAGGAACAAGCAACATTCCAAGATATAGTAAGTAGTTCTAACACTACTCTTACAATATTTTAAGCAAGTATTTGAACTTTAGCATGGTATAGAACACAACATAAGGTCACTACAACTAACCATGGGTAGTTCCTTTACTCTAAGCATGAATATCATAGTATGGATGTCATTAACTTAACATGATCAACAATTAGCACGATACCTACTTACTTAGCATGAGTCATGATCATCTACTAACATAGCATGAACAACACTTATCTAAGCATAGGTACCATGTAAACATGAGTATTCATATAACTTAGCATGGTATACAACTTACTCACAATCTAAACTAGCATGACATACAATTTACTTGCAATTAAGCTAGCATGGCATAGATGGAACTAGCATGGTATATTACTTACCTACAATTTAACTTAGCATGGCATATCACACACCTACAATTAACTAGCATGGTATGCAACTTTGCTACTATAATCCAAGCATGAATCTTTATTAAGCATAAATAACTACTAAACATGAATGTCTTACTTAACATGGGTGACTACTAGTATGAACATTCAACATTCCTAAGTATATATGTATATATACTTCTAACATGGTAAGTAATTTTATCATTGTTCCTACAACACCCTAAGCATAATAAGATTAATCCAACATGGTAGGAAACTCTTAGATTGAATCCTACAAAATGCTAAACATAAAGTATGATAGAAATTCTTTAGAAAACATCCTACAACATTTTAAGTATGAATAAGTTACTAAACATGGTAGGAAATTCCTAGGATAAATCCTATAACATTCTAAGCATAAATAAATCGCTAATCACGATAGGGGAACTCTAAATTGCATCCTACAACATTGTCAAGCATAAATGAGTGAATCTAAGCATGGTAGGAAACTCTAGAATTTGTCCCACAACATTCTAAGCATGAATGATTGAATCTAAACATGGTAGGAAACCTTTAGAATTTGTCCTACAACATTCTAACATCATTAAGCATGGTAGGATATTTTTAGAGACAATCCTACCACATTCTAAACATAATAGGATAATTATAGAAGCAATCCTACAATATTCTAAACATGATAGGATAATTATAGAAGCAACCCCACAACATTTCAAGTATAAAAGCATGAATATTACTTCTAAATATTTTTAGAAGTGATCCTACAACATGTGAAGCACGAATGTGGCTTCTAAATATTTTTAGAAGTGATCCTACAACATTAGTAGCATGAATATGGCTTCTAAACATTTTTAGAAGTGACCCTACAACATTAGTAGCATGAATATGGCTTCTAATCATTTTTAGAAAAGATCCTACAACATTAGTAGCATGAATATGGCATCTAATCATTTTTAGAAAAGATCCTACAACATTAGTAGCATGAATATGGCTTCTAAACATTTTTAGAAGTGACCCTACAACATTAGTAGCATGAATATGGCTTCTAATCATTTTTAGAAAAGATCTTACAACATTAGTAGCATGAATATGGCTTCTAAACATTTTTAGAAGTGACCCTACAACATTAGTAGCATGAATATGGCTTCTAATCATTTTTAGAAAAGATCCTACAACATTAGTAGCATGAAGATTGCTTCTAAATGATCCTACAACATTTTACTACTACTACTACTCTTATTTTAATCAAAACATAACACACAATTATCTACTACTACTACTACTCCATTCTTATCAAGACCACAACATACAACTTACTACTACTACTTCATTTTAATTAAGAACACAACAAACAACCTACTACTTTATGGACATGAAACATCTATAGTTACTTACTACTTTAACATACCATCACTACTTTATTCAATCAACCATACTACTTTTATCTTATTAATCAACATACTATTACTTCTTTATTGAATCAACATGCTACTACTACTACTACTTTATATTTTAGCTTACTACTACTTAGTTGCTTACTAATCTTTGTGATTACTAGTGATAAAGAAAAGATCATTTTTATCTTATTTTACTTTACAACTAGTAAACATGAAAGAAAAGTTTTTATTTCTACAACTAGTGATTAAAAGAAAAGATCTTTTTAATAGCTACAACTAGTGACCAAATAAAAGAGAGGATCTTTTTATTAGCTATAACTAGGGATCAAATAAAAAGAGAAGATCTTTTTATTAGCTATAACTAGTGATCAAATAAAAAGAGGAGGTCTTTTTATTAGCTACAACTAGTGATTAGTAAAAAGAAAGATCTTTTTAATTATTTCTACCACTAGTGTTTAACAAAGAAAAGATCTTTTTATTAGAACATATGCTTTTCATTAGTCCAATGTTCAATCGAAGTCCTACAACCCACAATGGTTGTAAAATGTGTTCATATGCTTATGTTATACCAAGTCCTACAACCAACAATGATTGTATGTTCAATATATGCCATATGTGAATTTTTAGTCCAATAACATACAAACAACAACTACAATAACAAAGATGTAATCTTTATGTGCTTTAGTAGGTTCTACTACTACTTATTTACTTTTATTTATCACCACATACAACAAACCCAAAAAACAAAACAAGACAAGAAGGTAAGAAGAAGAAGTCAAACAACAAAACAACAAACAAACAAACAACAAACAAACAAAGAATCAAAGAGTGTGAAGAAACCCCCACCTTCCTTTCTTGTAGGAAGGACTTGCTATGCTCCTTCTCCTTCCCCTAGCTTTTTAGAAGTCTTCTAACACCCTACAAAACAAAACTCTCAAGTTAACCTAAGGTTCTCTCTTTCTTTTCCTTTCTTTCTTTCTTTCTTTTGATCTTTCTAAAATGAGAGAAGTGATGAAAGGAGGGGGTATTTATAGGAGGAGAGAAGGGTGGAAATTTGCAATGTGCACCCACACAATTTCACAAAATCCACTCCCTAAAATATAGGCCGGCCATGCTTGTCGGGATTAGGGTGAGGTGTAGGGTGGTGAGGTGGAGGGAGGTGTTATGTGGGGGAGGTGTTATGTGAGGGTTTCTAGAAGGGTTTTCTTAACCTTCTCATGTAAACTTAACCTAGGTTAATCCTCCTAATCAAACCCTTAACCATCCCTACTAGGTTTTGTCATAGCAAAATAAGTGTTGTCCAAAATACACAACACATAATTCGTATAATGCACTAATCGACATACTACTCGTATGTGCGCATATACGTCCGTATACTGAAAATCTTCGCTTAATTCGTATAAAATAATTAAATCTTGGAAATAATAATAAAATAAATTTTATTATCAGTTCGGAAGATCACGGTATCAATTTGATACAATACGTATGTATACTGACCGATATCTGGATACAGATAATGTCTATGGACAACCGGGTGAAAATTACCAGAATAATTCAAATTTTGGAATTAAAGCAAAATAATAATAAAATAATAATTTATATACGGTAATATCCGTCCGGGATATTACAATACTCCCTCCTTAGAATAGTTCTGTCCTCAGAACTACGTTAAGTTAGGGAAACAGGCAAACACCCATACCCTAATAACTTGGGGAAAGAAAGCTTATGCTGCTTTCCGGCTCCCAAGTGGCTTATTCACGAACTGGTTCTCCAAAGAACCCGACCCTTGCAATTCGGTGGCTACTCCCTCCTTAGAATAGGACGTGACCTATGGACATCACTTCCAACTTCCAGGATTCTCTCCTGCAATTTTGACGCTTCATGTGGTGTAATTAACCGAACTGATTCTTGAGTTGCCTCCCGCACACACCTCAACTATTGGAAAAACATAGACAGAAGATTATGATGAACCAAGTTTGAACAAAACAGTTGGCTGGATTTCATATATATAAATCCGACGGGTTACAAAAAGTGTTTACATCATATATAACTTCTTCCGTCCAAAATAAATTTCAAAAGATGCAACCTTTAGACTTAGTTGCAGTTCTATATGCACATATTGTTACTGGCTCCTTTAACTTGCTCTTAGTACGTACGAATTCTCACCCTTGGTGAACAGGATCCTTTCCCTTAGCGTTCATCTTTGGAGATGATCTGTCGTTATTCTTATGAAGCTGGGGACAGTTTAGCCTAATATGACCAATCTCCCTACAGTTGTAACATGTACGGGTTTCCACCTGAGAGTTCTTCATCGGACATTGTTTCCTGAAATGACCTCGTTCACCACATAAGAAACAATTTCCCGGGTTGGCGCCTCTAATTCTGCCCCTTGTTTTCTGAGTCTTTTGTTTCTGACCTTGGTTCTCAAATCCTGATGCAGGTGTAGGTCTTTTCCCTTGTCGTCGTGGACAGACTGATTGCTCGTGCCCATCTTCCTCACAAAAATGGCATACTATAACCTTGGCGGTCTCTAGAATTTTCTCCCACTCATGCCATAGTTGTGCCAATCTGGCGTTGAAATATTCCCGCTCCTCCGCCAAGCATGCTAATGTAGCTATACAAGCATCACCCAGTTGCTTAGCTTGACGATCTATCCTGGCTACGTACTTCATTAGCTTCCTCATTTCTCGATATATGCTGGCCGCCGCCGTCCTGCGTTGATCCATACTTGGCCCTTGCAGTGGTGAAGGCGAGTTCATCTTGAGGTTAACTTGTGGTGAAATCTCCTTCGGCTCCTCACTCGAGATTATCGGATCCTCCATTGCATTCGGCTCAATCTCTTCCATCAATACATCCTCGGTTAGGATATCTTCGAATGCCATCCTAGAATCCAGATATAGGAAAAATCATAAAACATAAGTTGAAAGAAACAACAATATGAATTACAATTGTCTATAACTAACTAAGACCCGACTCCTAAAGGCATCCAAGTTTAATTTTCCTGCTGTGTTGGACTGTAAATCGAAGTTAGCTCTGATACCACTCTGTAGCGCCCCGATTTCCAATACTGGAAACCATGACACGAGCCAAGATCTTTTCTTCAATTAGTCACAATACACAGAAAAAAGCAGAAGAATTTAAAACTTTTTATTCCATACACAATGTGTTACAAGTCTGAACATTGTACAACTATAATACCTTACAATAGAGTTACAACATTACCTTTACATTTCTAAGTATTACAACCTTCAACATCTTATATCAGAGTACTTCTCAACTAATGCATAATCAATACATATACTGCAGCGGAACTAAACATAACACTGACTCCTTGCTTTCCTTGCCTTGAGTCCTCCTGAATTTCGCCTTTGTACTTCGGCGATCCAGTACCTATGGAAGTGGGGACGTCAGTATTCACTGACGCTTAAAGGCTGATCATATAGCAGCGAATCTTCCAAACAATATACACAATATAGCAATGGTGTTAGTGTAGTTTAAGTGTACGTGAGTGCTATGACTAGACTCTAATGCGATATTTAAGTAGAACTAGAATGCTTCCTCGCATTATGAATTCTAATTATACATAACCCGTTCCTGACAGCCACACGTGGCTAATGAGGTTGCAGATGTGGTCAAGTCCCACTAATGCAGTTCGCCAGTGGTGTCTATGTTTGCCACTGCGACCCGGCTAACCGGACCTCCTTCAAATAGACGAACCCAATGTATCGGGCGTTACAACAAAATCAAACTATAGGGTTTCGCAAGCGCAGAGTAGCGCAAAGCCTACCCTGTGGCACCCTCTGGGGTATTGCAAGTGCAGGACTGCACAATGCATCCTGTGGTACCCCCAGCCATAGTACTTCAGGAATTAACAGCGCGAGATACGTAACCCGTGTCCTCAACCTGTGAGATGGCACCGTACGTATCCCTTTGACGGGATGCTTCCTATTCTAATGTCAGCAAGTCTCCGGAATCAACATGCATCCCATACTACATGCGACCCCATCTCAAGCCGTTTCTCCATATATAGGGATTTAAACCCGCGTTACGTATTCTAATTGTACACAACCTGTTCCTGACAATACTCCAAGACTCTGTGAGGTTGCAGAAGGGGTCAAGTCCCCCCTATGCAGTCTGCTTATGGTGTCTCCGTTTTCCACTACTACCCGGCATGCCGGACCTCACTCGATCCCAATATATCGGGCATCGTTCCAAAATCAAACTATAGGGTTTCGCAAGCGCAGGGCAGCGCGAAGCCTACCCTGTGGCACTCTCTGGGGTCTAGCAAGCATAGGACTGCACCATGCATCCTGTGGCACCCCAGCCACGGTATTTCAGGAATTAACAGAGCGAGATACGCAACCCGTGCTCCCAACTTGTGAGACGCCACCGTACGTATCCCTTTGACGGGAAGGTACAACCCAATGTCACCACCTAAGGCCTCCCTCAAGGGACAAGTTGGTCGTAAGGTGCCCCCTACAACCAACTCCTCTCTCTTCGGCAAGGGTCTGAGCAAAATGGCCTTTATAAGTCACTACCCTAATGATGTCCCTGACTTGACGATCCTAGGGACGATAATATTATAACATAATATGCTAGGCCTTAAATTAGGCTTCACAAAACAACTCTACTAGGCTGCTCAACCTAGACTTACCAGAACCCCTCAGGATCCGGTTCGTGGCTCATCGATCCAAGACTTCGGCCGTGCGAATATACATGTAAGTCGCTACCCTATGTCTTGATGGTCGATAGCCCTTAGGGTGGTAATATCACCCTAGACGAGCACAACGAACAGTGTACTAGCTAACAAGCTATACATGAGTAACAACCACATACGAGCCAATAAGCTACGTATGAAACAATAACTACCTACGAGCCAGGCGGGCCTCGTAGGAGACAACAACGTACATATCGGCCAAATAAGCCGTGTAAGAGACCGACAGCTACGTACGGGCCGGTCGGGCCGCGTACGAGACAACAACCTACATACGAGCCGACTAAGCTACGTATGAGACCCACGGCTACGTACGGGCCAGTCGAGCCGCGTACGAGACAACAACCCTATGCAACAACCATACAGGTAATCAATCTTAAAAACAACCAAACGTGCTACTAGCAAACTTGATCTCCTATTATTAGAAGCAACAGAAGAGTCTACTAATATTCTATGGTCGGTATTCTACTATGGAAGAATCCGAAGGCGACAAAACGGCCTTTATCGGACTAACTATCCCTAGTGATCCTCCCGATCATATTACTTTGACCTATAATGCCTTAAGCATGACATACACTCGTAGCATCTTCCTACGGTAATCCAATCATATAACACAACCACCATGATACTCCTATGTATGAATGCGATTAATGCCTATGCTTAAATCGAGCTCAAGCATGAAAATCGCTTACGACCTAGACATGAAGTCCACCATAGTCAAGCGTAGGTTACAAATTGATCATGAAAGCTTACTACTTATTATAACTAATCACCACAACCCAACTAGTAGGAACAAGCAACATTCCAAGATATAGTAAGTAGTTCTAACACTACTCCTACAATATTTTAAGCAAGTATTTGAACTTTACCATGGTGTAGAACACAACATAAGGTCACTACAACTAACCATCGGTAGTTCCTTTACTCTAAGCATGAATATCATAGTATGGATGTCATTAACTTAACATGATCAACAATTAGCACGATACCTACTTACTTAGCATGAGTCATGATCATCTACTAACATAGCATGAACAACACTTATCTAAGCATGGGTACCATGTAAACATGAGTATTCATATAACTTAGCATGGTATACAACTTACTCACAATCTAAACTAGCATGACATACAATTTACTTGCAATTAAGCTAGCATGGCATAGATGGAACTAGCATGGTATATTACTTACCTACAATTTAACTTAGCATGGTATATCACATACCTACAATTAACTAGCATGGTATGCAACTTTGCTACTATAATCCAAGCATGAATCTTTATTAAGCATAAATAACTACTAAACATGAATGTCTTACTAAACATGGGTGACTACTAGTATGAACATTCAACATTCCTAAGTATATATGTATATATACTTCTAACATGGTAAGTAATTTTATCATTGTTCCTACAACACCCTAAGCATAATAAGATTAATCCAACATGGTAGGAAACTCTTAGATTGAATCCTACAAAATTCTAAACATAAAGTATAATAGAAATTCTTTAGAAAACATCCTACAACATTTTAAGTATGAATAAGTTACTAAACATGGTAGGAAATTCCTAGGATAAATCCTATAACATTCTAAGCATAAATAAATCGCTAATCACGATAGGGGAACTCTAGATTGCATTCCTACAACATTGTTAAGCATAAATGAGTGAATCTAAGCATGGTAGGAAACTCTAGAATTTGTCCCACAACATTCTAAGCATGAATGATTGAATCTAAACATGGTAGGAAACCTTTAGAATTTGTCCTACAACATTCTAACATCATTAAGCATGGTAGGATATTTTTAGAGACAATCCTACAACATTCTAAACATAATAGGATAATTATAGAAGCAATCCTACAATATTCTAAATATGATAGGATAATTATAGAAGCAACCCCACAACATTTCAAGTATAAAAGCATGAATATTGCTTCTAAATATTTTTAGAGTGATCCTACAACATGTGAAGCATGAATGTGGCTTCTAAATATTTTTAGAAGTGATCCTACAACATTAGTAGCATGAATATGGCTTCTAAACATTTTTAGAAGTGACCCTACAACATTAGTAGCATGAATATGGCTTCTAATCATTTTTAGAAAAGATCCTACAACATTAGTAGCATGAATATGGCTTCTAATCATTTTTAGAAAAGATCCTACAACATTAGTAGCATGAATATGGCTTCTAAACATTTTTAGAAGTGATCCTACAATATTAGTAGCATGAATATGGCTTCTAATCATTTTTAGAAAAGATCCTACAACATTAGTAGCATGAATATGGCTTCTAAACATTTTTAGAAGTGACCCTACAACATTAGTAGCATGAATATGGCTTCTAATCATTTTTAGAAAAGATCCTACAACATTAGTAGCATGAAGATTGCTTCTAAATGATCCTACAACATTTTACTACTACTACTACTCTTATTTTAATCAAAACATAACACACAATTATCTACTACTACTACTACTCCATTCTTATCAAGAACACAACATACAACTTACTACTACTACTTCATTTTAATTAAGAACACAACAAACAACCTACTACTTTATGGACATGAAACATCTATAGTTACTTACTACTTTAACATACCATCACTACTTTATTCAATCAACCATACTACTTTTATCTTATTAATCAACATACTATTACTTCTTTATTGAATCAACATGCTACTACTACTACTACTTTATATTTTAGCTTACTACTACTTAGTTGCTTACTAATCTTTGTGATTACTAGTGATAAAGAAAAGATCATTTTTATCTTATTTTACTTTACAACTAGTAAACATGAAAGAAAAGATTTTATTTCTACAACTAGTGATTAAAAGAAAAGATCTTTTTAATAGCTACAACTAGTGACCAAATAAAAGAGAAGATCTTTTTATTAGCTATAACTAGTGATCAAATAAAAGAGAAGATCTTTTTATTAGCTATAACTAGTGATCAAATAAAAAGAGGAGGTCTTTTTATTAGCTACAACTAGTGATTAGTAAACAGAAAGATCTTTTTAATTATTTCTACCACTAGTGTTTAACAAAGAAAAGATCTTTTTATTAGAACATATGCTTTTCATTAGTCCAATGTTCAATCGAAGTCCTACAACCCACAATGGTTGTAAAATGTGTTCATATGCTTATGTTATACCAAGTCCTACAACCAACAATGGTTGTATGTTCAATATATGCCATATGTGAATTTTTAGTCCAATAACATACAAACAACAACTACAATAACAAAGATGTAATCTTTATGTGCTTTAGTAGGTTCTACTACTACTTATTTACTTTTATTTATCACCACATACAACAAACCCAAAAAACAAAACAAAACAAGAAGGTAAGAAGAAGAAGTCAAACAACAAAACAACAAACAAACAAACAACAAACAAAGAAAGAATCAAAGAGTGTGAAGAAACCCCCACCTTCCTTTCTTGTAGGAAGGACTTGCTATGCTCCTTCTCCTTCCCCTAGCTTTTTAGAAGTCTTCTAACACCCTACAAAACAAAACTCTCAAGTTAACCTAAGGTTCTCTCTTTCTTTTCCTTTCTTTCTTTCTTTCTTTTGATCTTTCGAAAATGAGAGAAGTGATGAGAGGAGGGGGTATTTATAGGAGGAGAGAAGGGTGGAAATTTGCAATGTGCACCCACACAATTTCACAAAATCCACTCCCTAAAATATGGACCGGCCATGCTTGTAGGGATTAGGGTGAGGTGTAGGGTGGTGAGGTGGAGGGAGGTGTTATGTCGGGGAGGTGTTATGTGAGGATTTCTAGAAGGGTTTTCTTAACCTTCTCATGTAAACTTAACCTAGGTTAATCCTCCTAATCAAACCCTTAACCATCCCTACTAGGTTTTGTCATAGCAAAATAAGTGTTGTCCAAAATACACAACACATAATTCGTATAATGCACTAATCGACATACTACTCGTATGTGCGCATATACGTCTGTATACTGAAAATCTTCGCATAATCCGTATTAAATAATTAAATCTTGGAAATAATAATAAAATAAATTTTATTATCAGTTCGGAAGATCACGGTATCAATTTGATACAATACGTATGTATACTGACCGATATCTGGATACAGATAATGTCTATGGACAACCGGGTGAAAATTACCAGAATAATTCAAATTTTGGAATTAAAGTAAAATAATAATAAAATAATAATTTATATACGGTAATATCCGTCCGGGATATTACATGTTGTGGGTTCGAAGGACCCCAAAGGCCTCTTCCAGGTTGGCGATGTGGTCCTGTCCTTGTTGACTTTTGACGAGCATTTCGTCGATGTATACCTCCATGTTACGTCCGATTTGACCCTTGAAGACTTGGTTGACGAGCCTCTGGTAGGTGGCACCAGCGTTCTTCAGCCCGAAGGGCATGACCCGGTAATAGTACAGCCCATGGTCCGTGAAGAAGGACGTATTGGCGATGTCAGGAGGAAACATCCGGATCTGGTTATAGCCCGAGAAGGCATCCATGAAGAAAAAGAGCTCGTGGCCCGAGGTGGCATTTATCAGGGCATCAGTGCTGGGGAGAGGGAACGGATCCTTGGGGCATGCCTTATTGAGGTCAGTGAAATCTATGCAGATCCTCCAATTCCCTGCTCGCCTTCTTGACCATGATGACGTTCGCCAGCCACTCCGGGTAGCTGATTCTTGTACGAAACGCGCGGACAAGAGCTTGTCTACTTCCGTGTTCACTGCCTGTTGTCGCTCCGAGCGAACTTGCGCCGCTTTTGGACAACTGGTTTCGACCCGGAGATCACGCTGAGTTTGTGCATGATGAGATCCTCGGACAAAGAGGTCGACATTGCGGCGAATGCAGGAGATTAGGGCGGACTTGAGGTCGGGCGCGAGGGAGCAACTTACGCGGAAGTGCTTCGACGCATCTCCTGTCTCGAACGAGACATCTTCTAGCTCGTCCGCCGGCTCTGGTTCGGGCTGGGTCCTCTCGGGCTCTAGCTCGACGACGTCGAGGGGAAATACCCCGCTTCCGATTGCAGTCATGTAGCACGAACGTGCAGCTTCTTTATTCCCTCGGACAACTCCGACGCCAGTGTTGGTAGGAAATTTCATTTTCTGATGGTAGGCCGAGGGAACCGCCTTGAAGGAGCAGAACCCCGGACGGCCGAGGATGGCGTTGTAGGCTGCCTTGACATTCACAACCATGAAATCCATGGACTCGGTCCTTCTGTTCTGGGTCGTGCCTTCCGTGACGTCTAGGGTGACGATCCCCTCTATAGTCACAGGGACGCCGGAGAATCTGTGCAGGGTGTATCCGGCCGGCTTCAGTTTCTTACAGGAGAGCTTCAGGTTCTCGAATGCTTCCAGGAACAGAATGTTGACTGAGCTCCCGTTGTCCACGAGGATTCGTCGGACCTCGAAGTTCGCCATGCTGAGGCTGATGACAAGTGCATTGCAATGAGGGAGCCGGACCCCTTCCAGATCCTCTCCTGAGAAGGAGACAGGAAGTTGCTGGACCTGGGGGGAGAGAGGGCCCTGGACGGTGTTGACATCCCAGATGAAGGCCTTACGGGAAGTATTGGATTCCCCTTCCATAGGCCCTCCGTGGACGCAATGCAGGATTGCCTGACCCTCAGGCTCCTCGGGCTCCGGATCCCACTCGGGACGCTGTCGGTGCGCTCGCGGAGGAGGGGAACCCCTCCTGTTTCTGTTGTCCCTCTGTTCCCGGGCGCCTTCCCTTTTGAATTCTTGGAGGTAACCTCGTTGAATGAGGGCCTCAATTTCGTCCTTCAGGACACGACAGTGATCTGTGTCATGTCCGTTATCCCGGTGGAATCGGCAGTAGAACCGCTGATCCCTCTTCTTGCTGGTGTTGCTGGACGGTCGAGGAGGGTACTGGACGAGGTCGCTGTCTTCAATCGCTAAGAGGATTGTCGACACGTTCTGCGTCAGGGGAGTGTACCTCTCGAAGCAGGGGGATCGACGGGACCTTCTTCGAGGCACCCCCATCTCTCGGAGCTCTCTTCGCGAGCTCAACCTCGTCGGCCTTGCGTTTCCCCTTCCCGGAACTTCCTTCTGGTCCTCTGGATTAAGGGCTTCTTCGGCTCGGATATATTTTTCGACCCGGTTGAGGAGGTCGGGGAAGTCTATCGACGGCTTCTTAGCCAGGGAGGCCTTCAGCTGTCCATGTCGGACGTTGTGCCTGAAGGCAGCCGAGGCAACCCCGGGGTCGAGGGACGAGACCGACCTCGCCTCGGCGGTGAACCTTCGGACGAACACCCGAAGTGACTCCTCTTCCTTTTGTCGGAGTCCAAGCAGGGACGCACTCGTTCTTTCGGCCTTTCGGCTGGTTACGAAGTAGGCGAGGAAGCTGCCCTCTAGCTGCTCGAAAGAATAGATGGAGCTGGGGGTGAGTTTGGAGAACCATTCCCGAGCCGGACCCCGAAGTGTGGCGGGGAAGGCTCGGCACAGGAGGGGATCCAATGCGCTGTGAATCATCATGAGGGTTTTGAAGCCCTCTATGTGATTAGCAGGATCGCCCTCGCCGTCATATGTCTCGAACTGAGGTGGACAGAAATTGCGGGGTATCTCCGCCTGCAGGATGAGGGCGGAGAAAGGAGGGCGAACCGGCCGGTACCCCTGAGCTGTCCTTGGGTCGCCGTTGCCAAAGTGGTCGAGGCACCCCTCCATTTCTTAGAGGCGCTTCCAAATGTCGCCATCATACTCTTGGGGGATTGTTGAGGGGAGAGACACGCTAGCCTCGGCCTCTGACCGTGTGTGGGAACGGCGGGCGTTCTCATCGACGCGGACCCCTCGGATGGCCCCCGAGATTTCCCTCCGGAAGTCCTGGAACTCCTGGTGGGTAACCGGGGCCCGCTCGGCCCGATTTGGTTGAGCAGGCTGTTGTCGGCCGACACGGCTGAGCACCGGTTCCCACCCTTGGGACGGAGGTTTTGGGTGGTTTGGAGCTGAGTTGGAAGCGGCTCCTCCCCTGCTGCGGCTAGCCTGCCGGTTCACGTTCACCCCCCATAGGTCAGGGCGGGATCGGACGGGAGGCATTCAGCTGGGGCCCGTGGCTGATCCCTCTGTTGTTCGATCCGTGAGCATTGGCAGCGGTGCCTTGCGGAGGCACGTCCTGCCGACGTGCGGAGGTAACAGTTTTCGTGGCCTTGGGCGCCATGTGATCTCGGGTTGACGGGGGTACCGTCTGCCTCAGAGCTTGTGTCGGCGTCTACAGGGGTACCGTTGGAGGCAGAGCTCGGGTTGGCGTCTACAATAGATAGTTTTCCACAGACGGCGCCATCCTGATGCAGGTTTGTTTTTGGGAAACGTGTGGATGCACCAGGTGTGAGTTCTTACTCGATTTGTATTGAAGGAGGAGACTCCTATGCAGACGACCATCGACTGGATGAACGGTACTGAGGTAGGTGGTATTGAGGTGGAAGCTGATGCTCGGCTCGGATCTTTGGGGCTCGGATCCAAGGTTCTCATGTACCTACAGACGGTCTCGGAACACCGGGGATTGGTCATGGTGGCAGACCCTCCGACGATCTAGTCAGTCACTAAGGGAGAGTAACAGTAACTAGGGTTTGAGTGGAAAAGTTTTTGATTACCTTGAAAAGGAGTGGGGGTCTGGTATTTATAGAAGATGCCAACCGGGTCTGGACCCGTTTGGGACCTGGTCTGGACCCGGTTGCCCGTGAAGCTGAAGCGGTGAAAATCCAGGCAGTTTAGGGCTAACGTGGCAGATGCCCGAGCGGTTTCCGGGCTGACGTGGCAGCGGCCCGGGCAGTTTTCCGATGCTGACGTGGCGGATCAGGAGGATCAGGAGGTACGCGCATCCTGAGGGGATCCTGTGGCCCAGGACGGGCCACGTCATTCCTAACCCATATCACTTACTTATTTCATATCGAAGACACATCACGCCCCAACTAGAAGCAGCTTCAATGAGTGCACCCTATTGGATTAATATCACTAGTAATTTATACGTGCGTTGCACGGCTTAATAAATACATTTTTTTAAAAAGTAAAAATTCAGGCACGTGTGTTGCACGGGTTGGTAGAAGGACAAATTACACTAAGACCTTTTCCCATTATAGTAGTAGAGAATTGCTGAATAAGGATGACCAAAAATAAAGAAAGCAAAAAAAAATAGTATCCGTTATTAAATAACTAATGACTGTTAACAGTGCTAAGATCTTATTCGTCCAGACTGTCAAAAAATAGATGACTTAAAGAGTATATTGAAAAATACACTTTTTAAACCTTTCTAGCAATAGCAATAACACGTCTCAAAGACTCCAACCACTTTAGTTATTTTGGCTAACTAAAATAGCAAAAAATATAACAAATAAATAATTTGACTAGCGAAAAAATGTCTCCACTCCAACCATGCTATCTATTTTGAATAACCATTAATAATTTAAAGTCCAAAATTAAATAAAATAAAAATATAAAATAAAATTTCGCAAATTTCGCAATTGATTTCCGCAGGTTCCAACAACAGAAATATAAATGTCGCACAATTTTCCGCAATTCTGTAATTTCCACGATTGATTTTACAATTTTCGCAATTGATTTCGCAATTTCGCAATTTTGTAGTTTTGGGAAGAAGTTTAGCGAGCGGTACATACTCGCCAGATCTGCCGAGTGAATATTAGAAATCTATTTTGACGAGTTGTTTGGCTAGTCCCGTTGGAGTATATTTTTGTCTTTATATTAACTATTTTGGCTAGAATTGAAAGATGACTAGTATGATTGGAGATGGTCTTCCGAGTTAGTTAACAGATGGGAATTCCGTATCTAAAACTAAAAATCCAAATGAGAAGATAATTATAAAAGTATAAATAATTCTTTGGGTGCTGAACGAATATACAGGAGTAGCATACAGACTTAAAAGACGAAAATTCAATGCGTATATGAGATCAAAGTACAATTTAACTTTTTGATGTAATTATACATCGTGTCCACTTTCTTGATAAAGATTTATAATTGAAAGCTTACCTACTGCTTTATGCACTTGAAATTTATCATTATAACCAATTAGTAAATACACGTGCAATGCACGTTTGAACAATATTTTTTTATATTATAATGGATAAGCACGTGCGGAACACGTAAAATAGTAGACTGGTATTCACTGTTCATGATCCTTCCTCCACGAGACAGGTGCAGAGAGAGGGAGATGAAAAATGTAGGGTTTTTGGTTTTTTTTAGAGATAGGGAAAGGGTAATAAATTTGAACGTGTACTGTACATATTTCATTGGTTTATATTGTAGAGTTTAATTAAACGTGCGTTGCACGGGTTGGGATATGGACAAATTACACTAAGGCCTTCTTCCATTATAGTAGTAGAGATTATAATTGTTAGATGATTGTTGCTTTTGATTTTGGTGTGGGAGAAAACAAATAAATTTGTGGATTCTTGAGAAAACGAATAAGGCAAACCTGTTGATCTTCACCAACGTGTTGACTTGTTTCTTGTTGCTTTCGCGAACCTGCAAAAAGTGCGATACACCGGGATGGATCCCGGTGACGCACCCTCCGACGCTCTTGTCAGTAATCAGGAAGATTATGAAAGAGCTTTATGTAGAAAAATATTGATTACCTTCTTATGGTGCGGGAGAGGGGTTTTCATAGTCACCTTAGGAATCCGTTTCGAGATAAGAACAAATATCTACTTCCCAGTGTGAATGGATAGAAGTGGTTAAAACCACCTCTTAGGGATAATTACGAATTTGAATCCTTCTTTATCCTTCTAAACTGATTGGTAATGGGTTGGGACCCGTACCCCGTAGGACAGATCCGTTTATGGATTATTGGGCTTTGAAGAAAGACCCATTTTCCATTTCAGACCCGTTTGTAGGTGAAATTACCGTTTTACCTTGAGAGCTTTCAGATTCGTGCCCGATTTGAATAGTCCCGATTTGGTTCTATTTTTAGCTATATCACAAGTCCCCGCACTCCTAGAGACTAAGTTTTACAGTCTTTGAGGAGTAGTTCTGTCCGTTTTCAATGGCTAATATAATTTATCGGATTTCTCGGGGGAGTTTGGATCTTTCTCGAGGTGTAACGGTGTCAATCTGAGTTTGTAAAATGCCGAAAATTATTCTCAGATTTTTCTGGATTTTTTGTGACTTTTCCAGAATTTTCTGAATTTTTAATCAATTTTTTTTGAATTTTTTATTTGATTTCCGAATTTAAGTAATTAATTATAGAAAATTTTAATTAATTATTCTAATTTAATCATTATTATTTTCAGAACTTTAAAATTATTTTCCAAATTAATAATTATTTTAGAATTTTTAATTAACTTTTTTTTATTTTTAAGTAATTATTCAGATTTTTTTTAAACGATTAAATAAATAAATAAATCAATTAATTAATACCTAATGACGTGGCCCGATCCTTTGCGTCGATCACGATCAGAGAGCGCGCATCACGAGGAGACAAAAATTTCCCCATTTTTCGTTCGAGACCTGCTCTGTTCGACGCGTTCGACGAAACGCTTGCCGTGGCGACACGTGCCAGTCAACAGCAGCCCGTTGACCTTTTTTTTGGGCGACTCTGCTTTCGTCTTCCCCGCCCTCTTCACTCTTCTTCGACTTCATCTTCTTCTTCGTCCCCTTCGTTCGACCTGTTCTCCAAGCTCGTCCCCACTATTCGAGCGCCCTGTGCAGCGAGTGAAGCTAGGAGGCAAGGGAGCTTGGCGAACATGGTGAAGCTTGGAGTGCAGGCGAGCTCGGAGTGTGGCGAGCTCGGTGAACGAAGGTGAAGGTCGTTCGGCGAGAGAGATGGTTGGCAAGCAGTTGGACTTGCCGCGGCGAGAGGGAGAGGGGAGCTCGTTTGCCACTCGAGTTCGACGAAGGTCAGGGTGACGTCGAACTCGACGGGAGTTGGAGCTCGAAGGCAATGGGTTCGGCGATCTTGGCGAACGAGAGATGAAGGTCGTTCGGCAAGGGAGGAGCTCAGCCAAAGGGCGATGGGGTCGAGCTTGATGGTGGAGTGGTGCTCGACGTCTTTGGAGCTCGATGCAGTGGAGTTGTGGAGCTTTGGAGCTCAGTGAGGAATGGAGGGGTTCGACAGGGGTGGAGCTTAAGCTCAGCGAATGGGGGGAGTTGGAGCTCGGCATGGGAGATGGAGGTCGGCAAAGAGCGCGGCGAACGAAGATGAGCTCGAGGTCAGGAGTTGAGCGAGCTCAGTGAACGAGGCGAGGCCGAACGCAGTGAGCGATCAGTTGGAGCTTGTGGAGATCGGCGATGGGTTCGACGAACGAAGATGAGCTCAAGGAGTAGTTCTAGGGCCCTGTAATGACGTTCGGGGCTCGTTGATGGAGTTGGTCGAGCGCGGCAAATGAGGCGAGGCCGAACGCGGCGAGCGATCGGTTGGAGCTTTGGGAGTTCGGAGCTCGGAGGCAGAGCCCAACGATGTTTGTAGGAGTGAGCTCGACGGTCTTGGGAAGATCCATTCTTGGAGGTGGGTTTGAGGAGCAACTTTAGGAGAGAGTTGAGCTCCGAACCCATTGAGAAGAAGGCAGCTCATGAGGCGAGTGGAGTGAAGAGCATTAATAGGCTCTAGGAGGTAGCTGTTTGGGGGATGAGTTTAAGGAGATTCTCTAGGGGAAAGTTGTGCTCCGAACTCGTTGAGAAGAGGTATACTTTGGAGGTGAGCAGGGCGAAGAGCTTCACCAGGCTCTAAGAGAGAGCCGTTTGGGGGACGAGTTTGACGAGAAACTCTAGGGAAGAGTTGTGCTCCGAACTCATTGAGAAGTGGTCCGCCCTGGGGGCAAGCGGAGCGGAGAGCTTTGCTTTAGGAGAGAGCCGTTTGGGAGACAAGTTTGAGGAGCAACTCTAGGAGAGAGTTTTAGCTCTGAACTTGTTGAGAAGAGGTTCAACAGTTGTGGGAGCAATTTCGAATGTGAGCTGCCCCGCACTTGCTTGTTTGCAAGTGGTTAAAGCAACGTCGAACCAAGTGTTGGACTCCGAATTTGTTAAGAGAGTTAACGAGTTGTAGGAGCAATTCCGAATGGTGAGCTGCCCCGCACTTGCTTTTTTGCAAGCGGCTAAGGCAACGTCGAACCAAGTGTTGGAATCCAAACCTGTTGTTTAAGTTTGGTAAGTTGTGGGAGCAGCCCTGCAGGACAAGCTGGGATCCAAACTTACCGTTGTGACTCGGAGATAGAAATGAGGCAATAGAAATAATTTTCAATGGAAAAAAGCCAAGTTTTATTGAAATAAACTAAGTGGCCGCTTCAATGAGGTGAACCATTATTACATGCTTTTGGCCGTGTCACAAGCATCGACCTTATTGAATACTGAAAACCTACTTCTATGATAGGGTGAGGGCCTCTTGGGAGGAGTTTGGTTCTCCCCCCATGGGACCTCCTTGGATAAGGTGGAGGACGACCCCAGGTTCGGAATCTTAAAACTCGGCAGACCTCTCTATTCGATTGTAGGCTCCTCGGGGTTAAAGATCAGTCCCGTCTCTTCAGAAGAACTTGGACAGGTGTTCCCACTGTATGAGTTCTTCGATCTCCTCTTGAAGAGCTCGACAATCATCTGTGTCGTGGCTGTGGTCCCTGTGAAAGCGGCACCAATTATCCATATTTCTTTTCTTGCCAAGGGTATTCATTCTAGGGGAGCAAGGAGTAACCCTTCCTTGTCCACCTCCATAAGAATTACTGATATACTAGCATTGAGGGGGGTGAACTTCTCAAACGAGGAGCTGGGCGGCGTTGGCCATTGTCGTCCCTCTAGAATTTCTGGGACCCTTCTTTGCTCGTATTCTTCCGTTTGTTCCCAGAATATGGTTCCTCAAGACTGGGGGGTTGAGAGCCTCTTCTACTCGGATGTACTTCTCACTCCTAAGAAGGAGTTCTGAGAAGTCCCGAGGAGGCTTCTTGGCAAGGGATGCCTTGAGGTCAGCGTTAGAGACGTTGTGCCTGAATGCAGCAGAGGATACTGATTGGTTGAGAGAGGAAATAGACCGGGCTTTGGCGGTGAAACGCTGAACGTAATCTCTTAGGTGTTCACCCTTTCTTTGGTTGAGGGTCACCAAAGATACACTTGTTTTCTCAGCCCAGCGGCTACACACGAAATGAGTAAGGAAGAGCCCTTCGAACTGATCGAACGAGAAGATGGAAGCTGGGGCAAGTCGAGAGTACCATTCTCTCGCAGGCCCCTTCAGCGTTGTAGTGATGGTTTTGCAAAGGAGCGCATCTGAAGCCTGGTGGATCATCATGAGAGTTTTAAAACTCTCGATGTGGTTAGTGGGGATCGACTCCCCGTTGTATGACTCAAAGTTAAGGGGCTTGAAGTTTTCGGGGACCGGGGCTTCCATGATGGCCCAGGAGAACAGCGGCCTGCTCGGGCAGAATTTCCTCGCCTGTTGTTCCTCTTCTCTGTCAAGTCGGCCAAGGCGCCTCTCCATCTCATGGAGACGGAGGTAGACCGAGTCTTTCCTTCGGTCATATCTTGTCAAGCCCCTAGACTCTTTTCCATGCGAAAGGGGACTAGGAGTGCGGTGGTGATGGCTTGGGGCAGGTTGAGGACTAGGTTCCCGTTGCTCGTGGTTGGAAACAACATTGAAGGCCCGCAGAATGGCTTCTTGAAAATCCTGGATCTCCGCCCTTGTGACTGGTGCCTCTCCTGCTTGGCGGTCCCTATGAGTGGCTCGATTTACTGAATTATGACTTCTCCGCCGATGACGTTGAGGAGACTCGCTTCGCCTCCTCGGGGGAGGGGATCTTCTGGTCCTCGGGGACTCTTGAGAGCCCTGGGTGCTCAGGTTGATGGACTCCCCCAAGGGCTCACCATCCATTCAGGCGAGTTCGGAGGTCGACCCCCTTATGGCGGTTTACAATTACTTGATGGAGATCCCGCTCAGGATGGCTTTGAGAAGCCATAGAGTTCACTGAAGGATTGGGAACCGCGACATGGTTAGGAAAAGGATGTTACTTTAGACGACTCTGATGGGAGACCCCCTGGGCAGCCCCTGAGGAGGAGGCTATTGAAGAAGAACATTTTGAACTGGCAGAGGAGGAGGAGGAGGAGGAAGAGGAGTGATTTTTCGGCTGGAGACCGTTGCCTTCTCCTTCTCTTTTGGATGCATGGCTTGAAAATACTCTCACTGATGATGTTAGGTTGGATTGGTTTTTCGGTTCCCACAGACGGCGCCAATCTGTTGATGCTGATTTTGGTGTGGGAGCAAACAGATGAATTTGTGGATTCTTGAGAAAAAGAATAAGACAAACCTGTTGACTTGTTTCTTGCTGCTGCCACGAACTTGCAAAAAGTGCGATACACCGGCGACGCACCCTCCGACGCTATTGTCAGTAATCAAAAAGATTATGAAAGCGCTTTATGTAGAAAAATATTGATTACCTTCTTATGGTGTGGGGATAGGATTTTTATAGTCGCCTTAGGGATCCGTTTCGAGATAAGAACAAATCACTACTTCCCGATGTGGATGGATAGAAGTGGTTAAAACCACCTCTTAGGGATAATTACGAATCTGAATTCTTCTTTATCCTTCTGAACTAGGTTTGTAATGGGTTAAGACCCGTACGCAGTAGGACAGATCCGTTTATGGGTTATTGGACTTTGAAGAAAGACCTAGTTCCCATTTCAGTTCTGTTTGTTGGTGAAATTACCGTTTTACCCCTGAGAGCTTTAAGATTCGTGCCAGATTTGAACGGTCCCGATTTGGTTCTATTTTTAGCCATATCAATGATTTATTAGTTTAGTCCTATATTGGTTATGTATCAGTTTAGTCTTCTATTCTCTCCTGTATGTATGAGCCATATCATATTCAGTTTATTCTATACAAATCAATCCATAAAGAATTATTCTCATCCAATAACTTTTACAATAATCATTTTAACCATGATTGCCATACCCAGGTAATATCCCCTCAGGTCAAAGAGTAAAAAAAAATCATTTTATAAACTTATGATTAAAAAAAGGATTACAATAAACATGCACAGACTCACAAATAATTTTCTTATCGTTGTATCCATCACATCAGTATGTTAAGAATTTTGAGAATTTTCCATGTACGCATATTATAATTTGTAGCTTACTGGAGCCAAACTAGCATGAACGCATATCAGCCTACCATATGGACCTGATGAGGACATCAATTCGACACGAATTGGGCATTTGTCACCGCAGACATCGTCTAGGATAGCAACTCAAGTAGTATACTTATCTTTATTTCAACAATTTTTATTTGTTTTTGGACATTTTAGTCATATGTAGTAGTTTTGCAATTTGCACTCTTTATTTTCTGCATTAAAATATTTTGCAGATTTTGTTTTGAGCCTATATATAGACCTTGAGAATAATGGAAAGGTATGTTAATATTGATTAAAAAAAAATTACTGTGTTGAGTTATTGCTCTGCATTCTTTTCTTGTGTATGTGATACTATATGAAATTATTAGGGTTTGTGAGAAATCCTAAAAATGTATTAGAGTTTGTGAGAAGTTCTAACTACACCCCCAAAATCCCCAATTTTATTTTAAACTGTAACCCTAATACCTCTTCCTCATATCACCTCCCCCCCTCCCGTTCTTCCTCCTATTCCTCACTACCTGAACCCATCTCCACCTATGTTGCCGCCTCTCCCTCTCCAATCGACCACCTCGAGTCCCCCCTTCTCCTCGCCTGTCGCCCCGCCCGCGCGACCACTCCTCGAAGTTAGGAGTAGCAGTAAGGAAAGTCAGTTAGGTTCAGGGAGTGACTGCTGGATGACCACCGTTCGCCCATCCCCGATGCCCCACCGTTTGTTGTCTCACCCCCAACCCCATCAGCCGCTCCACTGCCGACTACCTCCTTACTGCCTCGCCACCGTAGCCCCCCGAGAACCAGTGCAATTTTCTTTGAACCCGATAATCTCTTTCCACTTGTCCATTATTTGTAATACTGTCAATCATCTCTAGAATATTATCTGCATTTATTTTCTTCCACAAATATTGAGTATGTGCACTTCTACTTGCTAATTAGAGTATGGTTCTTTATTCCATATCTTACATGCTAAGAACGATTGAGTATAATTGTTGATTATTAGGATTGAATCACTAATTGGGCTTGTTAAACTATTTCATATCTTGAAAATCCATCAAATCAATTAGGAGTTTAATTTCTGACTTAATTTGAATTACATGTTGATAAACTTAATCTTTTAATATTCTTGAAAATTCTCTACTTATGGTTAAGTTTACATAATTTTGGTATCAGAGCGAAGGTTTTTAAAACCCTAGTTCTTGCATCATGTTGTTGCTGATTTTGGTGTGGGAGCAAACAGATGAATTTGTGGATTCTTTTGGAAACAAATAAGGCAAACCTGTTGACTTTCACCGGCATTTGACCGGTTTCTTATCGCTGCCGTTGACCTGCAAAAAGATCGATACAACGAGATAGATCCCAGCGACGAACCCTCCGACGCTTAAGTCAGTAATCAGGAAGATTATGAAAGAGCATTTATGTGGAAAAATATTGATTTCCTTGTTATGGTGTGGGGAGCGGGGTATTTATAGTCGCCTTAAGAAACAATTTAGAGATAATCTCTTAGAGATAACCATGAATTTGAATTACTCTTTAAATATCTGAATTGGTTTCTAACGGGTTGCTACTCATACCCAATAGGAAAAATCCAATTTTGAGTTATTGGGCTTTGAAAAAAGACCCAATTCCCATTTTAGACAAGTTTGTTGTGGAAATTACCATTTTACCCCTGAGAGCTTCGAGATTCATGCCCGATTTGAATGGTCTCGAATTAATCCCATTTTTAGCCATATCACGAGCCCCCCACTTCCGAAGACTAGGTTTAACAGCCTTCGGGGAGTAGTTTTCTTGTTTTAATGGCGTACATGATTTTATCGGCGTTCTTAGGAGCTTCGGAATCGCTCGTGGGGCTTAACAAAGTTAAACTAAGTCTGCCTTGTGTTCAGATGTGTTTGCGGGGTCTTCCAGATTTTTATTGATTTTTTCCTAAATTTTGAATTAATTTTCGAATTATTTATTCGGCTTTGAGAAGTAACAACTAATTTTCAAAAAGTATCAATTAATTATTCTAATTAATAATTATTTTTCCAGGAGCTCGAAAATATTCTCCCGAATTTATAATCAATTTTTAGAATTCTTAATTAATTTTTTTGAATTTTTAATTATTTTTCACAGTTTTGAAATAATTAATTCGATTTAATAATAAAAATAAAAGGATTAATCAATCATTTATGACGTAGCGCAATCTGGAGCGCCGATCAAGTTGTTGGTGCAATTTTCTGGACGATCTGATGGTCGATCCGGAGTGTGTTCATGTGGCACGATCTGGACACTTTGATCGTGGGTGTGCATCGGGAGGGGGCATTTTCCCCATTGCTCAGACGTTCGGATTTTGGATCCGAGCTACGTGGCGTGATCAGAGCCATTGATTAAGATCAAGCACAAATCATGATGCAATATTTTACGCCATTTTCACGCTCGGTAGTTCGGACGTTCAGATTTTGGATCTGAGCTACGTAGTGCAATCAGAGCCGTTAGATTAAGATCAAGCACGAATCATGAGGTGATGTTTTCTGCCATTTTCACGCTCGGTAGTTCAGATGTTCAGATTTTGCATCCGAGCTACATGGCGCTATCAGAGCCGGTGATTAAGATCAAGCGCAAATCCAAAGGCGATGATTTTCACCATTTACACGCTCGGTAGTTCGGATGTTTAGATTTTGGATCCGAGCTACGTTGCGCGATCAGAGCCATTGATTAAGATGAAGCGCGAATCCAGAGGCGATGTTGCTTGGACGCTCGGATTTTAGATCCGAACTACGTGGCGTGATCTGAGTCGTTGATTAAGATCAAGGGTGAATCATGATGATGTCTGACTGGTCAATGAGTTTTGGGCTCGTGTTCCCACCTTTATGAATTCTGCCGTTTAGCATTCTGATGGGCTTTTTAGTGGATTCGGGGGCCCAAAAGCTCTCAGAATCCCAACCGGCGCCCCCTCTTTGACTATAAGTCTCCACCTCTCCCCTCATTTTTGCATTCTCTCTTTTTACTCTTGGAAAAAATTTCTTACTGTTGGGTGGCTCAACTGGCGTTCGCGACCAATTGTTAGTGCTTTCCAGCAATGCTTTCTGACCGTAGCTGTCACATCAAGGTAAATATATATTTTATTTTATATTTTTTACGAGATGTCTAAGGTGTCTTCTGGGAGTAAGACCTCCACCTCGGACCAAGGAAGTGATCGGCTGTTGGTAGTCCCCCCAACTGTGGACAAGGGGAAAGAGGTTGTTGGGTCGGTGGTTGTCGAGACGGTATGGAAGGAGGTGAGGAGAGCAGGGGAGTTGGGAAGGCTACCGTCCACTTTGTCTAACCTCTAGAAAATTAGAGAGTAATCCGATGAACTTCTTGCCAAGGTTGTCTACGGGGGCTCAGATTCGTACGAGGTGAACAAACCGAGGGAATGCTCCCAGGTTGACAACATCCCTTCGGTTCTCACTAAGAGGGACTTGCTGTGCATTAGAAGAAGCTTCATGATACAGTCGGAGTTTACCCTCCTTCTTCCGGGTCCGGGGATCTGTTCATGTTCGGTGACCTCACCATTTGATGCGCTCAATGCCAGATTTCGTCTACCCCAACCGCCGTTCATGACTCAGGTATTGCGGTGGTACGGACTGAGTCCCGTTCAGTACATGCTGAACATGTGGCGGCATGTCATCGGCTTCATACTTCAGTGCCAAGCAGTGGGGTTGAGCCTCAGCTCAGCGTCCACCGAAGTCTTTATCGGATCCATCGTATGAGCAAAATGGAGTGCCGGTACTATTTTTCGACACGGCGGGGTGTGAAATTTATCGAGAACCCGGACTCCATCATGTTTTGGAAAGAGAAATATTTCTTGATCCGGGGTAGTAAACCATGGGATTTTCCTACGAGATGGAGGGAGGATGTGCCAAGGAGGGCAAAGGCCGAGCCCATAATGAATCTGGAGGAAGATAAGGTCGTATCGAAACTCCTCGGTTGCCCTACCTTGAATTGGAAGGATATGACCGAGGAGGCTCTCTTCGGTGGGGGTCTTAGTCCGATCGATCCCAGTATGCTTTAGATATTTCCCTTCGTTTTTATTTTCTTTTAAGCTTTCTTTCATTGTGTGCTAACTTTTTGACCTTTGTTCCTACAGAGGCCCCTGATATGGATTTCCGAGCAATGCTATTCGATCGAGGAGGAGAAGTTGGGAAGGCCACCGATAGCAAGAAGAGGAAGAGAACAACATCAGGGGCCTTCATCTGGCCGAACTGCGAAGGGTTCGGCGGTGGCAGACCCTGGTGGTTAACTTGGAGTCCCCATCTTCCACTATGTCTGCCCCGTCTGCCACTCTTGTCCCGTTTGCCCCTCCTGACCCCACAGCCGAAGAATTCACTCTGGTGCTACACTGGCACTGAAGGCGCCACCACTTACCATCGAGGCGGAGACGATTCATACCGAGGATCAAAAGAGGCTCTTTGTCCCTGATTGGCGAATGATGAAGCATGATGGCTTCTTATGGGACTCTGCGATTCATCACCTGCCACCCCCGAAGGACCGAGCAGCGTTGAAGGCGGGGACAGTGGGCGACGATGCCCTCGAGATTGCTGGGGCGACCATGTCGGTGAGTAGTTATTTAGACTCTCAAAACATAGGAATTTTTCTTGCGTTTCGCTTAGTTTTCCCCTTTTTTTTGTTTGTAGATCACGGGCCACTTTAGCCACATTTTGGAGTAGTTTGCCGAGCAGGAGAAAGAGCTCAAAGCGGTTAGTGACAAGGATTGGCCGGAGAGAGCCAAGGCCGTAAAGATGTACGAGTCGGAGCGGCATCTGTCGGAGTCTCAGGCCGCTCGGATCAGCCTCCTCGTGTCTGCCTTGGCAAAGGCGAACGAGCAGACCGTCTTGGAGATGGCGAGGGCGGATAAGGAGAGGGAGAGGGCTAACAAGGAGAGGGAGATGGCCGTGAAGGCTGCCGAAGATGTGGTGAAAGAGAAGGAAGCGGCTGCAGAGGTGATTAGGGCTGAGGCGAAAGTGCACGTGCGCCCGAACATGGAACAGTCCTATGCCAGGGCCCTTAAACATGTAGAAGCTCGCATCCCCGGTTTTGACAGCTCGGTGTATAGTTTGTACACCCTTCTTGAAGGCGAAGTGGCCGAGGGGGCAGAAGGCGCCGGTGGTGTAACTCCCCCGATTTTCTTAGCCGGGAAACCGTGACATAAGCCAGAATCTTTTCCATCAATTAGCCACAATGCATAGAAAAATAAGAAAAATTAAAACTTTTTATTCAACACAAATGTATTACAAGTCTGAATGTTATAAAACTGCAATATATTACATCAGTGTTACAATAATGCTTTACAAGTCCAAGTGTAACAAACTTTCAATAAATTTACATCAGAGTACAACAAATAATTAATAACACTTGGTACTTCACTTGGATGCTTCTTAACAATAAACATATAACAATAAGAACAATAACCAACACAGTGCTTCACTTGAACAGTAACAGCCCGAATTCCAAATAAGACCAAATTCAAAGTTCCATAGGATCTTTACACTTCTCTTCGTACAATTTTACAAGGAATTAAAAAAACTTTTATTACATCAGGTTACATTTAAACAGTGGAAGCAAAGTTACAACAATTACATGAATGTAATAAAACAAAACTTGAATAATTCTTTAAGCATCAATTCCTCCTTAGTCTTTTTCATTCACTTTATCCTGCAAAGAAACTGTGGGCACGTCAGTTCATTCAACTGACGCAAGGATATAATACATCAATTTCTCTTACTTAGAAAGCACACACTTGTCACAAATCAAAGCTACGGGAAATATCCTATTGATGTCGTGTGTGAATGTGCACTTAATTCTTAATGCAATTATTTATGTTACATGACGCTAATGCGCACTTGTTCGGATTCTATGCATCCCATACTACATAGGTCCGAGGGCAAGCCCTTAATCGTTCTTCATCTTTTAGGGTTCAATCCCTCGCCATGACTTAAACTACTACGGTAACTACGATAAGTATCATCGATGTTCTATGAGTTACGAGCTCATGTCCAGACATCCTGGAGGGGAATCCCACGTTATGACACGACGCATCGTGTAGAACCTATGGACAATTCAGCCTCCGTCATGGGATATGACACCACCCGTAGTCACCAAACACCACACAAGCATCGCCTGGGTACGGACTCCTGGAGATATATCCACGTCATGACACAATGCATCGTGTAGACAGCCTGTGAATACTCTAACGCCGTAGCTCCGAGGCCCTCATACTCGTGTTTTTCTCTTATTTTCATCACATCTTCACTATGTTTCTAATCCTTAGTTATTTGAATCATGAATAAGATCAATACCCTAGAGTTAGCACTCCCTTTATACCGGTCTTAACCATCAATTCAACAATATGACCCAAACTTGGTCTTTTCCCTTTATACCGGTCTTAACCATCAATTCAACAATATGACCCAAACTTGGTCTTTTCTTTTCAATATCTTATCTCAAAAGTATTCATTCAACGCCGGTATAAGGCTTAGCTACACTCTACCTTTTAATTCCATTTCATGTTCATAGAATTGAATATTCATACTCATAAAATCTTTCATAATTCAACATGATCTTATATTTCACTTTCACGTACCATTTCATGCATACACAATAAATTCATTTTTCAACTTGTCACGTTCATAATTCATTCTTTCGCAATAATTTCTCTTATTCTCAAAGTACCAATATTAAGTTCAAAACATACTTTCAATTTCTATTACCTAAAACTCATTTCAAACTCTTTATTAAAACCTTTAGAATAAATATTCTTTTTTCTTTGTTTAATCAATAACTCAATAGGGCAATTTGTATAAAATCTTCTTGAAATAGTCTTAAATCTCACTTATAAATAGGCCAAGAGTTATAGGAAAATTCTCATGAAGTCTAGACATTATTTGAATTTTCCTAGTATTTTTTCCCAAAATTTTAATACCCTTACAATATTAAAAACCCAAAAAAAATCACATTTTAAATCAAAACCCAAAGCCAGGTTTCGAACCCACAACCGCAAGCCACGTCAGCGCGCTATAGTGACGGCACTGTGGCGCCACCGAAGACCACAGAGTCCAAGGCGCCAAGGTGTCATGAAATGGGTTATAATTCATATGGTTTAATTCTCACACTGTTTAGATTTTTTTGAAAAAAGAAAAATAAAAAGAGCTCTACCCAGTTTCGAACCCGCAACCAAGGACCAACCTAGAGATACAGTAACACTCTGTGTGCACCCGAAGACCAATAAGTACAAGTGACAAACCTATCTTAAGGACGAGTTGGGTTGCTTTTGATCCAGTTGTCTGTTTATTACTAATTTTTCAAAACTCAAAACTTTTTGTTCTTTTCTTCTCTCTTTTTGTATCAAAATTTTCCAGATTGTAAACAGTATAGATTTACAGTAAAACAATATTTTAATAATCATTATTTGACTCGAAAAACATGAGTTCTTAGTTCTATTTTATGTTCAATGTCCATAATTTTGACATTGAGAACAATTCACAAATTTTACATTATTTATAATCAAAATTTCCACAAAAGACTACTTTTTCTCTTTATTTTTACTTCTTGATATTAAACAATAATTTTACAACATAAACTCCTCTTTCTACATTAGTATTATACTAATTTCGTAAATAAGGTTTCCATTGTGCATTGAATCAGTTAGTCATCTCATAAACACAAATTTCTCAATTTAGCATGGCTCAAATATATATTTCATTGTAACATGATCAAATTTAGCATGGAAATCACAATTGTATCAACTAGCACATCAATTTACCAAGCATTCACTTTATCTACAATTTTTCTCTATTTAAACAAACATGTGACCAATCTACCAAATTTTTCTTAGCAATTATAACAATTCAAACCCTAGCATGATGTCTAAAGTAGAATCATGAGAAATCACCCACCTATTGGAGAAAATAAGTATAAAGCTCCTAGAAATCTCCTAGAATGCATGAATGTATCCTTCTCCTCCTAGTTTGTGCCACCAACGCGCCTCCTCCTCCTTGTGCTAGCAAACCTAAGCCCTCCCTCTTGTTCTTTGACGTAGGCCGGCCACCTCTTGAAGGAACACACACACAAACAAAATCCCTCAATCTTTTACTCACAAAAAACTCTCAATATTTTCTCACTCTAATTCTTTTCTTTCTTTCTTTATTAAATTTCTAATGTTCTACATGAGAAGGGTGAGGGGGGTATTTATACTTTTTTGAAAGCAAAATAGATGGCTAGGATTGATCTAGATGGTTAAGAATAGAAGGCTAGGATGTGTTAGGGAGTTGTAGCAACCACCCATGAACACATAACCACCTCATCCACTACACCACTCTCTCCATCTCTCCTTGCCTCCATTCGGCCACACCCGCTAGCACACTAGACACGTGCTAGTGCAATGCACGTGTCTCATCTAGTACCCCTATTAATTTTGTACAAGATTAATTAATTTATTGACTACCAAATTAGTCTACACTACATGTTATGACAATTAAAAGATAAAATAACTAGTGGGCTCAAAATTAGTGGGCCTTAGACCCATGGGTTATTAATAAAATACTTAATTAATTAGGGGTGGGCTAGATTAGACAATTAGGCCTAGGCTTTTAAAATAGGCTTTTAAAAAATAAAAGAGAAAGATTAAAATATTTGTTTATGTTATGAAAAGAGATAACTTCTAAGGAAAGAAAATGCACAAAAATTTGTACGTGCAAAACACGTAAAAATCAACAAACTTATATTAAAATATTTTAGGATGTTACATGAACGCTCCACTTCTCTAGAGTCCTCCTGAATCCTGAACCTGTAGTTCTGCAATCCAGTACCTATTTGAGTGGGGATGTCAGTACATATACTGACGCTTAAAGGCTGATGACTAGCAGCGAATCTCAACTTTAAACAAACATAATTTAAGCATGGTAAAATGTGCAGGTGTAGTTTAAGTGTTCGTGGGTGTTATGACTTAGAATCTAATTCAATGTCACCTAAGGCTAGGATGCACTTATTCTAATGCAAGAATGATTCTGGATAGTATGCAGTCCATAAATGCATAAACTCATATCAAGCTGTTTCTTCATATATAGGGATTTGAACCTGCGCCATGAATTCTACTCTTGTATTCAACCTATTCCTGAAGATACAGCGTGACTGATGAGGTTGCTCTGAAACGGTCTAATCCTGTCATTCGCAATCATATAGTGGTGTCTCTGTTTGCCACTATTGCCCGTCATACAGGACGTCACTCAAAAATCAGACGAATACTCAGAGTTTACTACAACACAGGTTAGCTCGAAGCATCCCCTGTGGCCCCTTAGCTCATTGACCGTGGTCTATGGCTTGTTCGCTTTCCTGACATAGAACATGACGGAATTTCGGGGGTCCATCCCCTAGTTCTGACAGGAAAACTTTCCGTTCTTATCATGACACTTCATAAATTAACAGACTAGATACGAATCCCGTGCTCTCAACTCGTGAGAAGGTACAGACCGTATCCCTTTGACAGGAAGGGAACAACCAATAACACCACCTACTGCTGGCCTATAGGACAGGTCGGATCATAAGGTATCGACCCTAATACCAACTCTTTTCCTTCAGCGAAGTAATAGATAAAAAGTTTATGTAACAATAGTTACCAGTTACTATCCTAACGATGTCACTAACCTTAAACAATCTAAGGGATGACAACAGTACTAACACAAAATGCTAAGTCTTAAGTTAGACATCGCAAGATAATTTTGCTAGGTGCTCAACCTAGACTTACCAGGATCACCAAGAATCCTGTCACTGCCTATCAATCCAAGACTCCGGCATTACGAATTTATTCGCATGCTACTATCCTGAACTTGGATTTCGTCTACGCTCCCGGCCCGTGATCAACCTACACCGGATAAGATATGACGGTGCACGAGGGGTGACTCGTACACAGACCCTGAGAAGTAAAATAAATACATGCCTTGATGGTCGATGGCCTCTAGGGCAATGATATCACCCTAGAAGAGCACGACGAGCTGCGTACTAGTTAATAAGCTATGTACGAGCTAACAAATCACATACGAGCCGAATGAGCCACGCATGAACAAACAAACTACATATGAGCCAGGTGAGCTACGTATGAGATGGAACAATAGTAATAATTGGTACGAACTATTTCTTAATCATAAAACATACTATTACATGACATATGAGTACAGGAATACTTGTTGCTCATAATCAACTGTATGATTCAAACTACTAACAATTCACGAAAACTATAGTTAACATGAATTGGAAGAACATGGAAATACATAGAAATCCTAAATACATGATTGAATAGGGAAAAACAACTATATATTCCAAACGGCAAATTTGCCAACGGTCAAAAACTGCTGAAGCTTGAGAAATTCACAGTAATTTCTACGCTTGTCGGAATCCAACAAAATTTGACTTTTTGGAAATCTAAGAACATCTACTACAACTCTCTAGTTGACAACTTCCTCAAGTTCAGTCAACAAGAGGTCGAAAACTCTTAATCTTTCCACATAGATTCCCAGCAAGAGAAAGTTGCTGCTGTAATTTTGTAAAAATCATAATATATGCTACACTTATCAGAATCTAAGAAAATTGGGCTTTTTAGAAAGCTAAGAACATCTACTACAACTCTCTAGTTGACAAATTTCTCAAGTTAAGTCAACAAGAGGTCGAAAACATGTAATCTCTCCAAACGAAAACTCAGCAAAGAAGGTTGCTGCTGAAATTTTGTAAAGATCATAACCGGTGCTACATCTCATCTCTAGTTGACCAAATTTTCAAGTTAAGTCAACAAGAGGTCAAAAACATCTAATCTCTCCAAACAGAAACTCAGCAAAGAAGGTTGCTACTGAAATTTTGTAAAGATCATATCCGGTGCAATACTTATCAGAATTTAACAAAATTGGGCTTTTTGGAATGCTAAGAACATCTAATACAACTCTCTAGTTGACAAAATTTTCAAGTTAAGTTGTTACTGGAATTTTGTAAAGATCATAACTAATGCTATACTTATTAGAATCTAACAAAAATGGGCTTTTTGGAAAGCTACGAACATATACTACAAATCTTTAGTTGACAACTTTTTCAAGTTCAGTCAACAAGAGGTCGAAAACCCCTAATATTTCCAAAGAGAAACTCAGCAAGGTGAAAGTTACTGCTGGAATTTTGTAAAGATCATAACTGATGCTATACTTATCAGAATCTAACAAAATTGGGCTTTTTGGAGAGCTAAGAACATCTACTACAACTCTCTGGTTGACAAAGTTTTCAATTTCAGTCAATAAGAGGTCGAAAACCCCTAATCTTTCCAAACAGAAACTCAGCAAGTGAAAGTTGCTGCTGGAATTTTGTAAAAATCATAACTGATGCTATACTTATTGGAATCTAAAAAAATTAGGCTTTTTGAAAATCTAAGAACATCTACTACAACTCTCTATTGGACAAATGTTTCAGGTTAAGTCAACAAGTGGTCGTGTAGCGCCCCGATTTCCTATACTGGGAAACCGTGACACGAGCCAAGACCTTTTCTTCAATTAGTCACAATACACAGAAAAACAGGAGAATTTAAAACTTTTTATTCAATACACAATGTGTTACAAGTCTGAACATTGTACAACTGTAATACCTTACAATAGAGTTACAACACTACCTTTACATTTCTAAGTATTACAACCTTCAACATCTTACATCAGAGTGTTTCTCAACAAATACATAATCAATACATATACTGCAGCGGAACTAAACATAACACTGACTCCTTGCTTTCCTTGCCTTGAGTCCTCCTGAATTTCGCCTTTGTACTTTGGCGATCCAGTACCTATGGAAGTGGGGACGTCAGTATTCACTGACGCTTAAAGGCTGATCATATAGCAGCGAATCTCCCAAACAATATACAACATATACAAACATAGCAATGGTGTTGGTGTAGTTTAAGTGTTCGTGAGTGCTATGAACTCCTTCTCGAACTGTCTCTCATATATAGGGATTTGAACCCGTGTTATGAATTCTAATTGTACACAACCTGTTCCTGACAATACACGTGGCTAATGAGGTTGCAGATGTGATCAAGTCCCACTAATGCAGTTCGCCAGTGGTGTCTATGTTCGCCACTGCGACCCGGTCAACCGGACCTCTCTCAAAACAGATGGACCCAATGTATCGGGTGTTATTCCAAAATCAAACTATAGGGTTTCGCAAGCGCAGGGTAGCACGAAGTCTACCCTGTGGCACCCTCTGGGGTTTCGCAAGCGCAGGACTGCACAATGCATCCTGTGGCACCCCAGCCACGGTAGTTCAGGAATTAACAGTGCGAGATACGCAACCCGTGTCCTCAACTTGTGAGACGACACCGTACGTATCCCTTTGACGGGAAGGTAGAACTAGGACGCTTCCTATTCTAATGTCAGCAAGTCTCCGAAAGCAACATGCAGCCCATACTACATGCGACTCCATCTCAAGCCGTTTCTCCATATATAGGGATTTGAACCCGCGTTAAGAATTCTAATTGTACATGACCTGTTCCTGACAATACTCCATGACTCTGTGAGGTTGCAGAAGGGGTCAAGTCCCTCCATGCAGTCTGCTTATGGTTTCTCCGTTTTCCACTACTACCCGGCATGCCGGACCTCACTCGATCCCAGTGTATCGGGCATCGTTCCAATATCAAACCATAGGGTTTCGCAAGCGCAGGGTAGCACGAAGCCTACCCTGTGGCACCCTCTGGGGTATAGCAAGCGCAGGACTGCACCATGCATCCTGTGGCACCCCAGCCACGGTATTTCAGGAATTAACAGAGCGAGATACGCAACCCGTGCTCCCAACTTGTGAGACGCCACCGTACGTATCCCTTTGATGGGAAGGTACAACCCAATGTCACCACCTAAGGCCTCCCTCAAGGGATAAGTTGGTCGTAAGGTGCCCCCTACAACCAACTCCTCTCTCTTCGGCAAGGGTCTGAGCAAAATGACCTTTATAAGTCACTACCCTAATGATGTCCCTGACTCGACGATCCTAGGGACGATAATATTATAACATAACATGCTAGGCCTTAAATTAGGCTTCGCAGGACAACTCTACTAGGCTGCTCAACCTAGACTTACCAGAACCCCTCAGGATCCGGTTCGTGGCTCATCGATCCAAGACTTCGACCGTGCGAATATACATGCAAGTCGCTACCCTATGTCTTGATGGTCGATAGCCCTTAGGGTGGTAATATCACCCTAGACGAGCACAACGAACTGTGTACTAGCTAGCAAGCTATACACGAGTAACAACCACATACGAGCCAATAAGCTACGTATGAAACAATAACTACCTACGAGCCAGGCGGGCCTCGTAGGAGACAACAACGTACATACCAGCCAAATAAGCCGGGTATGGGACCAACAGCTACGCACGGGCTGGTCGAGCCGCGTACGAGACAACAACCTTATGCAAACAACCATACAGGTAATCAATCTTAAAAGCAACCAAACGTGCTTACTAACAAACTTGATCTTCTATTATTAGAAGCAACAGAAGAATCTACTAATAGTCTATGATTGGTATTCTACCAATGAAGAACCGAAGGCGACATAATCAATCTTTGTCAAACTAACTATTACTAGTGGTCTTCCCAATCCCTATTACTTCAACCTATAGCGCCTTAAACATGGCATACAATTGCAAGCATCTATCCATGACCATCTAATTATGGTACCTAACATAACCACTCACCATAATACTCCTACAATGTTCTAACATGGTAGGTTAATCAAACCTCAATCCTACAACATTATAGACATGTATAATGATTCCTACTACAACCTAAGTATAGATAAATGAATCTAGCATGGTATACAACACAACATAAAATCACTACCACTAACCATGGGTAGTTTCTTTAGTCTAAGCATGAATATCATAGTATGGATATCATTAATTTAACATGATCAATAATTTGCATGACACCTACTTACTTAGCATGAATAATGATTAAGCATGATCATCTACTAACATAGCATGAACAAATACTTATCTAAGCATGGGTACCATGAGTATTCATTTAATCTAGCATGGTGTATCACTTACCTACAATTAAACTAACATGGTAAGTAATTTTATCATGGATCCTACAACATCCTAAGCATAATAAAATTAATCCAAACATGGTAGGAAACTCTTAGATTGAATCCTACAACATTCTAAGCATAAATGAGTTGATCTAAACATGGTAGGAAACTCTTAGAATGAATCCTACAACATTCTAAGCATCATTAAACATGCTAGGTATTTTTAGAAGAAATCCTACAACATTCTAAGCATCATAGATTAATCTAAACATGGTAGGTATTTTTAGAATGCATCCTACAACATTCTAAACATAAAGCATGATAGGATATTTTTAGAAAACATCTTACAACATTTTAAGCATGAATGAGTGAATCTAAACATGATAGGATAATTATAGAAGAAATCCTACAATATTCTAAACATAAAGCATGGTAGGATATTTTTAGAAACAATCCTACAACTAACTAAGCATGAATATTGCTTCTAAATATTTTTAGAAGTGATCCTACAACATGTGAAGCATGAATATTGCTTCTAAATATTTTTAGAAGTGAGCCTACAACATTTGAAGCATGAATATTGCTTCTAAATATTTTTAGAAGCAATCCTACAACATTTTACTACTACTACTACTTCATTCTCATCAAGAACACAACATACAACTTACTACTACTACTACTTTATTCTCATCAAGAACACAACATACAACTTACTACTACTACTACTTTATTTAACCAACCATACTACTACTACCATACTATTACTACTTCATTTAATCAACATGCTACTACTACCTCATTTAATCACATATTACTACTTTATTATTCATACTACTACTTAGTTGCTTACTAGTCTTTATTATTACTAGTGATAAAGAAAAGATCATTTTTATTTATTTTATTCTACAACTAGTAAATGTGAAAGAAAAATATCTCTTTTTATTATTTCTACAACTAGTGATTAAAAGAGAAAGATCTTTTTAATATTTCAACAACTAGTGATTAAAAGAAAGATCTTTTTAATAGCTACAACTAGTGATCAATAAAAAGAAAAGATCTTTTTAGTCCACAACTAGTGATTAATAAAAAGAAAAGATCTTTTTAGTCTACAACTAGTGATTAATAAAAAGAAAAGATCTTTTATTAGAACATATGCTTTTTATTATTAGTCCAATGTTTAATCAAGTCCTACAACCAACAATGGTTGTAAAATGCTCATATGCTTATGTATACTAAGTCCTACAACCAACAATGGTTGTATGTTCAATGTTCATATGCCATATGTCTTTTTAGTCCACAATCATACATAGAACAACAACTACAATACAAAAGATGTGATCTTTATGTGTTAGTAGTCCCTATTATTACTTTCTTTTCTTTTATTTACCATAACATACAACCTACTCATTTATAAGAACAACCCAAAAAAAAAACAAAACAAAACAAGAAGGTAGGAGAAGAAGTCAAGCAACAAAACAAACAAACAAACAAACAAACAAACAAAGAAGCATGAAGAAACCCCCACCTTATTTTTTCCTATTGGAAGGACTTGCTTGCTAATCCTTCTCCTTCCCCTAGCTTTTTAGAAATCTCCACTAAACCTACAAGAAGAACTCTCTTGTTAGTATGAGACTTTCTATCTTTCTGTTTCTTTCCTTTCTTTCTTTCTTTCTTTCTTTCTTTTGTTTTTCTAAAATGAGAGAAGGAGGTGAATGAGGGGCTATTTATAGAAGGAGAGAAGGGTGGTAAGTGCACCACATTGGCACAAAATACCCCAAGGAAGGGTGGACGGCCATGCTTGTAGGGATTAGGGGTGAGGTGTAGGGTGGTGAGGTGGAGGGAGGTGTTATGTGGGGGAGGTGTTATGTGAGGGTTTCTAGAAGGGTTTTCTTAACCTTCTCATGTATACTTAACCTAGGTTAAACCTCCTAATCAAACCCTTAACCATCCCTACTAGGTTATAGCAAAATAAGTGTTGTCCAAAATACACAACACACAATTCGTATAATGCACTAATCGACACACTACTCGTACGTGCGCATATATGTCCGTATACCGGAAAATCTTCGCATAATCTGCATAAAAATAATTAAATCTTGGAAATAATAATAAAATAATTTTATTATTAGTTCGGAAGATCACAGTATCAATTTGATACAATACGGATGTATACCGACTGATATTTGGATACAGATAATGTCTACGGACGAACCTGGGTGAAAATCACCAAAATATCCAAATTTTGGAATTAAAACAAAATAATAATAAAATAATAATGAAATATTAATTTATATGAGGTAATATCCGTCCGGGATATTACAGGTCGAAAACTCCTAATCTTTCCAAACAGAAACTCAGCAAGTGAAAGTTGCTACTGGAATTTTGTAAAGCTCATAACTGGTGCTATAATTATCGAAAGCTAACAAAATTGGGCTTTTTAGAAAGCTATGAACATCTACTAAAGCTCTCTAGTTGACAACTTTTTCAAGTTCTTTATGGAACTAAAGTTTACTGATTTTTTACACCTAGAACAACATGGAAGTCTTCTACAACAAAGCATGCTACTACACTTGATCTTTTACCCATAACATAGAAGTAACATAAAAATTCTTTTGACAACTTCGAAGCAATATAAACATGCTACTGACAAAAAACTTGATCTTTTATAAATATAAAAGTATTCTAACAACCTAGAAGCAATTAAAACATACTACTAAAAATTGATCTTTCTACACTTAGAAGAAGAATAGGACTTTTATTTCACATGAAAGCAACATAAAGCTCTCTACTAAGAATTTGATCTTCTTATACTTAAAAGCAAATAAAAGTTAATTTTTTCACAACCTAGAAGCAAAATAAAGACATAAACTTCCAATAGAATCAATATAAAGACATGTTAAAAAGCATACACAACCTATAAAGTTAGGTTCTTTGTTACTAAAAACTACTAGAATGGGTCCTTTTGCAACTAGGACACATACCACAATAATCTACCTATAAAATGGTTTCTTATAAACTACAACAACCAACATCTTAGAGATGGGTTCTTTTAAACATAGTAACCCAAAAATGAGTTCTACATGAATGAAAAGACTACTCCTTTTAAAACTAGAAGTTCTTCATACATGAAAGATCACTCTTTTGTGAATTAAAATTAGTAAAGACTTGATTTTCTTACAAATTAGAAGAAAACACCCAATCAATTACTACAAGACCTATCTTTTATTATACTTGTTGAGTTCTACAACCTCAAACTTGGTATGTAGACATTCTCAATCCACCAATTTTTTATATGCACATGAAATAGTCCAAATTGTTAGTTTTATTAGCAAAATAACAACAATAACAACAAATAACAACAATTAACAAATGACAAGTATTAAAGATTCAATCTTTATGTGTTTTGTTTGAGTTCTACCGTTCAATCCTTTTATGTGATCATTTCTTCATCCACAACCATTCATATGCACAAGATCTTAGTCCAAGTTGTTAGTTTAAAAATAATGATAACAATAATAACAACAAATAACCACAAATAACTACAACTAGCTATTAAAGATTCAATCTTTATGTGGTGGTTTTGAGTTCTACCCTTCAAACTCTTCATGTGATCATTTGATCCACACTAACATTCATATGCACATGATTTAGTCCATGTTGTTATCAACATACAACAATAAAAAAAATAAAAACTAAAATCAATACAAACAAAGAGTAGAGAAACCCCACCTTGATTTTATAGTAGGAAGAACTAGCCTAGCTTCCTTCCCCTTCCTCCTAGCTCCTACTACAACCTACAAATGAAGAACTCTCCATTAAGCTTTCTTTTGCTTTCTCTTTCTCTTTGTTTTTTCTTTAGCAAATGAAACTAGGGTGAAGGGGAGGGGTATTTATAGGAGAAAATGAGAGTGAGTGTATGAGAGGGTGAGTGGAGTGAACTAGGATTGGGGTTTGTTTGCCTTGGGGAAAATGGCTGGCCAAATGGTGAGGGGAGAAGGGGGGGGGGGGGGGGGGGGGGGGGTGTGAGTGTATGAGTTAACTTAGATGAGAAGGAACACACCTATTAATACAATTTGTAATCACATTAATCATATAATCTATGTTTATCCCTCCCAATTAAATCCTAGCACTTCATCTTTGATCAGTCATGACAAAAATAAAGATATTTTTGTCCAAAACACATACTACAAGATTTGTACAAATGTACGAAATTGATACAATACATATACGTACATAAATCTATATATACAGATTATGTTTATTAATTAAATTGAACAATCCGCACAAATAATAATTTAATTCCGAGAATAAAAATAAAATAATATTAAAATAACATTTATATCAGTTCGGGAGATTACAACAAAAAATTGATATAATAGGTATACATACGCGCTAGTATATAATTTTCATTATTTAAACCGAGTAATCTCCATCAAAATATTTCGATTTTGAAAATAAAATAAAATAATAATTTTTAATATCAGACCTGGATATTACAGATATTTTCTAAAAAAACGCATATTTCATGATTTTGTACAAGTGCACAAAATCGATACAATACATATATATATTTACTAGTATATATATACAGATAATGATTATTTGTTAAAACTAAGCAATTTCCATAAGAAATATTTTAATTTTAAAAAATAATAATAATACAAATATAATATCTGACTGGGATATTACAAGTGGAGACGAAGAGGAAGAAGAAGAAGGAGAGGAAGAGGAGGATGTGTGGCAGATCCTCAGTCAACGATCGTGGGGGTACCGGAGGCGATCGCGGAGTAGCCCACCAAGGTGGCTCCTTGAATTTTTTGTATATGCGCTTGTTATTTTTTCTCAGCGCTTTTGTACTGATGCCTTATAGCGGACTGGCCACCGCTTTTGTATCTTCTTTTTAGAAATGAAATGGGTTTTTTTGGACTCAGTGATTGGCTGTGAGGCTTGAAGTTCTTAGTTTACTAGCATTTGAACTTAGGATCAATTTTGTAGCTCCCTTCGAACCCAGCACTTAGTCTCCTTAGAGTTAGAACTCAGAACTATATTGTAGCTCTATTCGAAGTCTGGGCGTTTTACATTTCTTTCTTTGATTTGTTTCCCAAGGGCAGCGAGGTATCACATCTCCGCTCTAAGCTAGGCATTACGAAGTTAGGGCTCGCTCGATCTCGAGAGATTCTTTTTAAAGCGGAGCAGGAGTTAGGTCATTTGAGGCTGACCTTGGCTCGCCGAGATATCAAGATGAGGCATCTTAAAGAGAGAATTTGCAAAGTGCCTCCTGACGGTGAGGAGGCTTGCCCTTTGATGGCTGTCAGCCAGGGCTTGAGGCTCAAGTTTCTTTGTCACTCTTTATTCGAAGCGAGATCTGAGATGGACGGATTAAAGAATGTGGTGCTCGGGAAGAGTCTGGAAGCGGCTCATCTTCGGAGGACTATCTCTGAGGCTTCGCGGGGCATTAGTTTGGGTTGAGTGCCTCACTTGAAGCTCAGAGTGACGGATGACTCTCTCAAAGAGCAGATCGTAGAGTTAGAGGCGGAGAACCTTCGTCTGCAATGGTTTTGGGAGGGGAGCAACATTAGAAGCACTTCTTGCCCTCGAGATGAGTATGCCCAAGGAAGATCGTTCCACAAGTTAGCGCTTCGTTCGCCTCCTCTTTTGTGAAATCCTGGGGATGCTCAGTGGGTAGTGGCCGGCTCGTCGAGCGGAGCATCTGTTAGCGCGATAGTTAGGTCTATGGGTCCCGATGGTACCACTCGACTCACAGCCTTAGATATCCCCTCGGAAGCCACGAGGAAGCGGCACGGTGCTCGTCGTCCTCGTGTATCTCTTAATAGAAGTGTACCACCTCTTAGGAGGAGTTAAGGCGAGACTTCATAGTTTTGTAGGAGTCTGTAGTTCTGAATAAGACTTGTATCTCCATCTTTAGTGGAACAAAATGTTTGTAGCATAGTCTTTGAATAAGACTTGTATCTTGAATTTTAATGAAAAAAAATTATTTGTAGTGTTAGAGCAATGTTTTAGTCGAATGAGCTTTTTTCACCTAATAACACTATGTTCAAGAGTTTTTGACAGTTATGGGAGCAATTTCGAATGGTAAGCTACTTCGTACTCGCTTGATCGCAAGTAGCTAGAGTAAAAACGAACAAAGTGTTGGACTCCAAACTTGTCATTTTAGAGAGTTTTCAATAGTTGTGGGAGCAACTTCGAATGGAGAGCTACTTCGTACTCGTTTGTTTGCAAGTAGCTAAAGTAGCATCGAACCAAGTGTTGGACTCCGAACTTGTCGTTTTAGAGAATTTTCAACAGTTGTGGGAGCAACTTCGAATGGCGAGCAACTTCATACTCGCTTGTTCACAAGCTAAAGTAGCATCGAACCAAGTGTTGGACTTTGAACTTGTCGTTTAGAGAGTTTTCAATAGTTGTGGGAGCAATTTCGAATGGCGAGCTGCTTCGTACTCGCTTGTTCGCAAGTAGCTAAAGTAGCATCGAACCAAGTGTTGGACTCCTCACTTATCGCTTAGAGAGTTTTCAACAGTTGTGGGAGCAATTTCAAATGACGAGCTACTTCGTATTAGCATGTTCGCAAGTAGCTAAAGTGCATCGAACTGAGTGTTGTACTCCGAATTGTCGTTTAGAAAGTTTTCAACAGTTGTGGGAGTAATTTTGAATAGCGAGCTACTTCATACTCGCTTGTTCGCAACTAGCTAAAGTAGCATTGAACCAAGTGTTAGACTCTGAACTTGTCGTTTAGAAAGTTTTCATGCGTAGAGTGTGAGCTTTTGGGGTATGATAACCAAAACATTTAGAGAATATGTTTTTTGAGAAATAAATTGCTTTTATTAAAGAGAATTAAGTGGCTGCTTCTGAGTTGCAAGCCTTTATTACACTTGAAAAAATCAACTAAATAAGAAGAGAAACAAACTTAGAAATGTTCTATGATTAGAAGTTGCTTGGAGAGGTGTTTAAACACCCTTTTGGTACTTCAACAAGTGTTCCATATTCCATGTTCTTGGTACTCTCTTGCCCCCCGGTCTTCAAGTTGGTAAGCGCTAGGGTGGACAACTTTGGTGATCCTACAAGGCCCTTCCCAATTAGGAGATAGTTTTCCTTTCTTGCTCGGAAAAGTAATTGATACTTTTCTAAGTACCAAATCTCCTTATTTAAGATTAGTAGGACAGAATCTCTTGTTTTAAGACTGCTCGATCCTACATCGATAAATCTCCTGATGGATGGAGGATCTTTCTCGAATTTTATCAATGAGGTCCAAGTTGCCCCGAAGCTGGTTCGAATTTTGCTCTTCGTTGAATGCAATCAAGCGAGGAGAAGGTAGGCCAACTTCCAGTGGGATTCGAAGTCGTAAGTAAGGTTGAAGGGAGATTCTCCTTTGGGGGTCCCCTTAGTAGTGCGGTAGTTCCAGAGCATGTTGGGGAGTTGCTCGACCCATAATCCCTTGACAGACTTGTCCAATCTCTTCTTTAGGCTGGAGAGAATTTACCGATTGGCGTTCTCTGCTTGACCATTGGATTGTGGGTGGGATATTGAGGAGAATCGTTGTTGGATACCGAGGTCCGTACAAAAATTGCGAAAGGCTGCCCCCGTAAATTAGGTCCCATTGTACGTTACTAAGATTCAAGGTACACCGAATCTGCAGACGATGTTCTTCCCAAAGAACATCTGGACTCTGTTCTCATTGATTGTCGCTAGAGGCCCGGCTTTGATCCATTTGGGGAAGTAGTCGATTGCAATGACAAGAAACTTCAGCTGGCTCGGCACTGGAGGGAACGGCCCGAGCAAGTCCATCCCCCACATTGCGAAAGAGGCCGGACTGGATAAGGAGGAGAGCTGGGATAGTGGTAAGCACCGAATTGTTGAAAAATTTTGGCAGGAGGCGCATTGGCAAACGTACTGTTCGTCATCGCTAAGGAGTGTAGGCCAGAAATAGCCATAATTTAAGATTTGCGGGCGAGGGACCTTGCTCCCAAATGAGCGCCGCACATCCGTTCATGGGCCTCCATTAGAGCGTATTGGGCCTCTTCAGGGGAGAGGCATCTTAAGTAGGGTCTGCCATCCACTTGAGTGTAAGAGCGCTTGTGCATGACCCCTTCGATGAGCATATATTGCTCGGCTTTGGTTCTGATTCTTCTAGTCTCTTTAGGGTCTGGAGGAAGGATTTTGTCTTTGAGAAACTCGAGCAAGGGCCTCATCCAATTCTCCCTGAGTGCTAGGGGCAGCGTCTCCATCGGTTCGGGACCTTCGTCCTCGATGCTTGGTTTCAAGAGGACTTCTATCAAGACAGTTTGCTCAAGCCCTTGGAGGGAAGAGGATGCCTGCTTTGAGAGGGCATCTGCCTGCACATTCTCCTATCGGGGGATTCGTTGGAGTTGTGCATCTTTGAAAGTCGCCAGTAGCTCTTTGACCTTGGCCAAATATTTGACCATGCGACCATCTCTTGCCTCATACTCCCCTGATACCTGGTTCACTACCAGCTGTGAGTCACTGAATATTTTGATGTGCTGGGCCTCAGCCTTGCATGCCATACACAGACCAGCTATGAGATCCTCATATTCAGCCTCGTTGTTTGATGCCCAAAAATTAATGCGAAGTGAGTACTGAAGAATGAAGTCATCGGCGGTCAAGAAGACCCCAGCCCCGCTCTCGTCAGTGCATGAGGACTCATCAGCATACACGATCTAGAATGTGGGTTCCTCTATTGCCTTGCTAGGGTCAGGGATAGTGCTCTCTACTATAAATTCTGCCAAGAATTGTGTCTTGATAGCGGTTCGAGGCTGATAGTTGATATCATGTTGATTCAGCTCTATAGACCACTTTATAAGGCACCCCGGTGTTTCGGGCTTGTGGAGAACTTGCTTGAGTGGCTGGTCGGTAAGAACGACCACCGAGTGGGGCTGGAAGTGGGGGCGGAGCTTTCGGGCTGCCATGACTAACGCAAAGTCCATCTTTTCTACCTTTGGATAACAGAGTTCGGCTTCCCTGAGGACCTTATTCACATAGTAGATTGTCTTTTGCATCTTATCATTTTCACTTACCAGGACAAAGCTGAGAGTCTGTTCTGAGGTAGCGAGGTATATATAGAGGACTTCTCCGGGCTTTGGCTTGCTCAAGAAGGGGGGTTGACTAGATTGGCTTTGAGTTGATCGAAGGACTCCTGTTGTTGTTGCCCCGACTCAAAGCCTTTCGTCCCTCTAAGGGCCTTGCAAGACGGGAGAAATTTTTCTCCTGACTTGGATAGAAAGCGCCCTATGGCCGCGAGGCATCCTGTGAGTCTTTGTATGTCTTTGACACTGGAAGGGGGAGCCATGTTCAGTATGGCCTGAATCTTTTTCGGGTTGGCTTCTATGCCTCTTTGGCAAACCATGAACCCAAGGAATTTGCCGGATGAGACACCGAAGGCACACTTGTTCGGGTTTAGTCACATTTTGTGTCTCTGCAACACATCAAAGGCCTCCTGAAGATCGGAGACATGATTGAACTTGCTGATGCTTTTTACCAACATGTCGTCTACATAGACGCATCATGCAGATAACCTATGGAAAATTTGCCTCCGTCATGGAACGATGGCAGTACGTAGTCACCAAGCATCCCACAAGCGTCGCCACGGTCCCGATAATTTCGGAGATTTATCCACGTCATGACATGACGCATCATGCAGACGGCCTGTGAACACTCTCACACCGTAGATCCGAGGCCCTCATACTTGTGTTTTTCTCTTACTTTCATCACATCTTCACTATAGTGTAGTCCATAGATATTTGAATCATGAATAAATTAACACCGTAGAGTTAGCGTTAACTCTACACCGATCTTAAACATCAATTGTTAACCACGATCCAATCTTGGTCTTTTATCACAACATTTCTCTTCAAAACTTCATTCATGCCGATGGAAAGACTTAGCTAAACTCTAGTTTCCAGCCTCTTTTCATGTTCACCAAAAATGAGTATTTATACTCACAAATTTTTACATTTCATCATGATCTTTTTATTTCATTTTCCATGCACACTTGCATATATTAAACATCAAATTTCATATTTAACTTACCACATCTCATAATTTAATCTTCGCATAATTTCTTGCATTCACATTTTTCCTTTTTCTTTATTTATACTAAAACCACATTTTAATGAAAATTTATCAAGTTCTTTAATCCATTTTAATATAAAAACCACATTTAATCTTCACAAAATACATTAAAATGTTATAGAATTATTTTTCATAAAGTCTAGATAATATATGAAGAATAAAAGAATTTTTTTCCAAATTTTATTTTCACTTTAAAACTTTTAAAAACTCAAAAAAAAAAAAAATAAATAAATAAAAGTGCGTCGGCGGATTCGAACCCAGAGCCAAACAAACTCCCCGCCCAGCTACAGTAAGAGACCTAAAGCTCACCCGAAGACCAATAAGTCCAGAGTGACTAACCGATATGATTATGCTTGCTTACTTTATATGTTGACTGTACTGCGTTTTGGGAAAAATCAATTTTTGATAAAAACAGAGCCTCTTCAAGACTCGAACCTGAGACTTAATACACTGTACACAGTGCCCTATACTCACACCGGAAGCCAATATACCCAAATTAATTCTCTGTTATGAAGAGGAGATGAAAAAGCTTTATACTTTCTGTCGGTTCACAAAATTTACTTTTACAACGTCGATTTTCTCAATGAACTTATATATTTCAATTCAAAATTTCCCCAGAATATTCCCTTTAAAAATGCAGTATAACAGTGATTAAAAACTCTTAATTTCGACATTAAAATAAGTTTTCTTTACAATTTATATTATTGACTTAAAATAAAACTATGGTTTCCTTTCAAAAGAACCAATATAGATCCACTAAAATGCATGTTCTTGATCTCTTTTAATTCTACAAGAGTTTAGCAATTTTTTTCTTTTATCACACTAACATTTATATAACAACAATTTACGCATTTTATCAACTAAACATGACAATATCTATTTATCTCAATCTACAACTAAACATAGCAATGTCCATTCATCGACAACTAAGCCATTCATTTAACAAGATCTTCACACTAGCATGGTTCATTTAAAAATAGATATTCTAGCATGAATTTCGTTAATAGGACACCATGATGAGTTTCAATTCACTAATCACAATCAAAATTTTCGCTTTTTCTCTACTAGTCTCTTTAGACAATCACATGGCAATTTTACTAGTTTCTCTAGCATGTTCATGAAATTAAATTCCTAGCATGGTAACTACATTAGAAGTAGAGAAATTACCCATCTTCTTGGAGAAACAAAGAAAATTCCTAAAGAAAACTTCTTGAAAGCACGATTGCCTTCCCTTCTCCTCCTAGCTTGTGCAAAATCCGAGCCTCTTCCTTGAACAAAATCCGAGCCTTCTCCTCCTCTTGCTTGCCGGCCTCCAATGAAAAGGAACACACTTTCTTTCTTTCTCTCACAGAATTTTTCTTCTCACTCAATTTTTTCCTCACAAAGCCTTTTTCTTTCCCTTTCTCTTTAAAATTTTCTAAGTGTAAGTGAAAAAGAAAGACAAGGGAGGGGTATTTATACACATCTCAAGAGCAAATGAAGGGTTGAGATGAGTTTGGATGAAGGGCTAGGATACAATTGGAGTTAGAAGATCTACCCATCATCAAGCAACCAACTCTCCACTCTCTTCATTCCTCCCACTCCATGAATGGATGGCCACCCCCTTGTTCCATTGCACGTGCATGTACAATGCATGTGCCATCACATGCATACTAGTAGTTTGTTCATTTAATGTAACCCCATTTCCGTAAATACGTATTTTCTGAATATTTTCTGTATTTTGATATTATAAATTCATTATTTGTTAAAATTGTTTTGGATTTTATATTAAAGTGTTTTTCTAATCGAAAATTTATTCATTTCGAATAACGATGTGTTTTGATCTTATTTTCTATATCTTATTGATCAACTATTTGTATTTGAGTCCAAATTATATATATATTTATTAGGTCATTTTAATAAATTGTTAAACCTGAATAATTATTTTAATGTATGATTTTATTATTTTTATAATTATAACTATTAATTGTTATTCCTTGATTATTTAATTAAAGTACGTTTAACGAATTATTTTGTTTTCGTACTTGATCTGATTTTCGTGGTGAATTCTAATTTAATTTCGAACCAACTTATATTGTTTTCATTTGTATTATTTATCTATTTATATGGATTTCAATTTTTGTTCATGAACTTCTTTGTTCTTTTGATTGGGCTTTTATTGTCGATCATATTGTTCTCTTATTTATTGTAGATATTTTTATTTGAACTCTATTGATTTTGATCTATCTCTTATTTAAACACTAAAACCCAATTTGAATTGTTCTTGACCCAAAACCGCTTTTATTGAACCTTAAACCATTAACCCAATACCCTTCTTGTACCTTATAAATACAACTCTAATGCAAATCCTAATTTTTTGCACACAAATCGAAATCCTAGCCGTCTACTCTCTCTCTCCTCCCGTTCTCTCTCTCTTCTGTCTCTGTTTTCTCGCCAAAACCAACCCCAGCCTCTCCGGTGTCTTCCCCGGCCAGCTCCGGCCACCCCCTTGCGCCGCCGACCCCCGTCGAGCCGCCAGTAACCCAGGCACCTCTCCCTGACCCTCCTCCTCCTATGCCCTCGACCAACAGCGACAGACCCAAATCCCGATCACCCCCTTCCTCCCCGTTCCATCACGCGCCACCGTGGTGCCGCCGTCGCCATCACATCGACCCTGTCGTCGCCCCTGGCCGCCAGCGCCACCTCTTGACTGGCAGTTCTTGCTGCAGTCTCTTTGTGTGTTGGGTTCTTTGAGTGCACGTATATTGCACATATTATTGGTGGGTTGAACTAGTTCGTGAGTTCGTTGCTTCAGGATCCTTATCCCGTTATTCTTGGTTTTGGGTCCAAAAAAAGTCTCTTTGGATTGGATTCTCAATACTTCTGTCGCTCCATCCCCGCATGCAGGGGCAGAGAACCCGTCGCTGTCTCGGCTGTGCTACCGGAGGCTCTGGGGAAGTCCGTCAGGCTTTCGCCCATTGCGAAAAATTCCCCACTGCTGCCTCCCGTAGGATTCTGGGCCGTGTCTCAGTCCCAGTGTGGCTAGTTCCCTGGGATTGGCTTTGGGCCTTTCCTGCGCAGCTTAGGTGGAAGGCGAAGAAGGCCTCCTTCCGGGGGGGGCCCGAGCCACCAGTGAGATACCACTCTGGAAGAGCTAGAATTCTAACCTTGTGTCAGGACCTACGGGCCAAGGGACAGTCTCAGAACTCAGAACTCGGAACTCGGAACTCTTAGCTCAGAACTCCGAACTCAGAACTCGGAACTCTTAGCTCTTAACTCCAAACTCCGAGCCGCCCGCCCTCTGCTTTACTTCATTTTATTTTTTATTTGAAAGGCCAGCTACCATTATTTAGTTAAGCCCAACAAGCAACGCCAGATATATTAGTTCGAGTTAGACTGTCCTCTTGAATTGCTAATTGTATCAAATTCAAGTATTATTGAAATTCTTGCAAGTAGATCTTTTTGTTATCATATTATCCACTGTTCATCTGTTCGTTGAGTCTATTGAGGGTTTACACGAGCTAACCCCAATATTCTTGACATCGTGTCACTTTTGACTCTAAAATTTGGATCTTTAATGAGTGTATATAGAATTGACAATAGGGTTGTTCATATAATTGACACACAAATTAACTATTGTAGAGACAATTGCTAGGTTGTATGTTGGTTGATTGATTGATGATAAATTGATGTATAAGCATGTTCTAATTTTTTTTATCATTTTTTGACACCCATCATGCTGATTATACGATTTATTGACTAAAGAATCGATACCCATCATGTTCAATTAATTTATTTTCAAGAAAAATACCCTAAAAACTGTATATGCTTGCTGACCTGAATTTTGACCGCTATTTTCGAACCAGAAAACGATCTTAAAATGAATCACTTTCTAAATAAGAGTGTAGACTTATCTTTTTAGTTTCCATATCATCTTGAATTTTCGAATTCCGAGTTTTGTAGCAAAAGTTATGCCCGTATTACTACAGCTATGTTTTTACTTTCAGATTTTCAGGTTATCGTACCATTCATGTTTAATCAATAAAACGGCTGATCAAATGATAAAGTTTTGCTATAAAATTTCTAGATTGTTGTTTAACATGTTTAGGAGTCTAGATTATATTTTTACTGATTTTAATATTGAGTTTTTGCTGATTTAAAAATTAAAACAATAAGATGTCGAAATTCTTCCTGAACATAAAACCTATAAAGAACCATGTGTTTGGCCTAGCTACTATTGTCGGAATTTGATCTTTAAATATGCGTTGGAACCTTATGGAAGTCTAGTTTCTAGATTTTCTGACAGATTCAACTTTTGACTTCTACGTCAGTGGGAAACTGTATTTTTGTACAGATTGCACTTGCTGTTCAGAATTTTAGATTCCTCTTTTTGATAAATTAATTATTCCTGTATTATACTATTGCATGAATTAATGAATGTATGTTACATTACATGTTCCCAATGAGTTAGGTATATAAGAGGTGACCTCTTATAAGAGATTTACAGTAAGAGGCTCTTGTAAGAGCCTCTTTTTGAGGTGTTCTTTTATATAAAAATAACTTCTTATAAGAACCTCTTATAAGATATTTCTGTTCCTTTTTCACCTCTTACAAGAGCCTTTTCTCTACTTTTAGACATTTTTGTCCTTACTATATAATTTCTCTATTTATACCAACATTTCATATCTAAAATTAAGTAAATCGTCACATTTCTCACATTATGGGTTGATGGTGGACGTCAATTTGTCCTATAATTATGAATTTAGATATATCTTACAACATTTCAGGCATATGAATGTCTCAAAGACAAAGCCAGAAGAAGAGCGTTCAATGCTGATAGGAAGAACACCTACTGCAAGGAATGCTACCGGAAACTACAATACTCGAACTCAGTGAAGAATTATAAGAAGGATGCTCTACAAACCAGACAGTGCAAATATCTTCGAGCTTTTACAGAAATACAAAATAGGCTCAGAGAGGAGTGCAGAGTGATAGAGAATTGCCTCCAAGCAACTGAGGTTGGAATTAGTAGGGAATCCCCTCTGTTCAATCCATCTGATTGTTTGAAATTTCCAGGTTATCCCCATTATAGGAAACCTGAATCCCGATATTTCAGAAGTTTTTCTGGATTTTCAAGTTACACGAAAATGAAGCGCGAGTCTCCTGTTTATCAGATCAGATCAGAGAGTAGATATGCTGGAACAATAACTATGTCCTTGGAAAGATCAACACAGCAGGAATGCTTGGCTATACAATTATTAATTTAGGGGTAATATAGTCCTTTTAAGTGATAGAAGACTTTTAAGATTTTGAAAGAGGCTAGTATAAGCCATTTAGGTTTAGAAGCAATTTTGGGGGAAATCTCTTATAAGAGGTAAAAAAAGAACACTAAAAAAATTCTTGTAAGAGGTGGACCACCTCTTACAAGAGGTAAATCACTTATAAGAGGAGAAAAAGAACACTACCTTATTGTCACTATTCTAATTGTCCTACTTCATGTTATCATCCTATTGTTTTCCTATTGATACTATTGTTCATCTCATGTCTCATATTGCATATTGTATTATTGCATTAATAGAATAATTAATAAGCCAGGGTTTAAGGGATTGACTAGAGTAGTTGATGATATGGGGACTGAACTCGGATGATGTCCCGTGTTATTGTTATCTTCATTGTGTAAGAAATTACACATGGCCCGTGTTATTATTGTTATCGTCATCGTGTAAGAAATTACACATGGCCCGTGTTATATTGTTATCGTCATCATACCTAGTACATGAACTATAGAGTCTACCACTATAGTCTAAACGAAATTGATTGTATGCATCAACCTGTGGTACGGCACACATGGGACACAGTAGCACGTGCATCAGTTAGGAATTAAAATAATTAATAAACATAAGGATTACTCATCGACATTACATATTGTTCATCATTGTTCCTATTGATATCGAATATTGGTTAATTGTTATTGTTATTGATCATTGATTACTGTTACCGAATATTGAATCATTGTTTATATCTATTGTATCGAGTATTGTGATTATTGTCTCATGTCATTGATTCCTATTCATCCATTGATTCATTGTTATACCATTATTCCATTGTTCCCTACTTTCTCTACTTGATGTCCATGACTTGCTCTAAGGATAATTTTTTTTCTCTTTTTAGATGAAGTGTATACAGGTAATGAAGGAGAATTGCCTGCTGAAATTAGAGAACAAACATTCTGAAGACTACTGCTTTTAAATTGCTTATTGCTTTAATAAACTTAATGTATTGAGACTTGTTATTATTTTTGGATTGGATTATTATTGTTATGGGCTTATGTCCGGATTTTATTATTGTTTCTAGACATTGGATTATTATTATTGTATTAGGATATTTTTATTGCTTCATTCCAAGTATTTTTGTTTATGAGATCATTATTATTGCTTGCGCAATTGTTCTGTATTATTTATGTTGTTGAGTTAATCGGATAAACAGCTTATGGCTGACGTTAGTCATTCGCTGGGCCTTTGTCATTTACTTGTATTCTGTATTTTTAGGAAGCGGGGCATGACAGGATTTTTGTGGTATCAGAGCCCAGGTTTGGATAATATATCAGTCAAACGTGACTAACGAAAGGAAGTTTGGCTTTGATTGATATATTAAATAGATTTGGGTTTTTTAATGGTTTGACTCAACAGTATGTGCAATACAGGAATCGCATAAACAATTGATAACCAACGATCTGGAAACTAGTCTCTTTTGATTCCTCCTTGATCCTTTCACATTCAGTTCCTTCATTTCTTGTTGTATTTTGTTCCATCCATTCTCTGATTCCTTGTTTCCTTCATCCCTTGCAGTCGCCCTTATTCATTGATTCCTTGTTAGGTATAAAGTTATTCTTTTGTACCCATATTCTTTTGATTCCAGTGCAATCCTTTCCTTTCTTGCTTCGTCGATCGACATCGCTAGATCTTCAACAACATATCTACAGCTCAGAACTTCACCATCAGAGTTGCGTAGCGGAAGCGTGGTGGGCCCATAACCCGCAGGTCCTAGAATTCTCTTGTTTTTTCTCCTTCCATGCATTGTTTACTTCCTTATACATGCATTTACATTGCCATTTTTTCATTGAATCTTCATTGGACATCATTCTTGATCTCTTCATTCTTATCCATGTTTTCTCTTATTCTGGTGTTGCCACCATTTTGTCTTTTCCTTTGAATTTTCAGTTTTGTTACCCACAATTTTGTCTCTTTTCCTTTATCTCTGTTTGTTATTTCATAAGTTTGCTTTTGCTTTGTCCTATGTACCGCCTAAGCAAATTTCGAGGATGAAATTTTATTGTAAGGTGGGTAGGATTGTAACCCCCATTCCAGTAAATACGTATTTTTTGAATATTTTCTGTATTTCGATATTATAAATTCATTATTTGTTAAAATCATTTTGGATTTTATATTAAATTATTTTTCTAATCGAAAATTTATTCATTTCGAATAACGATGTATTTTGATCTTATTTTCTATATCTTATTGATCAACTATTTATATTTGAGTCCAAATTATATATATATATATATATATATATATATATATATATATATATATATATATATTGGGTCATTTTAATAAATTGTTAAACCCAAATAATTATTTTATTGTATGATTTTATTATTTTTATAATCATAACTATTAATCGTTATTCCTTGATTATTTAATTAAAGTACATTTGACGAATTATTTTGTTTTCGTACTAATTGATCTGATTTTCGTGGTGAATTCTGATTTAATTTCAAGCCAACTTATATTGTTTTCATTTGTATTATTTATCTATTTATTTGGATTTCAATTTTTGTTCATGAAGTTCTTTCTTCTTTTGATTGGGCTTTTATTGTCGATCATATTGTTCTCTTATTTATTGTGGGTGTTTTTATTTGAACCCTATTGATTTTGATCTATCTCTTATTTGAACCCTAAAACTCAATTTGAATTGTTCTTGACCCAAACCACTTTTATTGAACCCTAAACCTTAACTCAATACCCTTATTGTAACCTATAAATACAACTCTAATTCAAACCCTAAGTTTTGGCACACAAATCGAAACCCTAGCCATCTACTCTCTCTCATACTCTCTCTCTACTCCCGTTCTCTCTCTCCTGTCTCTGTTTTACCGCCAAAACCAACCCCAGCCTCTCCGGCGTCTTCCTCGGCCAGCTCCGGCCACCCCCTTGCATCGCCGACCCCCGCCGACACCGCCAGCAACCCGGGCACCTCTCCCCAACCCTCCTCCTCCTCTGTCCTCGACCAACATCGACAGACCCAAATCCTGATCACCCCCTTCCTCCCCGTTCCGTCGCGCCACCACCGCGATGTTGCCATCGCCATCACAACGACCCTATCGTCGCCCCTGACCGCCAGCACTGCCCCTTGACTGGCCATTGTTGCTGCTATCTCTTTGCTGGTGTTGCTGCAGTCTCTTTGTGTGTTGGGTTCTTTGAGTGCACGTATATTGCACGTACTATTGGTGGGTTGAACTAGTTCGTGAGTTCGTTGCTTTGGAATCCTTATCCCGTTATTTTTTGTATTCATTTTCACCGATTAACAGGTAAGTCACTGTCCTCTTGAATTGCTAATTGTATCAAATTCAAGTGTTATTGAAATTCTTGCAAGTAGATCTCTTTGTTATCAAATTATCCATGTTCATTTATTCGTTGGGTCTGTTGAGGGTTTACACGAGCTAACCCCAATATTCTTGACATCGTGCCACTTTTGACTCTAAAGTTTGGATCTTTCATGAGTACATATAGAATTGACACACAAATAAACTATTGTATAGACAATTGTTAGGTTGTATGTTTGTTGATTGATTGATGATTGATTGATGATAAATTGATGTATGAGCATATTCTAATTTTATTTATCATGTTTTGACACCCATCATGCTGATTATACGATTTATTGACTAAAGAATCGATATCCATCATGTTCAATTAATTTATTTTCAAGAAAAATACCCTAAAAACTGTATATGCTTGCTGACCTGAATTTTGACCGCTGTTTTCGAACCAGTAATCGATCTTAAAATGAACCACTTTCTGAATAAGAGTTGTAGCCTTATCTTTCTAGTTTCCATATCATCTAGAATTTTTGAATTTTGACTTTTGTAACAAAAGTAATGCCTATTTTACTACAGCTGTGTTTTTACTTTCAATTTTTCAGGTTCTCGTACCTTCCAAGTTTAAATAGTAAAAAGACTGATCAAATGATGAAGTTTTGCTATAAAAATTTTTAGATTGTTGCTTAATATGTTCAGGAGTCTAGATTATATTTTTACTGATTTTAATATTGAGCTTTTGCTGATTCAAAACTTAAAACAACAAGATGTCGAAATTCTGCCTGAACATAAATCCTGTAAAGAACCATGTGTTTGACCTAGCTACTTTTGTCGGAATTTGAACTTTAAATATGTGTTGGAACCTTATGGAAGTCTAGTTTCCAAATTTTCTGATGGATTCAACTTTTGATTTCTGAGTCAACGGAAAACTGCATTTTTGAACATATTGCGCTTGCTGTCCAGAATTTTAGATTCCTCTTTTTAATAGATTAATTATTCCTGTGTTATACTATTGCATGAATTAATGAATGTATGTTACATTGCATGTTCCCAATGAGTTATTGTCACTATTGTAATTTTCCTACTTCTTGTTATCATCCTATTGTTTCCCTATTGATACTCTTGTTCATCTCATGTCTCATATTACATATTGTATAGTTGCATTAATAGAATAATTAATAAGCCGGGGTTTAAGGGATTGACTAGAGTAGTTGATGATATGGGGAATGTACTCGGATGATGGCCCGTAAGAAATTATACATGACCCGTGTTATTATTGTTATCGTCATCGTGTAAGAAATTACACATGACCCGTGTTATATTATTATTGTTATCATACCCAGTACATGAACTATAGAATCTACCACTATAGTCTAAACGAAATTGATTGTGTGCATCAAATCTGCAGGTACAGGCACACATGGGACACAGTAGTACGTGCATTAGTGTAAGCCCTTTTTTTAGATTTTATTGTATTTTGTTTTCTTTTGATTATTGTATTTGGATTCATTTGTTTTAGTGTATTTTGTCTTTTCTTAGTTTCTTTTATTCTCTCTTGATCGATCTATGCTCTTTTGTTTGGAATCGGTCTCTTTGCAAATCTTGCTCTTTCTATTTTGAGTTTGATTTGTTTTCCTTTGTGTTCGTCTCATTTCATTGCATTCATTTTTCTCTTTTTGAAGCCAAAACCGATCCCAGAACCCAAATTCTTGTTCCCTATATATACCCTATTAAATAAACCCTAAAATCTATTCTCTCTCTCTCTCTCTCCGCCATTTCTCTCACCCCGAACCCCTTCTCCTCTCTGTTACGTTGCACCCCAAACCCATAACCAAAACCCTATCCCCGTTGGCTCTCCGATCACCTTCGACCTACCTCATCACCACCATCATCGTCTCCAACCCTTTGCCCTCGCCAACCACCATCTCACCGTCATCCGATCACCCCCCGTTCTCCTCATCGAACCCAATCCACCGAACCATCGCCATCGCCGTTCCTCCACTTCGTGCACCTCATTGTCGATGCTGTCTCTCACCGATCACCCTCGCAACCACCGCAGATCCCCTAGCATCACCGCTCGAGGCCCCGATAGTTGATGTCGTCGCCTCTGTTTCCAACTGAAAAACAGAGCTTCGCTCGTCGAGGTTGCTGTCGCCGCCGTCGCTTCCCGACCGTGGTGCCGACGTCTTCGCCGTGGAGCCCCGCCGCAGTGCCGCCCCGTCACAGTCGCAGTCGCCGTCCGCCGTGCTCTCTCTCTTTCTCTCCTTGCCGAGGATGAAGAAGATCACCTATTAAGAGATTTCGGTGTTCTGTGTTCTTCTTTGTGGTGCCCCACCGCAGTGCCGCCCCATCACAGTCGCAGTCACCGTCTGCTGTGCTCTCTCTCTCTCTCCCCTTGCCGAGGTTGAAGACGATCACCCATTGGGTGATTTCGGTGTTCTGTGTTCAGCGCGCAGCGGATCTGAGACCGCTGTTCGCTGTTTGGGCCGATCCAGTCTGAGGAAAATCATCCATTGGATGGAATTGCTGGCCCGTGTTTTGGCACATCAGATCCCCGATCGCTGTCCTGTGTTCGTCCCGATCCGGTGTGTGGTTCCGCTGTGAGTTGCTGTTGCTGTTTGCTTGAGTTTCTTCGTACGGGTTTCGCACGTGCTGTTGGTGTTTTCATCCAGGATTCTGATCCTGTTATTCATATTAATTGTATCTGCAATATAACAGGCAAGTCTCTTCTTGAACTAGCATTTTATTCTGTTCAAGTTTATTTGATCTCCTGCAAGTAGATCCCGTCCTTTCTGTTATTAAACTATTTTTGACAATTCCGTTAAGTTTATCGAGGGTTTGCACGAGCTAACCTGACATACTCTTAACAACGTGTTATCTCTTTGATCTAAAATCCAGTCCCCATTGTTTCATGTATATGCACATTTAAATAACTAGATTCATGCATAGGACTACTTGATAAATTAGACATGTTAAATTGTATGTGCTAGATTGAAGTTGATCGATGAATTGACACCATGCCTGTGATAATTGTATCTTAAACTTAGAAATTTGCATATTGACACCTAGGATCACTTTGATTACCAATTTGCAGGCTATATGTGATTGTATGATTATTTGTTGCCTTTTCATGTTAAGTTAATTTCCGGTCTGCTGGAAGTTTCACTTTGAATCAGATTTTTAACCATACTAATGACATAATTTGAAATAACTTGCTGAACATAAATTGTAGCCTTGGATGTCTAGATTACTTTTCCATGGTGCAGATTTAAATTCCAATTTGTCATCTACTAGATATCAGCTTTTTAGTACAGCTGTGTTAGTAATTCCAGATTTACAAATGTATGTGTATCCTGCTGTTTTTTAATTTAATTGACCATGCTAACAGTAACAGAAAAATACGAAATAAATCTAGTTGGACCTAGACATGTACAGGTATGCCCCAGTATTTTTATAGATTTTATTAATGAGTGCTCTGACCTGAAATAATTGGTTGAACACAACCTACTACATGCTGCATGAACATAAAACCTGATTAGAATAGAGTTTTCACCCTAGTTTTATTATCTTTTATATGCCTTAATTATATTCGATGGAACCGTGTCGAAGTCTACTTCCTAGTCCTTCCGACGGATTCAGGTTTTCTATTTAATAGTGACCATAATCCATGTTTTAGTACAGCAAGGTCATGCTGTCCTGATTTTGTGAAATGTATTTATATGATGTGTTCACCTCATGCTTTGTCTGTAATGCTTAGAATTAGTCACACATAGTAATATACAACATTGACACCCTCTTGCATACTCACATAGGATGAAAATAAACTATTAACAAGCCGGGGTATTACGGGTAGACTTGGTAGTGAACAATCGGGAAATGTACTCGGTAAGGCCTTCTCGCTCGCACGAATACTTGACATAGAAGGAGGGATATTGATTGCAATGATTGAATGATGATTCTTGCACGTAAGTTATTGTTATCAGTACCGAGTACACGATCCGTGAATTCACCTTCGGTCTAAAACGATCATTGTTCTTGCGCCGAACCTGAGGAATGGGACGCAGTAGTATATGCACTAGATAGGCTAATAAAATACTTAACAACCTGCATCTCATGCTTGATCTTGTCTTGACATCACTCATTACATGCGTGATTATTGTACACCTTTGATATTATTGCCTGCTCTTTGTTTTGTTCTTTGTCTTTGACCATGTCCCTATTCTTTGATATACATGCTTCCCTATTATCCTCTATTTTCTCTACTTGCTGTCCACGACTTGCTCTAAGTGCACTCTTTTCTTTCTTTTTAGATCAAGATTTTACAGGTACTGAAGGATTTGTTCCCAAAGAAATTGGTGAGCAACGTTTCTAGAGTTGGAATCAGTCTTCGCTGCATAGTTTTATTTGCTACTAGATTTATTTTCTTGAACATTGTTAAGACTTGTACTTTGTTTGTGGGCTTTATGACCCGTAGTTTGTTTTGATCCTGGATGTTGGATATTTATATTGTTGGATTATTTCATTTATTACTGGAATTTATCTTTGATTCATGTGGTTATATTTCTTGCATGGTTGTATTTTGTTGTTCTTATTGCTGAGTTAGTCTGGTACAGCTTATGGATGGTGTTTACATCATTCGCTGAGCCTACATTACGTACTCATGTTCCGTATTTTGGGAAGCAGGGCGTGATAGGGTTTTTAGTGGTATCAGAGTCCAGGGTTGAGTAATATATTAATCAAACATGACTATCTTTACAAGGTTTGGCTTTGATTGGTATATTAGTCGAGTTTGGCTCTAGCCGGGTTAACTCAATGATTTGCACACCACGATAATCACATGAATACTTGTATAATAACCAACATATAATCTGGGTACTGACTATCTTTGATCGTGTTTCAGGCTATGGCTCATGGGAATTCTTCTTCTCACTCGGGGGACCAGCAGCTAGACAATGCTACCATTCTCCAGATGATTCAGCAGGTGATGACTCCTCAGCAGGAGCATAATGAGCTGATGAGAGCCACTTTGGCAGCCAATGGGAATGTCGCTGAACCTACTCCTAGTGCTCTGCCACCTAGGCCTGGTATGGTAGCGGATTTCATGAGACTGCACCCGGATAAGTTTTCGGGTACTGAGTCGCCGTTGGATGCCGAGCAATGGCTTATCCGGATGGAGCAACTGCTGATCGCCGCTCGTGTTGCTGAGGCGGATCGTGTGGATGTGGTTCACATCCAGTTGGTGGATCTCGCTCATATTTGGTTGTGGGTTGAATCCGAGAGGATGATGCGACCCATTGAGTGGGCCACTTTCTCTGAGAGCTTCATGGCAAAGTTCTTTCCCAGTGTCACCAAGGCAGAGATGGAGCGATAATTTGTTTTCCTTAACTCAGGTCAGCTAAATAATGTTCTTAAATGTCATTTTTTGTTGCCTACCTCACTTGTGACGGTATTAATTTGAGCATTATCTTAATCAGGGAAATCGTTCCGTAGACGAGTATGCTGCAGAGTTTACTCGGCTCAGTCGCTTCGCCCCTACCCTCGTTGCCACTGATGAGGCTCGGGCTAGTCATTTTCGGTCGGGCTTGAGCATTTCCCTCCAGGACCGTTTGGCTGCTCTTCGGCTTTATGCTTATTCCGATGTTCTGGATGCGGCTCGGATCCAAGAGTAGCCTCTCAGCAGGTCTAGTGTTCCTCAGAGGACTGTTTTGCACCCTGTTGCAGCTCAGCCTTCCAGAGGACCTATGCGGAGGCCAGTTCCGCCCCCTCCCGCGAGAGCACAGCCGTACGCACCTGTTGTCCCGAGGAATGTTGAGACTTGTGGCTAGTGCCATAAGATTGGGCATTCACAGCGAGACTGCAGGATGGCCAACTAACGGTGTTTAGTGTGTGGGAGAAGTGAGCATATGGTTCGTGACTGTCCGTGGAACAGAGCTCCTGCACCGGTTGCTGGTGCTGCTCAGCTAGGAGCACCGATGCGTGGTCAGGGAAGGCCATCTCTTCCTCTGCAGGGCAAGTCTTTGATCAGAGGCGTGTGGCTCCTAGAGGAGGTCTGGTTGGAGGTCGTGGTCAGGCTTATAACCTGACAGTCAAGGAAGCGGAAGTTGCTGTTGGAGTGGTTGCAGGTATATCACAGTAGTTGTACTTTCATTTCTTTCTTTCAGTTTTCTGCATGTTGTTGTTTTCCCCTCCTTTGTACAATTATTCGTGTGTATATCCTAATTGCACCTTATTCTTTATTTGATCTTCTTCAAGGTGTGATTTTAGTCTTCTCTCTTCCAGCTCATGTGTTGTTTGATTCGGGTGCAACCCACTCTTTCATTTCTTCTCGCTTTGTCGATCAGCATAGTTTGGCTAGCGATGCTATGCCCGCAGCTCGGGACATCACTGCAGGTGGAGGTGTTGTTGTATGTTCTAGGGTTTGCAAGTAAAGTCCGTTGCTGAATGGTGGTGTGGTATTCTCGGCTGATTTGATTATAATTCCCAATTTCGGTTTCGATGTCATTCTGGGCATGGATTGGTTGGGTATTTCCTGTGCCATGATTGATTGTTGGGAGAAGAAGGTGACTTTCAGGCTCTCTGGTCAACCAGAGTTTGTTTTCCATGTGGGTGAGACACCGTCAGGGCATGTCAAGAACTCAATGGACCCTAAGGTTGTTTCTCTTATGTCGCTGGGTTCTGATGGGGTTGTTGCACCCTTAGTTGTGTGGGACATCCTTGATGTGTTTCCCGAGGATTTGCCCGGTTTGCCACCAATTCGAGATGTGGAGTTCAGCATTGATGTTCTGCCGGTACGGCCCCTATTTCCAAAAGTCTATATCATATGGCGACGGTTGAATTGGTGAAACTGAAGGTGCAAGTTCAGGAGCTGCTTGATAAGGGTTTTTTCAGACCTAGTGTTTCACCTTGGGGAGCTCCAGTTCTATTTGTCAGTAAGAAGGATGGAAGCCGCAGGCTTTGCATTGACTACAGGGAGTTGAACAATGTTATTGTCAAGAATTGGTATCCATTGCCGAGGATTCATGATTTGTTCGACCAACTGGGAGGTGCTTCGGTGTTCTCAAAGTTGGATCTGCATTTCGGGTACCATCAAGTCAGGGTGAAGTCAGAGGATGTTCCGAAAACAGCTTTCCAAACGAGGTATGGGCATTACGAGTTCTTGGTGATGACTTTTGGAGTACTAATGCACCGGCTGTGTTCATGAGTTTGATGAACCGTGTGTTTTTGTCGTTCTTGGATCAGTTTGTCGTGGTCTTTATCGATGAAATATTGGTGTACTCGCGGAACAAAAAGGATCATGTTAGGCATCTGAAGGTGGTTTTGCAGACTTTGAGGGAGAACCAGCTGTATGGGAAGCTCGATAAGTGCAAGTTCTGGCTGGATTGGGTTGCTTTTCTTGGCCACATTATCTCCGGTGCTGGTGTTTCTATGGATCCGTCGAAGATTTCTGCGGTCAGGGATTGACCTATTCCGAAGTCTGTTCCTGAGGTGCGGAGTTTTCTTGGTTTGGCTGGTTACTATCGAAAGTTCATTCAAGATTTCTCCAAAATTGCTGGAACCTTGACCAGTTTGACCAAGAAGGAGCAGAAGTTCGTCTGGGATGAAGCTTGTGATGAAGCTTTCACCGAGTTGAAGCGTCGGTTGATGTCAGCGCCTGTGCTGACTATACCCGAAAGTTCAGGTGGTTTTGTGATCTTTTTTGATGCTTCAGGGAGAGGTCTGGGAGCATTGCAGATGTAGCGAGGCAGGATTGTCGCTTATGCATCGAGGCAGTTGAGACCTCATGAGAAGAACTATCCTATGCATGATCTGGAGCTTGTAGCTGTGATCTTTGCCTTGAAGTTGTAGAGGCACTATTTTCTTGGGGATAGATTTGAGATTTTCACAGATCACAACAGCCTCAAGTATGTGTTCACACAGAAGGAGTTGAACATGAGGCAGAGGAGATGGTTGGAATTGATGGCAGACTTTGACATCAATTTGTAGTATCACCCGGGCAGAGTAAATTCGGTGCCGGATGCTTTGAGTCGGAGGCCTGCCGCTATGTTCCTCACTCAGCAAAATAAGCTGGTGGAGGACATGAGGAGGCTAGAGTTGGATGTGTTGCTTTCCGAATCAGATCGGCAGCTTATGTTGTTGCAGTTGCAGTCTTCCTTGGTAGAGTAGATCAAGGCAGCTCAAGGGAGTGATCAGCAATTGCAGGAGTTTCGGAGTGAGGTTGAAGTTGGTCTGAGATCTGATTTGGTTGTCCATGCTGATGGGTCGCTCCAGTTTGGCTCTAGGTTGTGTGTACCTAGAGGAGAAGTTAGGCAGAAGCTACTCAAGGAAGCTCATCGGTCCCCGTATTCTATTCATCCTAGTGGTACTACGATGTACAGGGACTTGAAACAACATTTTTGGTGGCATGGTATGAAGCGGGATGTGGCTCGATTCGTTGCCCAGTGCCTAATCTGTCAGCAGGTGAAGGCGGAGTATCAGAGGACCGCAGGACTTTTGCAACCCCTTCCTATCCCTGAATGGAAGTGGGAGAATATCACTATGGACTTTGTGACAGCTTTGTCGAGGAGTCCTAAAGGTCATAATGCTATCTGGGTGATAGTGGATCGGCTGATGTAGTGTGCTCACTTCATTCCTTTCTGTATGGGTTAGTCCATGGAGAGTTTGGCCGAGCAGTACATTCAGGAGGTTGTTCATCTGCATGGAGTTCCTGTCAACATCATATCAGATAGAGATACGAGATTCAAGGTCTCAGTTCTGGGAGTTTACAGAATAGCTTGGGTACTAAGTTGAGCTACAGTACAGCGTTCCTTCCTCAGACAGATGAGCAGTCAGAAAGGACAATTCAGACCCTAGAAGACATGTTGAGATCCTGCGTTCTTCAGTTTGGAGGTTCGTGGGAGGATCATCTTCACTTGGCCGAGTTCTCTTATAATAACAGTTATCAGGCGAGTCTCAAGGCTGCTCCATTCGAAGTTTTGTATGGGCACAAGAGTAGATCGCCAGTCTGTTGGCATGATATCGGCGAAAGGAAGCTTTTTGGTCCTGAGTTTGTCACGAAGACAGTTGATGCCGTGGCTCAGATCCGCAAGCATTTGCAAGCCACTCAGGATCGGCAGAAGAGGTGGGCTGACTGTTGTCGGAGACCTCTAGAGTTTAAGGTAGGTGAGCATGTGTTCCTCATGGTATCGCCTTGGAAAGGTGTTATCCATTTCGGCGGTGGAGGGAAGTTGAGTCCTCGATTCATCAGTCCATTCGATATTGTGGAACGTGTGGGCAAGGTAGCTTACAGGCTGGTGCTACCGCCAGCTTTAGTAGGTGTCCATGATGTATTTCATGTTTCTCAGCTCAGAAAATACATCAGAGATGACAGTCATGTGGTTGACTACTCAGACTTGTCTGTGAGGCTGGATTTGTCCTGTGAAATTTGACCCATTTCTATCATAGACCATCGAGAGAAGGTGTTAAAGAATAGAGTCATCAAGTTGGTCCGAGTTTCTTGGGATCCTTGCTCACCAGGGGAGTCTACTTGGGAGTTAGAGGAAGAGATTCGGGAGAGGTTCCCTCATTTGTTTGAGTAGTGTTTCGTTTTGCCTTGTTTTGCTTTGTTGTTTCGGGGTTTGTCCTATGTACCTCTTGTATGAATTTCGAGGAAAAAATTCTTCTTGTAAGGTGGGTAGGATTTGTAAGCCCTATTTTCAGATTTTATTGTTTTTTTTTTCTTTTGATTATTGTATTTGGATTCATTTGTTATAGTGTATTTTGTCATTTCTTAGGTTCTTTTGTTCTCTCTTGATCGATCTGTGCACTTTTGGTTGGATTCGGTTCACTTTGCAAATTTTGCTCTTTCTATTTTGAGTTTGATTTGTTCTCCTTTGTGTTCATCTCATCTCATTGCATTCATTTTTCTCTTTTTGGAGCCAAAACCGATACCCAGAACCCACATAATCTTAACCCAAAATCCAAATTCTTGATTCCCTATATATACCCTATTAAATAAACCCTAAAATCTATTCTCTCTCTCTGCCGTTTCTCTCACCCCGAACCCCCCCCCCCTTCTCCTCTCTGTTTCGTTGCACCCCAAATCCATAACCAAAACCCTATCCCTGTTGGCTCTCCGATCACCTTCGACCTCCATCACCACCACCACCATCGTCTGCAACCCCTCGCACTCGCCAACCCCCATCTCATCGTCATCCGTTCACCCCCCGTTCTCCTCGTCGAACCCAATCAACCGAACCATCGCCATCGCTGTTCCTCCACTCCGTGCACCCCATTTTTGACGCCGTCCCTCACTGATCACCCTCGTAACCACCGCAGATCCCCTAGTGTTGCCGCTCGAGTCCCCGATTGTTGCCATCGTCGCTCTCTGTTTCCAACTGAAAAACAGAGCTTCGTTCGTTGAGGTTGCCGTCGCCGCCGTCGCTTCCCGACCGTGGGGCCGACGTCTTCTTTGTGGTGCCCCACCGCAGTGCCGCCCCGTCACAGTCGCAGTCACCATCTGCTGTGCTCTCTCTCTCTCTCCCCTTGCCGAGGTTGAAGATGATCACCCATTGGGTGATTTCGGTGTTCTGTGTTCAGCGCGCAGTGGATCTGAGACCGCTGTTCGCTGTTTGGGCCGATCCAGTCTGAGGAAAATCATCCATTGGATGGAATTGCTGTCCCGTGTTTTGGCACATCAGATCCCCGATCGCTGTCCTGTGTTCGTCCCGATCCGGTGTGTGGTTCCGCTGTGAGTTGCTGTTGCTGTTTGCTTGAGTTTCTTCGTACGGGTTTTGCACGTGCTGTTGGTGTTTTCACCCAGGATTCTGATCCTGTTATTCATATTAATTGTATCTGCAATATAAAAAGTAAGTCTCTTCTTGAACTAGCATTTTATTCTGTTCAAGTTTATTTGATCTCCTGCAAGTAGATCCCGTCCTTTCTGTTATTAAACTGCTTTTGACAATTCCGTTAAGTTTATCGAGGGTTTACACGAGCTAACCAGACATACTCTTAACATCGTGCTATCTCTTTGATCTAAAACTCAGTCCCCATTATTTCATGCATATGCACATTTAAATAACTAGATTCATGCATAGGACTGCTTGATAAATTGGACATGTTAAATTGTATGTGCTAGATTGAACTTGATCGATGAATTGACACAATGCCTGTGATGATTATATCTTAAACTTAGAAATTTGCATGTTGACACCTAGGATCACTTTGATTGCCAATTTGCATGCTATATGTGATCGTATGATTATTTTTTGCCTTTTTATGTTAAGTTAATTTCTGGTCTGCTGGAAGTTTTACTTTGAATCAGATTTTTAACCATGCTAATGACATAATTTGAAATAACTTGCTGAACATAAATTGTAGCCCTGGATGTCTAGATCACTTTTCCCTGGTGCAGATTTAAATTCCAATTTGTCATCTTCTAGATATTATCTTTTTAGTACAACTGTGTTTGTAATTCCAGAATCACAAATGTATACGTATCCTGTTGTTTATTAATTTAATTGACCATGCTAACAGTAAGAGAAAAATCCAAAATAAATCTAGTTGTACCTAGACATGTATAGGTATGCCCCAGAATTTTTATAGATTTTATTAATATATTCTCTGACCTGAAATAATTAGTTGAACACAACCTACTACATGTTGCCTGAACATAAAACCTGATTAGAATAGAGCTTTCACCCCCTAGTTTCGGTATCTTTTATATGCCTTAAGTATATTCTCTGGAACCGCGTGGAAGTCTACTTCCTATTCCTTCCGACGGATTCAGATTTGCTATTTTGTAGTGACCATAATCCATGTTTTAGTACACCAAGGTCATGCTGTCCTGATTTTGTGAAATGTGTTTATATGATGTGTTCACCTCATGCTTTGTCTATAATGCTTAGAATTAGTCACATATGGCCGTACTCCTTGCATTTATAACACTTAGTGAGAGGATCAATTTTAGAGTAGTCTCTTTCAGTGTTCTTACCCATGTTGTCATTTTTAGGTGGATAGGAATTTGATGTAGCTTTACTTGGGTAAGACTTGTTGGGGTACTGAGAAAAGGAGGGCTCAGGCCTAGATGGCTTAGTAGAGGTCATTTTAGAGGAATGATCTCTCCAACCGCTGAACTTGTTGTAACATTCCCGAAAATGTTTATTTTTAATATTTTCTTTCGCACGTACTTTGCACGTTACTTGGTGCTCGTGTCGATTAATGAAACTCTCTCGATTCATAAAAAATTTCCTCTCATTTTATAAGTCACTAGCGTGTGGTTAATTTTAATAAGTATCAACTAGGCTTAAATCTATATTTTGTAACACATTAGAACTATTATAAATTAAAACCCCTAATTATTAGGTGTGCATTCAACGTGCATGAATTCTAATTTAAATTTAGATAAACTAGTACACATTACAATGTGTAACATACACACATAATTTAATTAAAAATTAATAATGAAATTGTACAAAGAAGTGTGCACACACACTAGGTGCACATGCACGTGCTCTTTCTTTCCAAGTTGGCCGGCCATTTTGAGAGTGGAGAGAGTGGGTGAGTTAGTGTGTGAGTGGGGAGTTATTATAAATACTCACTATTTCACCCTATAATTATCCCCATATTCTAACCCCAAATGAACACAAATCAAATATAAAAAAAGAAAGAGAAGAGAAAGAGAGTCAAGGAGTGTTGTCGGAAATTTCATTAAGGTGGGTTTGCGGTTTTGCTTGTGTTATGGAGCTTTTGGAGCATTTTGCTATGGATTTAACTACTAGGAGCTTTTTGAGGTGGGTGTTCTCATTGTCATCTAAATTTTTGTAGATTGTGCATGCTTAGCAATAACATTTGTAGATGCTAATTTATTTTTTGTGTATAAGTATAGAAGTTTTCTAGAATTTTGATTGTGCACTCTTAGTCATAATTTGAGAGTGAATGTTTGAGTGTTTTATTGTCTTCTAATGTGTTAGTAAATATTCTTGTCAAACTAGAAATGTGAAGTTGATAGTTAGTAGGTGTATGTGAAGAAAATTCCTAGAAATCCTAATTAATACATGCTTAATTATATTCATGTAGTAGATAATTGAATTAACGTGAGCGTAGAAGTTTTTATGAAATTCTTAGCTAGTGGGGAATCTATAAAACAAATCCATGGAATTAAATTTCTCTATATACATCGAATTTCTTAAAAATATAGATGTATAGGGAACAATAATTTATATGGTTCAAGTTGTAGAACTATGAACAGTTCATGCAAGTCGGGTAATAATTTCCTTATATTTTTGGAATAGATTGTTGTAGGATTTATTTCGGGCTAATCCACTAATGTTGAAGGAAATCATATCCTGGAAATGATTAGAAATAATAAGGCATAGCGAATACAAAATTGAAGTTTTATAGAAATTTAGAAACAGAGAGTTGCAATAAAAGAGTTTCAGTAGTATTATAATTAGAATTTGAGGTTTGACTGCCTGGTTAGTGTGTGGAGTTTTGAGTGTTGTGTATAATATAAATAGGTTGCGGATTCGAGTCTTGGGAGGCTTTGTTCTTTTTGAAATTTTGAATTTGTTATATAATAACAATATACGAGGCTTATAAACCACAGAATGGGGTTTTCTTCACCAACAGTGAGTTGGCTCACTGGTTTGGGTTGCGGTTTGGGTTTCGTAGCGGCCTGGGTTCGATTCTGGGTGTACATATTTTCGTTTTTATTTTATTTTAAAGGCTTTTCATTTTTTTTAAAGATGGAAAAAAATGTAGAAATATTTGGAATATTATTTGAACATTCAAGAATAATTTTACACTATTTTAAGATGTATTTGAAGATTTAATAGTTACATTAGACAATGTACTAGATGAATCTAATTTCTAGTCTAAATTCAAGGGTTTTGTTTATGTTAAAATGATTTAAAATTTTCGGAATGGAATACAAACTCATACAAAGGGTGCTATATGTGAAATTACTAGATAATAAAAGCAAATATTTGAAATATTAATCATGCAAGGTTCTGTAAAGGGTTTATCAACTAAAAGATGTTGAATATTGTTAAGTTATAAATCATAAATGTTTACTGAGTGTTGTCCACAAGAAATTGATCAATCACACTATTATAAGTGTTCATTTACATTGAGATGATAAACATAAAGAGAATAGAGGAAGAAGAAATGATGAATAATGAATGAGAAGTTTATGATGAGGTTAGATATAACCTATGTGATCTCTTTATTGGGATGGTTGTTGTTTTAGAGTGAGCGGGTCCTAGAATACCGACAGTTGCGATAAATAAAAATTTGAGAAGTAGCCAGTATTGTCTAACGATTCTCCTTGTCTTGATTTAAGTCTGGTGGGGTAAGCTAACTCTAGGTCGTAATGATTATAATTAAACCTAAGGACATGCACTAGATTGGGGAATGTGATGAAGGGCAAACATGAGTGTGAGAGCCTCAGTTGGTCTGCAGTGTGAGATTGTGTAAATCACCATGGGGGGGTGAATAGGGTGATTGTGCGGAAATTAAAATTTTAAATGAAATGCATAAAGTAAAAGGATAGAGTATGAGAAACCAAACAGAGCAACGAGTAAGACACAACTATATAACGTGGTTCAACCCCCAGGTCTACGTCCGCACCACCTACTTGTAGCAATTCTCCGTCACAAGTGTTCCACTATACTTTAAACACTTGTACAATGATTCTCGGAATTCATGCCGAGAGACCTATTACACCCGCAGGGCTTCTTCAAATAAGTCCCGCAAAACTCACCGAAGTGGAAAAGAAAGAAAAACTCTCAAGATCTAAAAAGACCTTGGCTGAAGAAAATAATAAAATCTCTCACACACGGAGTATTAATTGAATGATTAGTTAAGAAGAGTTATATTGGCAAGGGGTGAAGAATATCAATATATAGAGTGGGGAATGTATCTTTCCGAAAATGAAAAGATATTTCATAAATAGTCAGATCTGCACTAGGACGGCCGACCGTAATGATTGACAGTCAATCATTCATTTTTTTAACTCGTAAGTCGAGCGATGACCAGTCGAATGACTCATCTTTTCCACAGAGATGAGCGATCGATTGTTGTTGCGGTCGACTGTGCGGTCGACCGCTGTCATGTAGATTCGACTTTTATTTGACGATTTCTCTTTATATTCTTTCCAAAACTAATTTATCAAGCAACACAACTTTACATATATTCACCTCACATAAACAGAAATAAATCATCTATTTTGGCTGGCTTTCTTGATGATTTGAAGCACGAGTTTCTTGTTGTGCAATCTTCATTGATTTTTGGGTTTATGCCTCTTTTGCTTGATTTGAACCTTTTCTTTTGGCTTTCCTTTTTCTTTAAATCCTGTAAATCTCAACTGAAAATATTTGTTGTAGATGATACGTTTTGTGCACACCAAACTTATGGTCAACAATCTTCCCCTTTTTGGTGTGGACAAAATATCCCTTAGCATTAAAAAATTGTAAATAAGAAACATTAGAAGAGATTCAAATTCTCTCCCTAAAACCAATACTCCCCCTAAATTCATGCATGATCAGATTTTAATATGTGTGTTCATGATACAACCTATAAGTAAAAGACCAAAATTTGTTTGAAAGCATGCTTACATATATTTGAGAGTCAAGTAATTTTAGGGAATATTACATTTTGAAAACCAAAGGGAAATATACTTACATGATACCGTTGATCGCGAAACCCTTTGATATACAGTGAGAGCTCTACATGGTATCATAGATTTGAGATTTCGCCAATACATAAGAGAGATATAGATTAAAAGATTCAAATTTTTTTAAAAGGGGAGACATAAAATTCTGAGAAAATACTAATAAAAATTCTAAGAAAACACTACTCCGGCTTTTTGGAACACACCAAAAGATTTAAAAAAAATACAGAAGTCAAAAATCTGAAAAACAGAATAGAGACCGATCGACCGATCTGAAATTGTATGCGACTGTGGAGAAAACAGAAAGCAGGACAGTCGACCGCACGGTCGACCGAAGCAAAACAAAAAGACATGTGTTTGGCTACAAGGAAACAGAGAGGGGACCGATCGACTGCCCGGTCGACTGTACACCTTTGCAGGATGACTGTCGACCACACAGCCGACCAAAAAATCAATTATGTTGAAATATCAATAACATTTAATTCACCTTTCAAAAAATGAAAATGTTTTTCATCTAAAAGTTTTGTAAAAATATCAGCAAGTTGGTAATCTATTGAAACATACTCAAGAATGACATCTCCCTTTTGAAAGTGATCATTAATGAAGTGATATCAAATTTCTATATGTTTAGTACGACAATATTGATCAGAATTCTTAGTCATGTGAACAATGCTAGTATTATCGCATTTAATGGGAATGTGATAAAAAAATACCTTGTAGTCCTCTAATGTATGTTTCATCCATAATACCTGCGCACAACAGGATCCGGCAGCTATGTATTCGGCTTCGGCAGTAGACAAGGTTACGGAATTTTGTTTCTTGGATGCGCACGAGACAAGACAATTTCCCAAGAAATGACATGTACCGCTAGTACCTTTTCTATCCGACAAACTCTCGGCATAATCGGCATCGAAATAGCCTACAAGAGAAAAATTCCTATTTTTTGGTACCAAAGACCAGTATTTGGTGTGCCTTTAGGGTCTGTTTGGTTGGAGGGGAATGGAAGGGAGGGAAGGGGAGGGGAGGGGAGGAATTTTTTAAAACATTTCTTGTTTGGTTCATTTTTTAGGAGGGAAGGAGAGGGTAATGGAGGGGTGCAAAATCCCTCCTCGGCCAATTTTGGCTCCCCTCCAATATTGGGGGGATTTGGAGGGGAGAGAAAGTAGGTTTAAGTTTTTTAAGTTATTGGACTAAATTGCCCTTTTAGATCTAAATCCTTAAAATGTAAATTAATCCGACTAAATACTCAAACAATCAAACACCTGGGTATAAAAGACACTCCTAAAATATTAGCTTTGTATAAAAGACTCTTCAAAAATTACTTTTAAATAAAAAATAAAATCTATGATCTTAATAACTATTTTCACATTTAAAATATACGCAGGTATACAGTACACACACATTTAGCTCAAGCTGATTTTCATCTTACTTGCCAACTCTTATGTTAAAACCCCTATAATGTGCATGGAAATATTTCTTCTAGGTTATTTAACATTTATTCCCTAATGTGTTTGATTGTTTGAGTATTTAGTCGGATTAATTTAATTTTGCCTAAGGAAAATTCCTAGATCTGACCTGTGAGTCTATCACCAGGTGCTCCTAGTTGTATTTTGTTTATATTACCAAATTAGAATTAGAAACAATAATACATAGACTCTCCTAAAATATAGAAAGGTATAAAAGTAATTTAATTATAGAATCCCTTCACTCTCCTTGTGAACCAAACAAGAAGAGAATTATTTTTCCCTTCCCTCCCCTCCCCTCCACTCTTTTGAACCAAACAGAGTCTTGATTAAAATTCCCCCCCTCCCTTTCCCTCCCCTCCCCTCCATTAAAATCCCTCTCCTCTCCTTCCCTCCTTTGAACCAAACAGACCCTTAAGATATTGAATGATAGGCTTAACTGCATCCAAATGAGATTCTTTGTGACACGATTGGAAACGAGTACATAAACATACACTAAACATAATATCTGGACGAGAAGCAGTAATATAAAGTAAGCTACCAATCATACCACGATAAGTAGAAATATCAACAGTTTTACCAGATTCGTCTTTGTACAGTTTAGTGGTAGTTGCCATAAGAATTTTGTATGTGTTTGCATTGTCACGACCAAACTTTTTGACAAGTTCTTTTGCATACTTGGATTGGTTTATGAAGATGTCGTCCTTTCGATGTTGTATTTAGAGCCCAAGAAAGTAGGTTAATTCACCCATCCTACTCATTTCAAATTCATCTTGCATTTTCTTAGAGAATTCTTTGCAAAGATTTTTAGTAGTAGCTCCAAATATAATATCATCAACATAAATTTGAACAATTAAAATATGTTAAGAAACATGTTTGATAAATAGTGTAGTGTCTGCTTTCCCTTTAGATAAACCTATGTGAATGAGAAACGAGCTTAGTCGTTCATACCAAGCACGAGGAGCTTGCTTCAAACCATACAAAGCTTTATCAAGATGGAATACATGGTTTGGGTGTGTGGGGTCAGTAAACCCAGGTGGTTGTTCAACATAAACTTCTTCCGAAATAAAACCATTTAAAAAGGCACTTTTAACATCCATTTGAAAAAGCGTGAAATCCATGTAAGAGGCAAAAGCAAGTAAAATATGAATGGCTTCAAGCCGTGCAACATGTGCAAAAGTTTCATCAAAATCAACTCCTTCTTGTTGGTTATATCCTTGCGCAACAAGACGAGCCTTATTTCTAATAATAGTACAAGATTCGTCCAACTTGTTCCTAAACACCCATTTCATTCCAATTACGGTTCTACTGTGGGGTCTAGATACAAGTCTCCATACTTGATTCCTTTCAAATTGATTAAGTTCTTCTTGCATGGCAATGATCCAGTCATTGTCTTGCAAGGCCTCCTTAATGTTTTTGGGTTCAAGTATGGACACGAATGCGGAAAAACACATAAAATTTTGAGCTTGAGTTCGAGTAGTTACCCCTTTTGACATATCACTTCAGATTAGATATGGTGGATGACTTGACATGATTTTCCAAGCAGGACGTTTTCCGATGGTGGAAGGTAGAGGTTGTGCTTGTGGCAGAAGGTGATCATCTTCCATGGGATCAATTTATGGTGTATGCATCTCGTCTATCAAAGGGTTGTTGCTACTTTGGTTGATAGATGTGTTTCCATCTTGATGTGTCACGTTGTTTTGATAGTCCATATTTGGTCCCTTTTTAGTATGTACCTATTTCTTTTCAACGCGAATACCTGTCTCATCATCACCAACAACATGTAATATCTCTTATGTGAGAGGATTAGTTTCATCAAATATAATATCAATAGATTCTTGAATTGTGCATCTTCTTTTATTAAATACATGATATGTCATGCTACTTAAGGAATATCCTAAGAATATGCCTTCGTCACTTTTATGATCAAATTTTCCCAAGTTAACTAAGGTATTTAAAATAAACACTTTGCATCCAAATACACGAAAATAACTCAAGTTTGGAATTTTTCCATAATATAGTTCAAAAGGTGTTTTCTCAAGATACTTTCTAATCTCACTTGGTTAATGGTATAACATTCTCTATTGACAGCTTCGGCGCAAAATGACTTTGGTAAATCATTCTCACTAGGCATTGTGCGGGCCATTTCTTAAAGAGATCGATTTTTTCTTTTAATAACCCCATTTTTCTTGAGGAGTGCAAGGACAAGAGAACTCATGTTTTATTCCCTTTTGTCACAAAACAACGTAAAGAGTTCATTTTGAAATTCTCCACCATGATCACTACGAATAATAATGATGGTGAGACTTTTCTAATTTTCTACTTTACGATAGAATTTTTGAAAAATATATGACGTGTCATCCTTTTGTAACAAAAAGGTAACCCAAGTGAATCTTCTGTAGTCATCTACAATTACAAATGCATATCGTGCACCTCCATTACTACGTGTTCGTGATGGTCCAAACAGATCCATGTGTAAAAGTTCAAGAGGTCTAGAAGTTGATACCATTTTTTTGGGCTTGTGAGAACTTTTAGTTTGCTTGCCGAACTGACATGACTCACAAAGTTTATCTTTATCAAAATTGATTTTGGGAATTCCCCGTACAAGTTCCTTGGTGACAAGTTTGTTGAGATTATCCATGGCTATAAGTCCAAGTCGCCGATGCCATAACCAACCGTTAGAATTTATGACATACACATTATTACATCTCTTAGCAAGGAATAAACATGATTTATTGATATCTAGTACAGTGCATACATTTGTATCAAAAGTAACAATATAACCTTTATCGCATAACTGACTGACACTAAGTAAATTGTGTTTCAAACCTCTTACTGATAGAACATCCTTAATAGAGTATGACGAACCAAAGTTTATTTTACCTTTACCGATGGTCTGACTAGTGTTATTATCTCCAAAGATGATGTCCTTCCCTCTTTCCCTTGATAGTGATGCAAAGTATTTATTATCACATTTCATATGGTTTGAGCATCCACTACCACCTATCTTTAGGCTTGATACGTTGATGTACCAACATTAAGATTAGTAGGTATAATTTTGGGTGCACAAGCTTGTATTGAATCTGCATTTATAATCTTTCTCACCCAAACATAATTAGTATTTTTTTAATTAACAATTGTAAGATATATGTCCTAATTTACAACAATAGTGACATGTAATACGATTATGCCTTGGATCATGCACATGTGCATAGTTTTGTGTTGGTTTGTAATTATTTTGGTGACTAGGCAAATGTGTATGACAGGGTTGCTTTGAATTTTAATGTTGTATTGGCTCATTGTAACCAATCCTCGATTATCATGATATGATCTTGAATTCTTTGTAATAAGATAACTGGACCCTTCATATTTTTCAACAATTTTTTAGCTCAATTATTCTATCACAAAGCCTTTTTCTAGTCTTCTCATCGTCTTTGGTGTTCCAACGAAGAGTGTCTAGGGTAGCATCAAGTATTCTATTTTGTTCGAGTGCTTCTTTACAACCTTCCACTACCTTATCAAATTTTCTTTTGCATTAAATCATCAGTGAGTTTGGCAATATAAACAGATTTTTCATGAATTTCTCTTAGATTTTCATCATGTGTTGCTAAGGATTCTTGAATCTGTTGTTTTAAATACTGATTTTATCTATCAACACATCATGGACTTTTCTAAATGACACAAATTTTTTAATAATCAAAGAATTTTTATTTTTTAACTTTTGATTTTTAGCAATGCAAGAGTCATGTGATTCATTTGACATTTGTTTATATTGTCTCAATTCACGACTTAATTTCTTTGCATAATATTTTAAGCCATTACACATGTCAACTAAATCATCATAGGTGGGTTCTTCGATTACCTCTTCTTAGGGTGGTGATTGCACCTCACCATTCCCAAGAGCCATGAATCCAAAGTTTTTGTATTCTTGCTCTTCATCGGTGGAATCTGAATCTAGCCATGTTGCATTCAATGCCTTCTTTCTCAATCCAGGGTTGGAGTGATAGTAGTCCTTGTTCCTATCCTGTGAGATGGGATAATTTGTGCGAATATGTCCCGGCTTCTAGCATTTGTAAAATATGTCATCTTTGTCCTTCTCTCTTCCTTCTTGAAACGTGCCATATTTTTTGTGTTTGAGATACTTACGGAATTGTTTGGTCAATAGCGTGATATGTTCATCTGATTCTTCATTATGTAACTCTTCTTTTGATGATCGCGTAATTTCTGCTTTCAAGGCAATGGTCTTTTCTTCAATTTTGGGTTCAATCCCAATATTTTGCCGGTACCTCTTGGTTTCGGTCATCTCCATCTCATACATCTTTAATTTTCCTTGAAAAATGTAGTAGTCAAACTTTTTTTCTTCAAGCGTCTCCCTCATTGAGACAGCTTTTACGTCTCATTCAGGTGTGAGACAGCTTATGAGTTTTCCGACCATTCAGTCATCATCCAACCTCTTACCTAAGCTCTCAAGCTCATGTGCAATAATGTCGAAGCGGAAAAACATCTGATCTACGTTCTCTCCTGACAACATACGAAAAATATCAAACTTATAAAATCATAATTATTTTTTTCCTTTACCTCAGATGCGGTTCCTTCATGCCGTTTTAGCATGTTGCTCCAAATTTCAGATGCTGTCTTGCAATTTCTCCCACATCGCATCAATTCTTCATTGTTTAGTCCTGTATAGAGTGCGGTCATAGCTTTGGAGTTTGTGATTTTTAGTGCTAGTTCAGCTTTTGTGAAAGCCCTCTTTCCGTCACTGACAGGAATATCTATTTTGTTTATGCAAACGTTCCATACTTCTTCTCCAAGCATCTGCAAAAAAATGAGACATATAAACTTTCTAAACATCATAGCATTTTCCATCAAAATAAGGTGAAAGTGTTAGACTTATCCCATTAGAGATAAATGGCTCTGATGAGTACAAGTTCTCGGGAGGAAGGATTTCGGTTATTGGATATTTTGCTCAAGATTTTAAGATTTTAATAAGCACCTCGCTCTGATACCACTGTAAATCACCCTGGGGGGTGAAAGGGTGATTGAGCAGAAATTAAAATTTTAAATAAAATGCGTAAAGTAAAGGATAGAGTAAGAGAAAGCAAACATAGCAACGAGCAAGACACATTGATATAGCGTGGCTCAATCCCCAGGTCTACGTCCACACCACCTACTTGTAGCAATTCACCGCCACAAACGTTCCACTATACTTTAAACCCGTATACAGTGATTCTCGGAATTCAGGCCGAGAGACCTATTACACCCGCAGGGCTTCTTCCAATAAGTCACGTAAAACTCACCGAAGTGGAAAAGAAAGAAGAACTCTCAAATCTAAAAAGACCTTGACTGAAGAAAATAATAAAATCTTTCACACTCAGAGTATTGATTGAAAGATCAGTTCAGAAGAGTTATATTGGCAAGGGGTGAAGAATACACTGTGAATTTGCCTCAATATATAAAGTGGGCAAATGTATCTTTTCGAAAATAAAAACATATTTCCGAAATAGTCAGATCTGCACTAAGATGGTCGACCGTAATGATGGACAGTCAATCGTTCATCTTTCAACTCGTAAGTCGAGCGATGACCGGTCGACTAACTCATCTTTTCCACAGAGATAAGCGGTCGAATGTTGTGTTGTTGCGGTCGACTGTGCGGTTGACCGCTGTCGTGCAGATTCAACTTTTATTTGACGATTTCACTTTATATTCTTTCCGAAACTAATTTATTAATCAACACAAATTTACATATATTCACCTCACATAAATAGAAATAAATCATCTATTTAGGTTGGCTTTCTTGATGATTTGAAGAATATGTTTCTTGTTGTGCAATCTTTATTGATTTTTGGGTTTATGCCTTTTTTGCTTGATTTGAATCTTTTCTTTTGGTTTTCCTTTTTCTTTAGATCCTGTAAATCTCAACTAAAAATATTAGTTGTAGATGATATATTTTGTGCACCACAAACTTAAGGTCAACAGATTATTCTCTATAATTATCGAGATGTGATTGGGAGTGTCCCCAGCTCATCTGCAGTGTGGGATTCATCTCCAGAATTATCGGGATCGAGGTGACACTTATGGGGTGTTTGGTGGCTATTAAGGTGCCATAGCTTACGGTACGAAATTGTCTTCCCAGAATTATCTAGATGTGATTAGGAGTGTCCCCAGTTCATCTACGGTGTGGGATTCATCTCCAGAATTATTGGGGTGTGGGCTTAATATTCACAGAATATCTAAATCATATGCAAGTCACAGGTGAAAATTTGCATAATGAGGGACTGAACCCTATAATAAGGCGTACGATAAAGGCTTGCCCTCAGACCTATGTAGTATGAGATGCATAGAAACTAGTATGCATTAGGGTCATCATGGTGTGAGTGTCAGCATTAGGCATTAAGTCATATTATACACCGATATATTTAGGATAGTCACTTTTCCTATTTTGTTTCTACATTCAAGTTTGTGATTGTTAAGATGGTGAAATCACTGTATTATAGCATTACGTCAGTTATATGCAACTGACGTGCCCCCAATTTTCTAGTTGCAGGACTAGATTTTGGCATGGACTCGAAGTCACTATGATGGGTTCATATGGGATTAAAAGAGCTTCCATTATCACGTGTTGTGTTGAACTTATTTAAATCCGCAGTGTTATTGTAAAGAACAATGTTGTAAATAAAAAAGTTTTAATTTTCCTATAAATTTGTTCGAAGTTGAAGTAAAAGATCATTTTTATGCTACGAATTACCTGTGTTTGAAATTCGGGACATTACAGATTGGTATCAGAGCCGACTTCAACAAGTAGTACAAAATTATAAGAAAAACACATTAGGGTGGACATCAGAAGTGTGAGTATCATTTTTCTAGAGGTCCAAATGTTACATTTATGTCGCTCTAGATATGTATCGATTTTGTTCTTCCCCTTTCATGTAGGATGGTGGATAACCAAAATCCCATGGAAGAAGTGGAGGGAAGAAGTATTCTTTGAAGACCTGGAAGAAGACCCGGAAGAAGACCCTGATGAAGAAGAAGACCCAAAAGAAGAACCTGAAGAAGAAGAAGACCGAGAAGAAGAGGAAGAATTGCTAGAATCTGGGGAAATCACTCCACCTCCGCTTAAATCCCAAGATGAATCCTCAGATGAAAAGCCGATTCGGAACAAGAAGGACCATATTATCGCTTCTCTCCGTAAGCAGCTGATTCTCCACAAGTGGAGAGTAACCCACATGGAGGCGCATCATGCGGAGGATAAGCAAAACATCGCTGCTCTGAGTCAGCGAGTATGGGAACTGGAGAAGTGTCGCCACAGGCATGTTCGGCATTTTAGCAAGCTAGACAACAAAACTCATTAGAGGAAGCAAGAATGCCGTCAAATATATAAAAGAATGCAGAAGGAAATAGACGATCAACGGGAAGAGCTCAGAGAAGCCAAGAAGAACCATAGAGTTTAGACTGCTTTATGCTTGTTTAAAGTTCTGTAGGAAGATTTGGAGTTTTCTGCTTTTCTTTATGTATGGATGTATGGACAAATTTTATTTCTGAATATACGAAGTTTTTTTTGGAAATGAGTAATTTGTGTTGGAAGTAAGTCTATATTATTGTTGCCTCTGATGATTGATGAAGTTCTATAAAGCAGAAATATCTGGAAAGAGGACTAGAAATGGTGAAGGATCAAGCGGAGATGGAAACCGACTTGATTAGAAAACAGGGCTGGCCCGCGTATACCAGACACTAACACTTTTGTTGCGGCAAGTGTGAACCAGAATATGAGGGCAGGGCAAGCCGTACAAGTTCCAGAGGCTATCAAGTTGGCAGAGTCCTTCAAATGGATGAAACCACCCATTTTTTAACGAAAAGCGGATCCCTATCCAGCTGATGATTGGATCCGGCAAATTGAAATGGTGTTTGAAGTGCTGGAGACTCCAGAGGCTAGTAAGGTGAAGCTACCAACTATCTACTTCGAGAAGGACGCCAGAATCTGGTGGCAGTCTATGAAGAGGACCTTGGGCGAGGAGCCTATTACTTAGGAGGACTTCTTGGAGGTATTTCAGAGTCATTACTTTCCAATGGATGTGCAAGAAAGAAGGCAATGGAATTTCTAGCCTTGATGCAGAGTAACATGACCGTCATGGAGTATGAGACGAAATTTACTCAACTCTCCAGGTATGCACCGGAGTTGGTGACTAATGAAGCCAAGAGGGCGAGAAAATTCGAGCAGGGTCTGAGGCCAGGACTGATCTCTCGAATGATACCCCTTGGGATTCGAAAATTCGACAAGCTTGTTCGGAGGGCTGCAGCCACAAAATCAGACATGGAGCAATATTTGCTGGTGAAAGACCGGCACAGCAATTGGAGTAGCGGTAAGAGGCCCGCATCAATCAACTTCAGGAGGCAGCCCCCAGCGCAGAGGTTCAAGCCGACTAGGGCAAATTCCATTGCTATGACTGGAAAGCCAAGCAACGGAGGTACAAGGCCCCCAGGATTAACTTGTTACAATTGTGGAGAAGCGGGTCATTATCGATCAGAATGTACCAAAACGCAGACTCCCATAACTTGTTTCAACTGTGGGAAAGAAGGCCATGCTAAGCCGCATTGCCCACAATTCCAGTGGGGAGGGCAAAATCTGAAGCAGGCGGATCAGAGGAAGAAACCATACCGACAGGGGCGAGTATTCGCTCTGACTGAGGAGGATGCTGAGGACTCCAATAACGTCCGTTTTGGTATGGGTGCATCCGAATAAAATTTATGTTGCTATTTCAGAATCTTATAATAGAAGGGTGTTATATACTGAAGGATATAATTCATTATGTAACAGAAAAACTTATAGTAAATGGAATATATGCTACGGTTTTATTCGATACTGGTTCATCACATATTTTTATGTCTCCTAAATTTATTCCAAAGTTGGGGGTAGAACCAAAATAATTTTCCAGAAAGGTTTTAGCAGTAGCGACACCATCAGGAGAAACATTGACCACTGATCGGTACTATGTTGACTGTGAGAACGTGATTGGGGGAGAATTCTGGGTATCGATCTCATAGAGTTGGAGGTGTTAGGAGTCGATATCATCATTGGTATAGACTGGTTGTCAATCTGCAGTGCTAGCACCGCATGCAAGAGTAAGGAAGTGATGGTGAAGGCACCAGGGGGACCAGCAGTAATATTTTAAGGGAAGAAGAAGTGCAAGGAATTGGTGGCAGCATTAACCAAGATGAAAATTTCGGAGGAGGTCAAGAAGATTCGTGTAGTCCGGAACTTTCCGACGGTATTCCTTGAGGATCTACCTGGACTACCACCTCATCGGAATATGGAATTCAGTATTACTTTTCAGCCGGGCAGTGCGCCGATATCCAAGGCACCGTACAGAATGGCATCAGTTGAATAAGATGAGGTGAAGAAGCAAATCGAGGAGCTTTTGCATAAGGGTTTCATCAGGCATAGTGCGTCGCCATGGGGAGCGCCAGTCCTATTGGTGAAGAAGAAGGATGGATCGATGAAGATGTGCATTGACCATGGAGAGTTGAATAAGGTGACTATCAAGAATAAGTATCCAATTCCGTGGATCGACAATTTATTTGACCGACTTCAAGGAGCAGCAGTGTTCTCCAAGATTGACCTCCAGTCAAGTTATCACCAAGTCCGTGTTAAGGAAGCGGATGTGTATAAGACTGTGTTCCAAACTCGACATGGGTATTATGAATTCTTAGTTATGCCGTTCGGGATAACGAATGCACCAGCCATATTCATGGATATGATGAACAGGGTCCTGCGACCATTCATCGACTCTTTCGTCATGCTGTTTATCAACGATATTCTGGTATATTCAAAGTCAGAAGAGGAACATGCTAAACAGTTGGCAGAAGTGTTGAAGAAGCTGCAGGAACACAAATTATATGCCAAGTTATCCATGTGTGACTTATGAAAGTCCAAAGTCGCGTTCCAGGGTCATATCCTTTCTAAGGAGGGAGTGACAATAGATCCACAGAAGGCAAAAGCAGTGAAAGATTGGCCAAGACCCACATCGGTGAAGGAGATAAGGAGTTTCTTGGGTTTGACTGGTTATTATCGGTGTTTCATTCAGGGCTATGCTCAGAAAGCCATGCCACTCACCAGACATACGAGGAAGAATGTAATTTTCAAGTGGACAGAGCAATGCGAAGCAAGCTTCCAAGAGCTTAAGGGAAGGTTGACTACCACTCCAATTTGGCTTTGCCACGAGCAAGAATTGACGATGATGTCTACACCGATGTTTCACATCGAGGACTGGGCTGTTTACCGATACAAAAGGGAAATGTAATAGCTTATTGGTGTTGGAAATTAAGACCGCATGAGAAAAATTACACAACCCATGATTTGGAGTTGGCAGCAATCATATTCGCCTTAAAGCATTGGAGGCATAATGTGTATGGGGAGAAAGTCAATATGTACACAGACCACAAGAGCTTGAAGTACATCTACCAGCAGAGAGATCTAAAGTTAAGGCAGAGAAGGTGGTTGGAAGTGCTAGAGGATATTCGTCCAGAGATAATGTATCACTCGGGGAAGGCGAATGTGGTGGCGGATGTGCTTAGTCGAAAAAGAAGTTTATCTTGTTTGATTACAACTCAGGAGAAACTTGCAGAGGAATTAAATCAAGTTCGAATCGAAGTAGTACGTTTAGGGGCATCATTGGCGCAGTTAAGACTCCAACCCTAGCTGAGAGAGCAGCTCACCGATGTCAGAAATCTGATGCAGAAATTCAGAAGGTGAAGGAGCAAGTTAGCACGGGCAAATTGCCATAATTTTAAGTAAGGGACGAAGTGCTTTGGTTCGGAGAAAGATTGTGTGTACCTGATCAGTCAGAATTAAATGAGAGCATTCTATAGGAGGCACATGCCACGTTATTATCAGTACATCCACGGAGTACCAAGATGTACAAATATATTAAGCAGCATTTTTGGTGGTCGGGATTGAAGAGGGATGTAGTAGAGTTCGTAGCGAGATGTGCGACTTGTCAGCAGATCAAGGCAGAGAGTTAAAGACCTAGAGGTTTACTACAGCCAATACCCATTCCGAAGTGGAAATGAGATAACATCAACATGGATTTCATCACAGGGCTACCTAGAAGTCCCAAGGGAAATTACGCGATTTAGGTAATAGTGGATCAAATAACCAAGTCTGCTCATTTCTTGGCGATAAAAATCACCTGGTCAATGGAGATGTTGGCAGAATTGTACATCAGGGAGATCGTGAGACTGCATGGAATTCTTGTGTCAATTGTTTCAGATCGAGATGCATGGTTCACGTCGCAATTTTGGAGGAGCCTTCAGAAAAATTTGGCAACCATGACTGATTTCAGTACTGCTTTCCATCCTCAAACTGATGGGTAGACTGAGAGGGTCAATCGTGTGTTGGAGGACATGTTAGGATGTTGTGGGATGGATTGCGGCGGAAGCTGGGAGAGGCACTTAGTCCTGGTAGAATTTGCGTACAATAACAGATTTCATACTAGCATTGGAATGGCACCGTATGAGGCTTTATACGGGAGGAAGTGTAGATTGCCGGTGTGTTGGTATGAAGTGGGAGAAAGACAGATGTATGGGCCGGAGATAGTGCATCAAACTTCGGAGAAAATAGAATTGATCCTGAAGAGATTGGTTGAGGTACAAAGTAGACAAAAGAGCTATGCAGATAATCAGAGAAGGGATTTCGAATTCGAAGAAGGTGACTTTATCTTCTTGAAGGTGTCTCCGACAAAGGGTGTAATCCGATTTGAGAAAGGAGGAAAGTTAGCTCCAAGGTACATAGGACCATATAAGATACTGAAGAGGATTTGGAAGAAAACTTATCGGTTGGAATTACTGTAAGAGCTAGCCCAAGTGCACAATATCTTTCATGTGTCCATGTTGTGAGGCTACATTCAAAATCCAAGTCATCACTTACCAGAAGTACAAGACGGTCTGCAGATAAGATTGAGCTACAAGGAGTGTCCAGTGGAGATCGTGGATAGACGAGAAAAGGTTTTGAGGAACAAAACTGTATCCATGATCAAAGTAATGTGGAGGAAGCAAGTTGATGAGGCAACTTGGGAATCAGAAGAGCGGATGATGAGTGAATATCCCGAACTTTTTTCTTAAAACCTTGTATTCTTTTCTTTTACCCTCTACTCTTTCAACGTAGTTATGAGGATAGAACTATTCTAAGGAGGTAGTGTTGTAACATCCCCGAAAATATTTATTTTTAATATTTTCTTTCGCACATACTTTGCACGTAACTTGGTGCACATGTTGATTAATGAAATTCTCTTGAGTCATGAAAATTTTTTTCTTCTCATTTTACAAGTCACTAGTGTGGTTAATTTTAATACGAATCAACTTGACTTAAATCTATATTTTGTAACACATTATAACTATTATAAATTAAAATCCCTAATTATTATGTGTGCATTCAACATGCAAGAATTCTCATTTAAATTTTGATAAACTAGTAACATACACACCTAATTTAATTAAAAACTAATAATGAAATTGTATGAAGAAGTGTGCACACACATTAGGTGCACATGCACGCGCTCTTTCTTTCCAAGTTGGCCGACCATTTTGATAGTTGAGAGAGTGGGTGAGTTAGTGTGTGAGTGGGGAGCTCTTTTAAGAGGTGGGGAGTTATTATAACTACTCACTATTTCACCCTTTAAATACCCATATTCTAATCCCAAATGAACACAAATCAAATGAAAAAAAAAAGAGAGAAGAGAAAGAGAGTCAAGGAGTGCTTTTGGAAATTCATCAAGGAAGGATTGCGGTTTTGCTTGTGTTGTGGTGCTTTTAGAGCATTTTGCTAAGGATTTAACTACTAGTGCTTTTTGAGGTGGGTGTTCTCATTGTCCTCTAAATTTTTGTAGATTGTGTATGCTTAGCAATAACATGTGTAGATGCTAATTTATTTGTTGTGTATAAGCATAGAAGTTTTCTAGAATTTTGATTGTGTACTCTTAGTCATAATTAGAGTGTGAATGTATGGGTATTTTATTGTCTTCTAATGTGCTAATAAATATTCTTGTCAAATTAGAATCTGAAGATGATAGTTAGTAGGTGTATGTGAATGAAATTCCTAGAAATCTTAATTAGTACATGCTTAATTATATTCATGTTGTAGATAATCGAATTAATGTGAGTGTGGAAGTTTTTATTAAATTCTTATCTAGTGGGGAATCTATAAAATAAACCCATGGAATTAAATTTCTCTATATACAACGATGTGAAATTTTTTCAAAACTATAGTTGTATAGGTAACAATAATTTATATGGTTCAAGTTGTAGAACAATGAACAATTCATGCAAGTTGGGTAATAATTTCCTTATATTTTTAAAATAGATTGTTATAGAATTTATTTCGGGCTAATCCACTAATGTTGAAGGAACTTATTTCCCAGAAATGATTAGAAACAATAATGCGTAGCGAATACGAAATCGAAGTTTCAAAGAAATTTAGATACAGAGAGTTTCAATAAAAGAATTGCAATAGTTTTATAATCAGAATTCGAGGCTTGACTGCATGGCTAATGTGTGGGGTTTAGAGTGCTGTGTACAGTATAAATAGGTGGCGAGTTCGAGTCTTGGGAGGCTATGTTCTTTTTAAAATTTTGATTTTTATTATATAATAATAGTAGACGAGGCTTATAAACCACCGAATGGGGTTTTCTCACCAACAGTGAGTTGGCTCTGGTTTGGGTTGCGGCTTAGGATGTTGAGCGGCCTGGTTCGATTCTTAATTTACACATTTTTGTTTTATTTTATTTTGAAGGCTTTTCATGTTTTTAAAATAATTAGGAAAACATTGTTGAAATATTTTGAAACCTCTATTTTCCCAAAAAAATGTATTTTTGTGTATTTTCTATATTTTAAAAATTTTCGCAAATTATTTTTCCGGTTTTCAAATTCTTTTGTCAAAATGTATTTTTTTGGATCTTCTATTTTAAAATCTGTTTTCGATCACTAATTTTAAATTGTAATTATTTTCTATAATTTTATATTGAAATCAAATTCCTAGTTTTGTTATTATTTCTCTTATTATTATTACTGTTATTATTGTTATTATCCATTTCTATGTACTAATTGTATTTGTATCTATTTTAAATAAATTCTATTTTTGTAATAAAAATTACATTTTAATATTTTATTTGTTATTTTATTAAATTTAAAACCCTAATTTTTATCTAAATCCTATTACCCATTCAAATTTTTAAACCCATTTCCCTACACTACCCAAACCCGTATACCCATTTTTGTCATCAGATTAAATTCCTACCCATTTAAAACTACCCTACCCATACCCATTTCTATCCTAACCCAAACCCGATATCATCCAACTACCCAACCCGCACCCAAACCCGATTCAATCCCTGTCAGCCGATCCTATATCCCCTTATATATTAACCCATACTCATCACCCATCCTAACCCGCCTCTTCATCTTCCTTCCGCCGCCCTCTCTCTCCCGTTCTCTCCTTCATCCCCGTGCGACCCCCTCCCTGTCTCCAGCGACGTGCCCTGACCCCCGTCCTCCTGTCCACTCTGCAACGCGACCCAATGGCGACGTCAGCCCCTTCCCTCGTGGCTGCACCCTCTCCCTACATCTCCCCGCCTCCGCTCTCCCTACCGGCGGCAGTCCCGCTCTCTCATCCCTTCGCCAGCCTCACTCCCTGGCTCCTCGGCCCTGGGTCGCAGCGCACCAGCGCGCCCCTCACGACCCCTCGCTGGCGTGCCCCCGCGCAGCACCACGCCACCCTGCGGCCACCACCGTCCCCTGTCGCGCAGCCAGTGCGCCGAGCAGCCGCCCTCACGTCCTCCGCTTTGCAGCACCGTCCCACCACCCGTCGTCTGCCACCTTGCCCGTGGGTTGTTGTTGTGTTGGGTTCTTGATCATGGAGTTTGGATGGATTGAATTTGGGCCGTCGAACTTCATCATGATCATCATCATCATTGGGTTTGATCATCTTCATTATGAGCCGTCCGATGGATCTTGATTCTTGATCTCTGGTTGTGGGCCGTCGGATCTTCCCGATCTCATCTTGATCTTCTTGATCATGTGGGTTTTGATGGTTGAATATTGGTCGTCCGTTCTTGATCTCTTGATTTGGACCGTTGGATCGCATTATCATCATCTTGGAGTTCTTTGATTTCTTTGATTGGTGGCCGCTCGATCGTCGATCTGATCCGATCAACATCCTCATCATCAAGATACTGATCACATCTCGATCATGATCTTGATCTTCGATCAAAGTCATCCGATCTGATCTGATCGCCTTGATCTCTTGATCCCTGCCGTCCGATCGTGTTCGTGGGATATTTGTACTTCGGATTTGTGATCTTGTTCGTGATCGTGGTTCGTGTTCGATCCGCTCGTTGGTTCGTTCCCGGAAATCCGTTCCCATTATTCTCTTTCTTTCCGTTGGATTCGTCGTCTTTCAGGCAGGTAACTTGTACTACAATTCCTTAGTTTAATACAAATCAAAAAGTTCACATCTAGTGTAGTTGGGTCTAAAGATAACCAAAAATTGTGTTTTTCTTGATGGGTTTTGTCTCTATTGTGATAATTTGGTATGACTCATGACATTAATTTTGATAGGAGATAACCTAGCTTTTACCCAATTCTTGATTTTGAACCATATAGGTGAATATTTGTGTGAAATTTTGTTTGGATTTAACCCATATGAAATAATTGGTATAGACATGTTAATAACCCTAAATCATGATGTTTAGATATTTGGTAGGTTGTATTTCAAGTATGGTTGTATTTGGATCAATATTGTGAAAGTTATGATGTTCTTAATTAGAGGTGTGAAATCTGCATTTGCTGCTTGTTCTGTTTCATTTGCTATTTTCGTCCATGCTATAGCCAGTATTTGAATTATAAAATAAAAGATGAATTTTAGATAATTTTGTCTATTTTCAAACCCCACTGGTTTGCTTGATTTGGATTTCGTATGGTTGAGTTATGAATGTTTTAGTACAGATGTGTCGATTTATTCCAGATTCAGTTTCTCGGTTAATTTTGTTGTCAAATTATTTTCAAGAACTATTCTATACATAATATCTTGATCTAATATTTTAGTCAGTGTTTCTTTATGATATTAGGGACTACCCAGATTTTTGATAAATTTTAAAGATAAGTTTTATGTGGTGTTTCATGCTCTTTTCTAAAATCTTCATGCTGTAATTTGCGCGCTGTTCGGTAAAAAACTCTGTTTTCACGATGATTCCTTATACTGTATGAAAAATATTTGTGAAATATAAAAGTTAGTAAATTCTATCTATTTTCATATCTCTTTGGCGGAATTGGATTTCGTTTCACTGGTTGCGAGATATCTTAGTTTTCGTACAGCAGTGTTAAGATTTCCAGATTCGTTAAACTATGTTTTCTTATTTTTGATGACTGAACTAATTTTACTGGAATATTATGAAACTCTATATTTTGATTCTAGACATATAGGAGAATACCCCAGATTTTTCGTGGATTTATTTGATGAGTTTCGATGCTGTTTTCTTGACATTGAATTCGTTTTCCTGATTTCTCACTGAACATGTTTTCTGTCTTCGAACTTATTTTGAGTTGAGATGTTGTGAATCACTATATGGCTTAATTATACTCGTTGGATTTGTGTGGATGTCTAATTTCCAAATCCTTCAACGGATCCATATTTACATTTCTGTAGAGACCTGAATCCCTGTTTTAGTACTGATCTGTCATGCTGTCCTGATTATGAACATACGTTATTTTGCTCTTTATGTGAATGTATATTATCCATGCATGCTGATTTGTTTCTCTGAACCTAATGCTGATTATACTATGTTAACTTGACACTATTTTGTACACATTCATGTCTGTTTGATAACCATAATAAAAGTAACCAAGCCGGGGTTTATGGGAAAGATCTAGTAGTGGATAATTCAGAAACGTGTACTCGGAAGGGGGCCCGTGTTTCCCATTACTTGTTGCCATATTTCATGACTACATGATTCATGCTTGATATTACTTGTTGCCATGTTTCATGACTACATGATTCATGCTTAATATTACTTGTTGCCATGTTTCATGACTACATGATTCATACTAGATATTACTTGTTACCACGTGATCATGACTACATGACCCGTGCTTGATACTACTTGTTGCCACGTGATCATGACTACATAACTCGTGCTTGATACTTGCTGCCACTTGTTCACGATTACGTGACTCGTGCTTGATACTTGTTGCCGCTTGTTCATGATTACGTGACTCGTGCTTGATACTTATTACCTGACTTGTTCCTGAGTACACTGACCTCTATGGTCCACTATGAAATCTAAAGCGAAACTGTTTATTGTAGCAACCATGTAATAAAAAGATGGATGCATGAAGTGCTACCTAGATAGTAATCACTACAAGACTTGACACATGTTACTTAAACTTGAAACTTGAACTTGACATATGCTTATTTGATACTTGATTACATGATACCTGAACATGCTACTTGATCACATGATACATGCTTGCTTGATACTTGACTACATGATACATGAGATTTGATACTTGATACATGTTACATGATTACCTGTTTACCTGTATACCTGTTACCTGATACATGTTACATGTTGACCTGTTTACTTGATTTCTTGACACTTAATTTAAGCCATTTTACACTTGTTCACGGTTGCCATGCTAATTGTTTATTTTGGACATCATGATTATACCATGCTAGGTTTGACGCTTAGATTCACCCATTTCCATGTGCTTGTATCCTACATTATCTGTGACCCGTAACTTGCAATTGACGGGTACTTTTGTTTTCTCTCTTCCTCTTTCCTGCATTCGTTGTATTGCAGATTTTGGAGGACAGGTTCCAGACGGTATTGGTGACATGATGTACTATATGCTGGAATTTTGCTATTATTATTTCTTGTAGTTGCTTGAACAATAATTGTATTTTGAGACTTTGGTTTATTCTTGTATTTGGGCAATGTGATCCAGGATATTTGTGTATTTCAGATCATGACTATTTGAGATTAATATATTTTATTTCAAGTATTCTTGTTGGTAATTGGTTCATATGTGCATGTGGTTGATTTTTCTGGCTTCCGACTCTGATTATTTTTGTGATATGTTGTAAAGATTCTTGAACAACTTATGGATGATAAAAATCATTTGCTGGGCTTTTGTCTCGTACCCATATTCCGCATTCTTTTTGGGAAGCGGGCCGTGACATATTTGGAATATTATTAGAACATTTGGGAATAATTATACACTATTTTAAGATGTATTTGGAGATTTAAATGTTACAGTAGATAATGTACTAGATGAATCTAATTTCTAGTCTAAATTCGAGGGTGTTGGTTTATGTTAAAATTATTTGGGAACGGAATACAAATTCATACAAAGGGTGCTATATGAGAGATTACAAGATAATAAAAGAATTTGAAATATTAATCATGCGAGGTTCTGTAAAGGGTTTATCAACTAAATGTTGTTGAATATTGTTAACTGATAAATCGGAAATGTTAACTGAGTGTTGTCTACAAGAAATTGATCAATCACACTGTTATAAGTGTTCATTTAGATTGAGATGATAAACATAAAGAGAATAGATGAAGAAGAAATGATGAATAATGAATGAGATGTTTGTGATGAGGTTAGATGTAACCTATGTGATCTCTTTATTGGGATGGTTGTTGTTCTAGAGTGAGCAGGACCCAGAATACTGGCAGTTGTGATAAATGAAAATTTGAGAAGTAGCTAGTGTCGGCTAACGATTCCCCTTTTGTTGATTTAAGTCCGGTGGGGTAAGCTAACTCTAGGTCGTAATGATTATAATTAAACCTAAGGACATGCACTAGATTGGGGGATGTGGTGAAGTAAGGGAAAACATGAGTATGGGGGCCTCAGTTGGTCTGTGGTGTGAGATTGTTCCCCAGAGTTATCAAGATGTGATTGGGAGTGTCCCCAGCTCATCTGCGGTGTGGGATTCGTCTCCAGAATTATCGGGATTGAGGCAACGCTCATGGGGTGTTTGGTGACTATTGAGGTACCCGAGCTTGCGGTGTGAGATTGTCTCCCTAGAATTATTTAGATGTGATTGGGAGTGTCCCCGACTCATCTACGGTGTGGGATTCATCTCCAGAATATCTAAACCTTATGCTAGTCATGGGTGAAAATTTACATAACGAGGGACTGAACCCTATAATGAAGAGTACGATAAGGGCTTGCCCTCGGACCTATGTAGTATAGGATGCATAGAATCCGAACAATATGCATTAGTGTCATCGTGGTGTGAGTGTGCATTAGGCATTAAGTCATATCATAAAGTGACATGTTTATGATAGTCAATTTTCGCATTTTGTTTCTGCATTCAACTTTGTGATTGTGAAGATGTTGAAATCGTTGTATTATAGCATTACGTTAGTTGTATGCAACTAACGTGCCCACAGTTTCCTAGTTGCAGGACTTGATTTTGGCATGGAGTGAAAGTCACTTTGGTGGGTTGATATGAGATTAAAAAAGTTTCCATTATCACGCCTTGTGTTGTACTTATTTATTTTCATAGTGTTATTGTAAAGATCAATGTTGTAAATGAAATTGTTTTAATTTCCCTGTAAATTTGTATAAAGTTGAAGTAAAAGATCCTGTTTGTGCTATGAATTACCTGTGTTTGGAATTCAGGACGTTACACTTGTAGTGAGAACTTTGTTTAATGGGATCCATATCGAGGACAAGAGCATAAGCTGCTGCTAAAGATTTCACATTTCTATAAATTAGCTAGTTTCTAAGATCGGCTCGTAGTCCAGCTCTGAACCTAGATAGAGTTTGTTCATCGCTCTCTTTACATAAGGCATTGCACCGAATGAGGAAGTCGTCGAACTTATTCACGTACTCTTGGGTGGATCTGCTGTCTTGATAGAGTTGGTTCCACGAATCTAGCAATCGGGTGTGGAATGACAAGGGCACATATCTCTTGATCTGTTTCTCTTTCATGGCCTCCCAAGAGGTTATGGGTGTCAGACCTCGGCTTCTGTGGGCATGTTCAAGATTGGTCCAGTTTTGTTGAACTTTACCAGTCAATTTCATTGTGGCAAATTTGACCTTCAGGGTTTCGCTCATGTCAAACCACACAAAGTAGTGGTCTATGACACGGATCCAATCGAGATAAGCTTTGGTTCCATTTGGCCTTCAAAGTGGGAAATGTCAGTCTTAACGTTCTTCTTGTATTATTCGTCAGGATCACGATCTAGACGTCGGTTGTCAGGATCATTTCCGTGAGGGATCTGACGATGAAGCTTAGGGGCAATATTTTGATTCAATTCCACTTTCTTAAGCCTCTGATTGATATTGACAAGTGTTGCTTGAATGCAGCGAGGGTAGTGAAAATGTCAGAGTTGTCCAATTCAATTCGAAGAGGTGCTCACTGAATTCTAGGGTTCCTGACTAGGTGGTTTATGAGGGACAAAAAAGGCTTTTCAGGAGTCATGATGGTGCTGCGAAGAAGCATTCACCAACGGTGGACAATTAGGGGTCGTGGGGACGTGTTTGCTGACTTACATATACCAAAGTTTGTTTCTTTTTTTTTTAAAACCTGAAATGAACTAAAATTAATCCTAAAATGAGTGACTAAATGATGTGATATGGCTAAAAATAGGATTAAATCGAGACCGTTCAAATCTGGCACGAATCTCGAAGCTCTCAGGGGTAAATGGTAATTTCCACCACAAACGGGTCTGAAATGGGAACTGGGTCTTTTTCAAAGCCCAATAATCCAAAAACGGATCTGTCCTATTGGGTATGGGTAGGAACCCATTACAAACCAGTTCAGATATTTAAAGACTAATTCAAATTCATGGTTATCTCTAAGAGATGGTTTAAACCAAATCTCTTATCATGAAACGATTTAAACTCTACATCTTATCCAAAAACACCGAGACATAGGGATAAATGATTATCTTTAAACTCTTTCTTAAGGCGACTATAAATACCCCTCTCCCCCCACCATAACAAGGTAATCAATATTTTTCCACATAAATGCTTTTTCATAATCTTCCTGATTACTACCATGAGCGTTGGAGGGTTCGTCGCCGGGATCCATCCCGGTGTATCAAACTTTTTGCAGGTCAACGGCAGCGGCAAGAAACAGTCAAACGCCGGTGAAAGTCAATAGGTTTGTCTTATTTGTTTCCAAAAGAATTCACAAATTCATCTGTTTACTCCCACACCAAAATCAGCAGCAACAGATTGGCATTGTCTGTGGGAAACGAAAAGCAATCCAACCTTACTGCACCAGTGAAGTTGTTTCCCAAGCTATGCCTCCGAAGAAAGGGAAGGCAACGGTCTCCAGCCGCAGAGCCACTCCCGTTCCTTCTCTTCTTCCACTCCATGATGTCTTGCCTCAACCCATACAACAAGTCCAGCAACCGCAGCTTGGACAGCCTCTCCCTCAACCTGTCCAGCAACCGCAACCTGGACAGCTTCTTCCTCAACAACCTCCCCCTAGCAGGCCGCTCAAGGACCTCCAAGGGCTGCCCCGAGGGGCTCCCATCGAAGTCGTTAAAGACAACTTCCTCTTCACGACCATGTCTCAGTACATAACCCCTCATCGACTCCATGGCCTCTCACAGTCCTCCAACGCCAAAGGATCTCTGACACGTTATTGTCAATCAGGAACATGGGATAGATCTTCGGATCTGCTTGAATGAGAGGCGGACCCATGACGGAATCACTCACCATGAACATCAAAGGGGTTCTGCGATTCGGTCCCCTAGAGCCGATCCCCCCATAGGCCAGACCGCAGAAGATCGAACTCTCCCAGGAGGCGGAGGGAGTCACCTCCGTGCCGTTAGAAGAGGAGTCGCACCCTGACCGGTCGATCAGCCTCAAGAAACCACCGAGATCTGGAAGCACCTATCACGAGGGCGAAGTTCCAGGATTTTCAAGAAGCCATTCTATGGGCCCTCAATGTTGTTCCTAACCACGATCAACGAGCGCCTGTCCTCAACTTGCCCCAAGCCATCACCATCGCACTCCCACTCCCTTTCCACATGAGGATGAGTCCCGGGGATCAGCAAGATTTGACCGGAGGGAGGACTCGGTCTATTGCCGTCTCCATGAGAAGGAGAGGTTCCTTGGCAGACTTGAGAGAGAAGAGGAACAACATGCGAGGAATTTCTGCCCAAGCAGGCCTCCTTCTCCCGAACCATCATGGAAGCCCCGATCCCGGAAAATTTCAAACCCCGTCACTTTGAGTCATATAATGGGGAGTTAGACCCCGCTGACCACATAGAGAGTTTTAAACTCTCATGATGATCCACCAGGCTTCGAATGCGTTTCTTTGCAAAACCTTCCTGGCCACCCTGAAGGGGCCTGCGAGAGAATGTTATTCCTGACATGCCCCTGCCTCCATCTTCTCCTTCGACCAGTTCGAGGGGCTCTTCCTTACCCATTTTGTGAGTAGCCGTCGCGTCGAAAAGACAAGCACATCATTGCTGGCACTTAATCAAAGGTAGGGCGAGCGGTTATGGGACTATGTCAAGCGTTTCACCACCGAGGCCTAGTCAATTGCCTCCCTAGACCAGTAGGTAGCCTCCGCTGCCTTCTGACACAATATTAACAATGCCAACTTGAAGGATTCTCTTGCTAAAACGCCGCCCCGAGACTTCTCGGAACTCCTACTAAGGAGCGAGAAATATATTAGGGCAGAGGAGGCCCTCCTCCCACTTGATAAGAAAGAGCCCATGTCCAGGAACAAACGGAAGGGCGCCGAAGAAGAAGGGGCTAAGAAGCTTCAGAAAGATAATGGTGGTCAGCGACACCCTCCTCCCCATTTTGAGAAAGAGCCCATGTATGCAACTAACGTGCCCACAGTTTCCATGTAGGATAAAATGAATGAAATGACTAAAGAAGGAATGCTACTTAAAGAAATGTAGCGCACCGAATTTCTAATATGATAACTTAGAAAATACGTGGCACAATCCCAGCATCCACTTCAATGTAACAATATTCACAGCCAACACCACTAAAATTTTCAACTTTTATTACAACAAACTTTTACAAATCACAGCGGAATTCAAAACAACTTAAACAATATTTACTGTCATTTACAACTCAAATTATCTCAAAACTGCTTTTACAAATTTACACACACTCTTATAAATCAATTTATCTCAAATATGCCTCAAGTATCCAAACCTCCAAACTCTAAGCAATAACCTTCAACATGTGAGGCTAGAGATGATCCCTAACCCCCAACACTAAAGGGGTTAGCCATAAATGGTGTGAGTGACATAAAATAATCAACATAATTTAATTGTAAAACATAAAGTCATCAACAACATGTATTAACCACAATGATAAATGAATAAGGAATAACAAAGATGTAAAGCATGAAAACATCATAGAATGAAAACAACAAGGGCATCTAGTCTAAAGGTCAAGTGTAGGAAAACTGGAAAATACATGCATAAAACCAAGTCAAGAAAACACGATTTCTATATGCGGACTCTCTAATGCATACTTGTCGAAGTCTATGCATCCCATTCTACATAGGTTCGGTGCAAGCCCTTAACGTCTCCACTTCATATGGGTTCAATCCCCGCTCTGCGACTAATCTTAACACGATGACTACTACGAGATAAAGATAAACTGTGAGAATTAGCCCATGCTTGATAATTCCGGAGATGGATCCCTCATCTCAGGCATTTTACCTGGATAATTCCGGAGATCATCCCTCATCTAAACATTGACACATCATCACATGAATACCCCATGTGCGTCGCCTCGACTTCGATAATTCCGGAGTTCAATCCCGCATCTCAAGCACCACTTGGATAATTCCGGAGATATATCTCTCATCTCAGGTAATTTACCTGGATAATTCCGGAGATAAATCCCTCATCTCAAGAAAGTTACTTGGATAATTCAGGAGATCAAATCTCTAATCTAAAGCCGTATTGAGGTGCATAACTCATGTTCCCGTTCATCATATCGCCACTAGTGCTTGTCCTTATTATTTGTGGGTTATTTAATTACTCAACAAAATCTCCTAGAGTCGGTGTACCCTACCGGGATAACTCAAAACTGAATAACTGAATATGCCTCAACGGGACTCAACAAAATAATTTAACAAATATCTCAACACCGGTATACTAGGGTCACCTACCTGTAGAGACTCAAACTCAAAGGTCTAAACAAATTCCACTAAACAAAAGTGGCTCAACTGAACATCTTAAAACCAAATATTGAACTGGATATCTCAAAATCAAAAACTGAACTGAAGATCAATTATAGACTGAATTATCTAAAAAACAATCATTCGAAGTAACACTAAAGTTACCAAGATACTTCAGTACCAGTCGACTTATACTGTGGTAAGTCGACTGTCCAGAGGACAAATATCCAAAATTCACAAAAATATACTAAGTCATATCAGTCGACCTCAGGGGTCACCAGTCGACTGCATACAGGCTAAGTCGACTGTCCCGAAAGGACTGAACAAATTTCACACAATCGAATTCTCAGTGAACCAGTCGACTGCACAAGGCCAAGTCGACTGTCCAGAAAGAACTGAACAAATTTTACTAAGAAGGTTCTCAGCAGACCAGTCGACTGACAGAAGTCTAAGTCGATTATCCCGAACAATTTTCAAAGGTCTGAAGGTACAGCAGTAGAGACGTTCCAGTCGACTGCTTAGTAGGCCAGTCGACTGTCGGCCTACAGTTTTCATATTTTAGGTCTAAATACAAAAATCCAAACTGGAGCTTCTAAAGATTTATTGTTCATAAAAGATAGTTGTTCTCAGGCAAAATAATCAACCTCAAATAAACTCCATTAGGGATACATCACCCAATCATCCAAATGTCGAAATTTAATTCTCAAGATCCATAATCACTAATCTTTCAATTAGGGTTTCTCAAAACTAATTTCTTTCACAACTATGATCAAAATCTGATTTGTATACTCTAGACCCAGATATTCACCATCCGATCCCAACCATGATCAATTCTTAACATGTTTTCTAACATATAATCTCATAACTCAAGATCTACTCAATATCCACAAGTTCCTCAACATGGTCCAACAATAACAATGGTTTACATACATACCACAATATAAGATCCATATCATTCATATACAAAACAAGCAAACGTTGTCATTCACATAATTCAAAACAAACGATTTCATAACACTCACAAAATCAAACAATAACACAAACAATGTCACTCACCTTTGGTTTTAGAAGAATCCACGAAAAGATCTTCCTTTTGCTAGATCCAAAAATCCTCCTCCCGATCACCAAGAAAATAATATTTTAATAAATCTGGAGTTGTGCAGCGAATGACGGCTGCACACCCTCTTTTATACAGGCCGGGGTTGAAAGGAATTAGGGTTTTGAAGTACTTTTGCAAAATAGTCCTTTTTCCAATTTATTACTTCACATATATAACCTTTCTTAGTCAAAATAAGTTAAATAAATCAAAACTAAATAAAATCCTTTTACCACTAAGTTTTCCAACAACCCAGCACTGCCCAGAGATAAGAAAATCCCGGATTTACACTCAGGGTGGCGATTTTGCACAAAAGCCCTCCCTTTTGTAATATTTGCAAATTCATCATAAAATATCCATAAAAATCCAGAAAAATCCGAAATAATATATAGTAATACATATTATAGTTTCCAACAAAAATATTTGACTTTTACCTTCCAGAAAAACGTTTGCACAAAGATCCAACATAAATTCTATATTTGCAAAAACACCCTTTTTGTTTAAATCTTCACCAAATCGATTTTAAATAAATTTCAAATATATTTAAATTCAAATGATGACCATGGAGAACCAAAATATCAGTAAAAACAAATTTTCATAGTTTATTTAAGATCCAAACGACTTTTTACATAAAAGCCCCTCTCTTTCGAGATATTTGTAAAAATAGTTTCTTTATTCAGAAAAATCCCAAAATTTAGAATACACTCCATAATAAGTATGAGAACTTATTAAAAATATAAAAATTGTATATGTACACCAAAATTATTTGCACGTGTTTCGCACGTGTAAAAAGATAAATATTTTAGAAAATATTTTATTAAATTTCCAGTAAATCATTTTAATTCATTTTCAAATATTAAAATAATATTTGAAAATACGGGGTTCTACATCACTCCCTCCTTAGAAGAGTTCTGTCCTCAGAACTACTGCTAATGGTGTCCAAACAAACACATCAAGAAGGAACGAAAACTTATGGATAGGAATATAATTTATTGAAATACAATCACACAAGGGAATGCATTTCAACAAGAGATGTACAACATACAGAAGGAACGCAATCATGCAAAGAATTCAGAAAATCAATCTTCCGCTGCGCAACTCTGATAACTGCCACCGGAAGCCATGCTGCCACAACTACTGAACTCCTGCATCCAACTCTGACCTTTCACGCCTGCTTCATTCTTCCGAGAATCAGTGGTCACTCCCTCCTTAGAAAGGACATGACTAAGGATAACCACCTCAAGACCTTGCCTGGAAGCACCTTAAGCTCCATATTTAAGACTATCAATAAATGGCGACACAATTATATGCAAGAAAACAGTATCAAATAAAACTTTGTCTTTATTCCATTAATCCAAATAAATCTTGTTACATGAAGAAAAATACTCAATCTTCAATTATTCTCCAAATAGAAGTTTTATTTAATACAAAAGAATGATTTCCCCAAGTTCTTGCACACACACGAGTAATAATCCTGAGTATCCTCATCAGTCAATGCAGACTCTCGCCCCTCTTCAGATCCCTGCCCTTCCCGGCACCATCTTTCTTCAGCTGCGGACAGATCTGCTGAATATGCCCTTCACGACCACAATGAAAACAAGTCCGCTTTGCCATCTTCGAACATGCTGACCGGTAATGACCTACCTCCTTGCAGAAATAACAAGTTACTTCCCGGATTGCAGGTGCCTTCGGCACTGGGTCACTGATCTTGACTTGCTTTGCTGGGGATTCCTTCCCTTCCTGATCTGATGCTGACCTCCTCCTCTTGAGAGACTCATCCTGCTTGGTGGGATCAGCGTTAATGAACACCTGTCCGATCCTATAATTCTGATCTTGGTTCCGAATCTGCGCCAAATTAACTGCCATCAGCGCATCCAGAGTCTGATGCACCTTGGCGAATTCAGCCTCAAGGTCAATTCTAGTTCCTCGAGAACTTCCAAATCAATCCTCATTGTTGTCCTCGTTCCGGGGTCTGGATGCAACCATACTGATCACTACAAAACGAGCGTAAAGTTAGAGAATCATACACACATTTCGCATTCACATCCATACCCTATGGCAAAATCATAACCATACCCCAAACCATAACTTAGACCACATGTAGTTAATGTATCCAATCCTAACACACACAAAATTTGGAAAATACGAGTAGAGTAAAATCAACCATACTAGTTCAAATTGCAAGAAAACGTATAGTGTAATTTGTATAAATAAAATGTCATAAAAGAGATATTTCTCTACCATTAGTTTCATTATATAAGTAAAATTCTTGAAATATCAATTAGCCATAAGTAAGAGAAATAGTCGAACGTAAAAATTGTTCGATCAGAAAAACTTGTTAAACACATACTACTTGAATAAAATGGACGTAACGAAGTGAAAATCCCAAAAGGGCAATATTAAGAAAGAATAAAATAAGGACGTACAAAATAGTAGTAGTGAAAGAAATTTATAAAAGTAAGAAGAAACGGAATGAAATACATGCCTAAGCACAAATACAAATGTGAATGAGAAAATACATATGTAGTGTAGCAAATTTACATAATGAATGTATCATAAAATATGCAATAATGTAGGAATTTAAACAAATGTGGAATGATATGCATAGTAAGTATGTTGAAATATGTGGTACATATATAGGAATTTGTAGGAAGTATATGTAGAAATCAAGAATGTAATGATAATAAATTTTAAGCAAAATATAAGTAGTGGGTGCACATAGTACATTCGAAAGGTATGAAGTAATAAATTTGATAGGTAGCTTTTAAATAGTGGAAAGAAATTATAACAAAAGCGGTCAACCGTAGGTAATACTAAAGGTATCGAATATGAGGTGCAAAACATAATTAATAATAAAGATTTAAATGTGCAGAAAACATATCATATTTATATGAGTAAAATATTGCAATCAAGTTTAAATGCTCCAAAATAAATAAGACAATACAAAATAATGGAAGAATATTTAGTACCGAAAATCCAGGTATATATAATAAATTGAAAGGAAATATGCAAAGCAAAATTTATAGTATAGCAAAACAATAATGAAAGAAAATAAAAGTAGCAATAATAACTTAACACGTAGAAATTCAAAACTTTAATGTAATATGTAAAAGTAATATCAAAGTATACGAGTAACGGAAAAACTCACGAAAGTAAGATAAATAAGATGTCAAGAAAGAAATGGGTAAGATAGCGAAATAAAATAAGCTTGTGAAATGCTAAAGAATGCACTATTGAATTACAATAAAAGTTTAATGTTTTGCACTAATGAATAGAAATAATATAAACTCGGTTAGGGATATAGAAACAAGAAATAAATTCAGTTGTTGGCAATAGAGGAAACCGAATAAAAATAAATTAGGTTAATTTCACAAAAGTTATTTGGTAAGGAAAACAAATGTAAAACAGTAAGAGTGATAGAATACAAGAGTGAGCACAAAATTGAGGTGCACAAAATATACAAGAGAGCAAATAATTAAAAGATTCTAACGGAAAATAATTAAATTTTATAACTAGGAATAAATAAACAAATGAAAATTTCTTTGGCGAAAATCATATAATCCAGAAATTATATATAGTGGATAAGATAGCAAAACATACCGTATAATAGAAATTATATAAGTCGAAAGGATACTACCTTACATAAATAAATATCGAATACACAAGGCGAACAAAGATGTCAAAAATAGCTAGTGAGAAAATATTTGCTTTATGTAAAAAATAATCAATACATTTGCGATAAAGAAATTTCATTCAAGTCTAAGCGTACAAACAACCTAAATCTCATTACAGGTCTTCATGACCAAACAATCAAATCACACACATCAGATGTCCACCAGGGTACTCACACTTCTAATGTCCACCTAGGTACTCACGCTCTAGTGTCCACACCTAGGTTGGTTTTTCATACTATGTCTATTATTACTATTGAAGCATGCTCTGATACCAATCTGTAGCGCCCCGAATTTCTAATATGATAACTTAGAAAATACGTGGCACAATCCCAGCATCCACTTCAATGTAACAATATTCACAGCCAACACCACTAAAATTTTCAACTTTTATTACAACAAACTTTTACAAATCACAGCGGAATTCAAAACAACTTAAACAATATTTACTGTCATTTACAACTCAAATTATCTCAAAACAGCTTTTACAAATTTACATAAACTCTTATAAATCAATTTATCTCAAATATGCCTCAAGTATCCAAACCTCCAAACTCTAAGCAATAACCTGCAACATGTGAGGCTAGAGATGATCCCTAACCCCCAACACTAAAGGGGTTAGCTATAAATGGTGTGAGTGACATAAAATAATCAACATAATTTAATTGTAAAACATAAGGTCATCAACAACATGTATTAACCACAATGATAAATGAATAAGGAATAACAAAGATGTAAAGCATGAAAACATCATAGAATGAACACAACAAGTGCATCTAGTCTAAAGGTCAAGTGTAGGAAAACTGGAAAACACATGCATAAAACCAAGTCAAGAAAACACGATTTCTATATGCGGACTCTCTAATGCATACTTGTCGAAGTCTATGCATCCCATTCTACATAGGTTCGGTGCAAGCCCTTAACGTCTCCACTTCATATGGGTTCAATCCCCGCTATGCGACTAATCTTAACACGATGACTACTACGAGATAAAAATAAACTGTGAGAATTAGCCCATGCTTGATAATTCCGGAGATGGATCCCTCATCTCAGGCATTTTACCTGGATAATTCCGGAGATCATCCCTCATCTAAACATTGACACATCATCACATGAATACCCCATGTGCGTCACCTCGACTTCGATAATTCCGGAGTTCAATCCCGCATCTCAAGCACCACTTGGATAATTCCGGAGATATATCTCTCATCTCAGGTAATTTACCTGGATAATTCCGGAGATAAATCCCTCATCTCAAGAAAGTTACTTGGATAATTCAGGAGATCAAATCTCTCATCTAAAACCGTATTGAGATGCATAACTCATGTTCCCGTTCATCATATCGCCACTAGTGCCTGTCCTTATTATTTGTGGGTTATTTAATTACTCAACAAAATCTCCTAGAGTCGGTGTACCCTACCGGGATAACTCAAAACTGAATAACTGAATATGCTTCAACGGGACTCAACAAAATAATTTAACAAATATCTCAACACCGGTATACTAGGGTCACCTACCTCTAGAGACTCAAACTCAAAGGTCTAAACAAATTCCACTCAACAAAAGTGGCTCAACTGAACATCTTAAAACAAAATATTGAACTGAATATCTCAAAATCAAATACTGAACAAAAGATCAATTATAGACTGAATTATCTGAAAAACAATCATTCGAAGTAACACTAAAGTTACCAAGATCCTTCAGTACCAGTCGACTTATACTGTGGTAAGTCGACTGTCCAGAGGTCAAATATCCAAAATTCACAAAAATATACTAAGTCATATCAGTCGACCTCAGAGGTCACCAATCGACTGCATACAGGCTAAGTCGACTGTCCCGAAAGGAATGAACAAATTTCACACAATCGAATTCTCAGTGAACCAGTCGACTGCACAAGGCCAAGTCGACTGTCCAGAAAGAACTGAACAAATTTTACTAAGAAGGTTCTCAGCAGACCAGTCGACTGACAGAAGTCTAAGTCGACTGTCCCGAACAATTTTCAAAGGTCTGAAGGTACAGCAGTGGAGACGTTCCAGTCGACTGCTTAGTAGGCCAGTCGACTGTCGGCCTACAGTTTTCATATTTTAGGTCTAAATACAAAAATCCAAACTGGAGCTTCTAAAGATTCATTGTTCATAAAAGATAGTTGTTCTCAGGGAAAATAATCAACCTCAAATAAACTCCATTAAGGATACATCACCCAATCATCCAAATGTCGAAATTTAATTCTCAAGATCCATAATCACTAATCTTTCAATTAGGGTTTCTCAAAACTAATTTCTTTCACAACTATGATCAAAATCTGATTTGTATACTCTAGACCCAGATATTCACCATCCGATCCCAACCATGATCAATTCTTAACATGTTTTCTAACATATAATCTCATAACTCAAGATCTACTCAATATCCACAAGTTCCTCAACATGGTCCAACAATAACAATGGTTTACATACATACCACAATATAAGATCCATATCATTCATATACAAAACAAGCAAACGTTGTCATTCACATAATTCAAAACAAACGATTTCATAACACTCACAAAATCAAACAATAACACAAACAATGTCACTCACCTTTGGTTTTAGAAGAATCCACGAAAAGATCTTCCTTTTGCTAGATCCAAAAATCCTCCTCCCGATCACCAAGAAAATAATATTTTAATAAATCTGGAGTTGTGCAGCGAATGACGGCTGCACACCCTCTTTTATACAGGCCGGGGTTGAAAGGAATTAGGGTTTTGAAGTACTTTTGCAAAATAGTCCTTTTTCCAATTTATTACTTCACATATATAACCTTTCTTAGTCAAAATAAGTTAAATAAATCAAAACTAAATAAAATCCTTTTACCACTAAGTTTTCCAACAACCCAGCACTGCCCAGAGATAAGAAAATCCCGGATTTACACTCAGGGTGGCAATTTTGCACAAAAGCCCTCCCTTTTGTAATATTTGCAAATTCATCATAAAATATCCATAAAAATCCAGAAAAATCCGAAATAATATATAGTAATACATATTATAGTTTCCAACAAAAATATTTGACTTTTACCTTCCAGAAAAACGTTTGCACAAAGATCCAACATAAATTCTATATTTGCAAAAACACCCTTTTTGTTTAAATCTTCACCAAATCGATTTTAAATAAATTTCAAATATATTTAAATTCAAATGATGACCATGGAGAACCAAAATATCAGTAAAAACAAATTTTCATAGTTTATTTAAGATCCAAACGACTTTTTACATAAAAGCCCCTCTCTTTCGAGATATTTGTAAAAATAGTTTCTTTATTCAGAAAAATCCCAAAATTTAGAATACACTCCATAATAAGTATGAGAACTTATTAAAAATATAAAAATTGTATATGTACACCAAAATTATTTGCACGTGTTTCGCACGTGTAAAAAGATAAATCTTTTAGAAAATATTTTATTAAATTTCCAGTAAATCATTTTAATTCATTTTCAAATATTAAAATAATATTTGAAAATACGGGGTTCTACATCACTCCCTCCTTAGAAGAGTTCTGTCCTTAGAACTACTGCTAATGGGGTCCAAACAAACACATCAAGAAGGAACGAAAACTTATGGATAGGAATATAATTTATTGAAATACAATCACACAAGGGAATGCATTTCAACAAAAGATGTACAACATACAGAAGAAACACAATCATGCAAAGAATTCAGCAAATCAATCTTCCGCTGCGCAACTCTGATAACTGCCACCGGAAGCCATGCTGCCACAACTACTGAACTCCTGCATCCAACTCTGACCTTTCACGCCTACTTCATTCTTCCGAAAATCAGTGGTCACTCCCTCCTTAGAAAGGACATGACTAAGGATAACCACCTCAAGACCTTGCCTGGAAGCACCTTAAGCTCCATATTTAAGACTATCAATAAATGGCGACACAATTATATGCAAGAAAACAGTATCAAATAAAACATTGTCTTTATTCCATTAATCCAAATAAATCTTGTTACATGAAGAAAAATACTCAATCTTCAATTATTCTCCAAATAGAAGTTTTATTTAATACAAAAGAATGAATTCCCCAAGTTCTTGCACACACACGAGTAATAATCCTGAGTATCCTCATCAGTCAATGTAGACTCTCTCCCCTCTTCAGATCCCTGCCCTTCCCGGCACCATCTTTCTTCAGCTGCGGACAGATCTGCTAAATATGCCCTTCACGACCACAATGAAAACAAGTCCGCTTTTCCATCTTCGGACATGCTGACCGGTAATGACCTACCTCCTTGCAGAAATAACAAGTTACTTCCCGGATTGCAGGTGCCTTCTGCACTGGGTCACTGATCTTGACTTGCTTTGCTGGGGATTCCTTCCCTTCCTGATCTGATGCTGACCTCCTCCTCTTGAGAGACTCATCCTGCTTGGTGGGATCAGCGTTAATGAACACCTGTTCGATCCTATAATTCCGATCTTGGTTCCGAATCTGCGCCAAATTAACTGCCATCAGCGCATCCAGAGTCTGATGCACCTTGGCGAATTCAGCCTCAAGGTCAATTCCAGTTCCTCGAGAACTTCCAAATCCATCCTCATTGTTGTCCTCGTTCCGGGGTCTGGATGCAACCATACTGATCACTACAAAACGAGGGTAAAGTTAGAGAATCACACACACATTTCGCATTCACATCCATACCCCAAACCATAACTTAGACCACATGTAGTTGATGTATCCAATCTTAACAAACATAAAATTTGGAAAATACGAGTAGAGTAAAATCAACCATACTAGTTCAAATTGCATGAAAACGTATAGTGTAATTTGTATAAATAAAATGTCATAAAAGAGATATTTCTTTACCATTAGCTTCATTATATAAGTAAAATTCTTGAAATATCAATTAGCCAAAGTAAGAGAAATAGTCGAACGTAAGAATTGTTCGATCAGAAAAACTTGTTAAACACATAATACTTGAATAAAATGGACGTAACGAAGTGAAAATCCCAAAAGGGCAATATTAAGAAAGAATAAAATAAGGACGTACAAAATAGTAGTAGTGAAAGAAATTTATAAAAGTAAGAAGAAACGGAATGAAATACATGCCTAAGCACAAATACAAATGTGAATGAGAAAATACATATGTAGTGTAGCAAATTTACATAATGAATGTATCATAAAATATGCAATAATGTAGGAATTTAAACAAATGTGGAATGATATGCATAGTAAGTATGTTGAAATATGTGGTACATATATAGGAATTTGTAGGAAGTATATGTAGAAATCAAGAATGTAATGATAATAAATTTTAAGCAAAATATAAGTAGTGGATGCACATAGTATATTCGAAAGGTATGAAGTAATAAATTTTTTTTTGATGAATCGGATAGAGCCAAACGGCTCCAGCCATCAAAAAATATATATTAATCAATAAAGCAGTACAAAAACAGTACAAATAATCAAGGGTTTTACAAGATGTAAAACAGAAAAAAGCGAGCAATAAATAAATACAATTAAGCGAGCTACAAAGAATAATAGTAAGAGACTCAATATAAGCTAAGCCGAGGGAGAAAGCCACTGCAGGATGCACTACGCCTTAGATCGAGAGCGGAGCAAACGGCCCGGAAGAGCGAGACAGGAGAGAAGAGCCATACCAAGACGCACGAGGGACTCCAAGACAAAAGTCGCAAACAAAGAAGGGAAACGTCCTGCCGCACCACACAGGACCCAAGAAAACGCAACCGAACAAGTCACCTGGGTCACCACTTTAGTTGCTGACGGGAGCGAACATAGAGGAAGACGACCTAAATGCGGAACACTAAAACGGGAGTTGCACAAGGCACAATCTGAAACAGCCTCACACAATTGCACAAGGCACAATCTGAAACGAAGAACTAGATGCCATAGTCAAGGGGATAGAAAATATCCAAAGCTCAGAAGTGCGCTCGCGGGAGCGCTGACATTGAAGAAACTTTTTTAGCGAGTAATCGCGCACTAACACGAGTAGGCAAGTTAGAATAAAGTTTCTTCTTATGTTTGCTCTTAGCGGGGGGAGGACAGACTTCCTCCAACGGAAGCGAGGTCCTGCCAAGGACAGGCCCGGACGAGTCGACTTGGGTAAGATTGATAGAGGGGGAAAGGATACTGGACGAAACTGGGGAAAAAATAGGTCTGAAATTAGTTTGAAAAGAATGGTGAGAAATGAAGGCAACTCCACGATTCGTTTGGGGTGCGATCCCGATCGAACGACGAGACCTTGGAAGGTACGGCCAGAATGGAGCGCGAAAAACAGCCAAGTTATCCCGACTCAAACTCGACAAAGGCTTCACAGCATGAAAAGGGGGGCGATGCTGAAAACTGCCCGACCGAGGAAAGGGAATAAGCTTCGTGAACTCCGATCGGTTCAAAATCAGGGAGTCAAGACTAGGATGCTGACAATGCGTAAGAAGAGCATTATGAGCAACGACGGAAGGACTGGGGGGAGTAGGAGGCACCGCTACAGAGGAGCCCAATTCCTTTCCCGGCTCATAACTACTCTTCCTCGCGAAGCATGTATAAAGCATGCTCTTAAAGAGGGGACAAATAAGAAGGGAGAGATGTTTAGCCGGAAAAAAACTAGCCAAAGCATGATCCCTAACCAGACTCGAAAGCAGCGATGTCCCCTCCCTAATAGAACGAGAACGATTCTGAATAGAACCCATCCGAGGGAAGGAAACCAAGTTCGAATGAACCTTTCGATCCTTAAACAAACCAGCAATATTGGGAAGTAGAAGAGAGACAGAAGAAACATCACTAATAATGAGATCATTGTGAGAGTCCATTACAGGATAAGGCACATCCACAGCGGGTAGAAAATTCTTTGTAGGCTCAAAGCTAAAGTTCTTCTTCGAACAAGCATTAAGCTTGCCTTTTAAGAGAGGAAAGTTAAGAAATAAGAGAAGTTTGGCCGGTAATGGTTTGCCTCTGGGTAAACCAAGAAGTTTTTGAAGGGAATAACATCGCCGGCGCGAGTGACCATGTTTGTCACAAAAAAAGCACTTAATTTTGTTCACGCACTCTCGTTGAAAATGCCCGGGAAGAAGGCACCTGAAACAAATCAGGTGCTGGGCGGGGTAACGAGTCGAATGATCCAACGAGTAAGGGGGAGAAAGAAGAGAATGACCCAGTTTAACGGGTCTGTATTTTTTACAATGGACCTCGATCCAAGACGGGCTCAAAGAGACCATGGATCAGAGTCCGAGAAAGGCAGTGGGAAGTTACTGCAAAGAAAGATCAGAAGCAGAGGCTCTACAGAGCCAATACACAAACATGCCACCACTAAAGAATGAGCAATAACCGAATAATAAGAACAACAATAGCCTCAATATAGAGGGCAACTAGTAAGGCGAGAAAAAAGTAATCGGATAATAAGGAGCAATAACCGAATAATACGAATAGCAAGAGCCTCAAATTAGAGGGCAACTAGTAAGGAGAGAAAAAAGTAATCGGAGGGAAACAATACTAGCTAAAAATCCCAAAATAATAAGCGCTAAACTGCAAAAAGGAAGAAATTTGAAATACTAACCAGGGGGAGGGGGGGGATGAGTCAGGAAAGAGGAGGAGGGAGATGAACCCCGAGAGGCAAGCACGCTGAAATCCGCAACGGAAAAAGGGAAGTGGCGAGCCACCCAAGCGATCGAGCACTGCACTTGGACAAGAAAGCCCAGATCCACAGGCCAGATGAAGGATCCGAGAAAACACAGGCTAGAACTCCAGAACGCGGCGACAAGATGCGGATCGAAGAAATCAAGCGCAGATCGAAAACTGGGAGGGAAGGGAAACGAGGGATATGGGTTTGTAGAGGAGAAGGAGCTGATCAGAATTAATGAAGGAAGGTAGGGGAAAGGACGGGAGGAGAAGCCGGATCTTAGTGAAGAAGGAAGGGGATGAATGAACAGGGACTATCGCTTTTGAATCCGTAGCGTTTACGTTGAAGTAATAAATTTGATAGGTAGCTTTTAAATAGTGGAAAGAAATTATAACAAAAGCGGTCAACCGTAGGTAATACTAAAGGTATCGAATATGAGGTGCAAAACATAATTAATAATAAAGATTTAAATGTGCAGAAAACATATTATATTTATATGAGTAAAATATTGCAATCAAGTTTAAATGCTCCAAAATAAATAAGACAATACAAAATAATGGAAGAATATTTAGTATCGAAAATCCAGGTATATATAATAAATTGAAAGTAAATATGCAAAGCAAAATTTATAGTATAGCAAAACAATAACGAAAGGAAATAAAAGTATCAATAATAACTTAACACGTAGAAATTCAAAACTTTAATGTAATATGTAAAAGTAATATCAAAGTATACGAGTAACGGAAAAACTCACGAAAGTAAGATAAATAAGATGTCAAGAAAGAAATGGGTAAGATAGCAAAATAAAATAAGCTTGTGAAATGCTAAAGGATGCACTATTGAATTACAATAAAAGTTTAATGTTTTGCACTAATGAATAGAAATAATATAAACTCGGTTGGGGATATAGAAACAAGAAATAAATTCAGTTGTTGGCAATAGAGAAAACCGAATAAAAATAAATTAGGTTAATTTCACAAAAGTTATTTGGTAAGAAAACAAATGTAAAACAGTAAGAGTGATAGAATACAAGAGTGAGCACAAAATTGAGGTGCACAAAATATACAAGAGAGCAAATAATTAAAAGATTCTAACGGAAAATAATTAAATTTTATAACTAGGAATAAATAAACAAATGAAAATTTCTTTGGCGAAAATCATATAATCCAGAAATTATATATAGTGAATAAGATAGCAAAACATACCGTATAATAGAAATTATATAAGTCGAAAGGATACTACCTTACATAAATAAATATCGAATACACAAGGTGAACAAAGATGTCAAAAATAGCTAGTGAGAAAATATTTGCTTTATGTAAAAAATAATCAATACATTTGCGATAAAGAAATATCATTCAAGTCTAAGCATACAAACAACCTAAATCTCATTACAGGTCTTCATGACCAAACAATCAAATCACGCACATCAGATGTCCACCAGGGTACTCACACTTCTAATGTCCACCTAGGTACTCACGCTCTAGTGTCCACACCTAGGTTGGTTTTTCATGCTATGTCTATTATTACTATTGAAGCATGCTCTGATACCAATCTGTAGCGCCCCGAATTTCTAATATGATAACATAGAAAATACGTGGCTCAATCCCAGCATCCACTTCAATGTAACAATATTCACAGCCAACACCACTAAAATTTTCAACTTTTATTACAACAAACTTTTACAAATCACAGCGGAATTCAAAACAACTCAAACAATATTTACTGTCATTTACAACTCAAATTATCTCAAAACTGCGTTTACAAATTTACACAAACTCTTATAAATCAATTTATCTCAAATATGCCTCAAGTATCCAAACCTCCAAACTCTAAGCAATAACCTGCAACATGTGAGGCTAGAGATGATCCCTAACCCCCAACACTAAAGGGGTTAGCCATAAATGGTGTGAGTGACATAAAATAATCAACATAATTTAATTGTAAAACATAAGGTCATCAACAACATGTACTAACCACAATGATAAATGAATAAGGAATAACAAAGATGTGAAGCATGAAAACATCATAGAATGAAAACACCAAGTGCATCTAGTCTAAAAGTCAAGTGTAGGAAAACTGGAAAACACATGCATAAAACCAAGTCAAGAAAACACGATTTCTATATGCAGACTCTCTAATGCATACTTGTCGAAGTCTACGCATCCCATTCTACATAGGTTCGGTGCAAGACCTTAACGTCTCCACTTCATATGGGTTCAATCCCCGCTATGCGACTAATCTTAACACGATGACTACTACGAGATAAAGATAAACTGTGAGAATTAGCCCATGCTTGATAATTCCGGAGATGGATCCCTCATCTCAGGCATTTTACCTGGATAATTCCGGAGATCATCCCTCATCTAAACATTGACACATCATCACATGAATACCCCATGTGCGTCGCCTCGACTTCGATAATTCCGGAGTTCAATCCCGCATCTCAAGCACCACTTGGATAATTCCGGAGATATATCTCTCATCTTAGGTAATTTACCTGGATAATTCCGGAGATAAATCCCTCATCTCAAGAAAGTTACTTGGATAATTCAGGAGATCAAATCTCTCATCTAAAGCCGTATTGAGGTGCATAACTCATGTCCCCGTTAATCATATCGCCACTAGTGCCTGTCCTTATTATTTGTGGGTTATTTAATTACTCAACAAAATCTCCTAGAGTCGGTGTACCCTACCGGGAGAACTCAAAACTGAATAACTGAATATGCCTCAACGGGACTCAACAAAATAATTTAACAAATATCTCAACACCGGTATACTAGGGTCACCTACCTCTAGAGACTCAAACTTAAAGGTCTAAACAAATTCCACTCAACAAAAGTGGCTCAACTGAACATCTTAAAACAAAATATTGAACTGAATATCTCAAAATCAAATACTGAACAAAAGATCAATTATAGACTGAATTATCTGAAAAACAATCATTCGAAGTAACACTAAAGTTACTATGATCCTTCAGTACCAGTTGACTTATACTGTGGTAAGTCGATTGTCCAGAGGACAAATATCCAAAATTCACAAAAATATACTAAGTCATATCAGTCGACCTCAGAGGTCACCAGTCGACTGCATACAGGCTAAGTCGACTGTCCCGAAAGGACTGAACAAATTTCACACAATCGAATTCTCAGTGAACCAGTCGACTGCACAAGGCCAAGTCGACTGTCCAGAAAGAACTTAACAAATTTTACTAAGAAGGTTCTCAGCAGACCAGTCGACTGACAGAAGTCTAAGTCGACTGTCCCGAACAATTTTCAAAGGTCTGAAGGTACAGCAGTAGAGACGTTCCAGTCGACTGCTTAGTAGGCCAGTCGACTGTCGGCCTACAGTTTTCATATTTTAGGTCTAAATACAAAAATCCAAACTGGAGCTTCTAAAGATTCATTGTTCATAAAAGATAGTTGTTCTCAGGTAAAATAATCAACCTCAAATAAACTCCATTAGGGATACATCACCCAATCATCCAAATGTCGAAATTTAATTCTCAAGATCCATAATCACTAATCTTTCAATTAGGGTTTCTCAAAACTAATTTCTTTCACAACTATGATCAAAATCTGATTTGTATACTCTAGACCCAGATATTCACCATCCGATCCCAACCATGATCAATTCTTAACATGTTTTCTAACATATAATCTCATAATTCAAGATCTACTCAATATCCACAAGTTCCTCAACATGGTCCAACAATAACAATGGTTTACATACATACCACAATATAAGATCCATATCATTCATATACAAAACAAGCAAACGTTGTCATTCACATAATTCAAAACAAACGATTTCATAACACTCACAAAATCAAACAATAACACAAACAATGTCACTCACCTTTGGTTTTAGAAGAATCCACGAAAAGATCTTCCTTTTGCTAGATCCAAAAATCCTCCTCCCGATCACCAAGAAAATAATATTTTAATAAATCTGGAGTTGTGCAGCGAATGACGGCTGCACACCCTCTTTTATACAGGCCGGGGTTGAAAGGAATTAGGGTTTTGAAGTACTTTTGCAAAATAGTCCTTTTTCCAATTTATTACTTCACATATATAACCTTTCTTAGTCAAAATAAGTTAAATAAATCAAAACTAAATAAAATCCTTTTACCACTAAGTTTTCCAACAACCCAGCACTGCCTAGAGATAAGAAAATCCCGGATTTACACTCAGGGTGGCGATTTTGCACAAAAGCCCTCCCTTTTGTAATATTTGCAAATTCATCATAAAATATCCATAAAAATCCAGAAAAATCCGAAATAATATATAGTAATACATATTATAGTTTCCAACAAAAATATTTGACTTTTACCTTCCAGAAAAACGTTTGCACAAAGATCCAACATAAATTCTATATTTGCAAAAACACCCTTTTTGTTTAAATCTTCACCAAATCGATTTTAAATAAATTTCAAATATATTAAATTCAAATGATGACCATGGAGAACCAAAATATCAGTAAAAACAAATTTTCATAGTTTATTTAAGATCCAAACGACTTTTTACATAAAAGCTCCTTTCTTTCGAGATATTTGTAAAAATAGTTTCTTTATTCAGAAAAATCCCAAAATTTAGAATACACTCCATAATAAGTATGAGAACTTATTAAAAATATAAAAATTGTATATGTACACCAAAATTATTTGCACGTGTTTCGCACGTGTAAAAAGATAAATCTTTTAGAAAATATTTTATTAAATTTTCAGTAAATCATTTTAATTCATTTTCAAATATTAAAATAATATTTGAAAATACGGGGTTCTACAAGAAATGTTCAAATTGTTATTTATTTCATGTATCATGTTGTAATTATAATTCCGCTACGTCGATGTAAACATTGTTGTATAAAAGTTTTAAATTCCTTATAAAATTGTACGGAGTAAAGTGTACAGATCCTATGGAACTTCGAATTTAGACTTATTTGGAATTCAGGGTGTTAAAGTTGCATACATCTGACGCTAGGATATAATACATCAATTTCTTTTACTTGGAAAACACACACTTAACTATCTTATTAATGTCGTGTGTGAATGTACACTTAGTCTTAATGCAGTTATTTATTATTTCATAAAACTAATGCAAACTTGTTCGAACATATGCATCCCATTCTACATAAATCCGAGGGCAAGCCCTAAACCGTTCTTCATCTTGTAAGTTTAGATCCCTCGTTATGAGTTAAACTACTATTGTAACTACGGTAAGTATCCTAGATGTTTTATGAATTATGAGCTAATGTCCAAACAGCCTGGAGGGGAATCCCATGTCATGACATGACGCATCATGTAGACAACCTTTGGGCAATTCGCCTCCGTCATGGAACGTCGGCACTACGTAGTCACCAAGCACCCCACAAGCATCGCCACGGTCCCGATAATTCCGGAGATGTATCCACGTCATGACATGACGCATCATGCAGACAGCCTGTGAACACTCTCACACCGTAGATCGGAGGCCCTCATACTTGTGTTTTTCCTCTTACTTTTATTACATCTTCACTATAGTGTAGTCCTTAGATATTTGAATCATGAATAAATTAACACTCTAGAGTTAGCGTTACCTCTACACAGGTCGTAAACATCAATTGTTAACCACGACCCAATCTTGGTCTTTTGTCAGAACATTTCTCTTCAAAATTTCATTCACCGATGTAAGGAGTTAGCTAAACTATAGTTTTCAACCTCTTTTCATTTTCACCAAAAATGAGTGTTTATACTCACAAATTTCCACATTTCATCATGATCTTTTTATTTCATTTTCTATGCACACTTGCATGTATTAAACATCAAATTTCATATTTAACTTACCACATCTCATAATTTAATCTTCACATAATTTCTTGCATTAACATTTTTCCTCTTTCTTTAATTATACTAAAACCATATTCTAAAGAAATTTATCAAGTTCTTTAATCCATTTTAATATAAAAACCACATTTAATCTTCACAAAATACATTAAAATGTTGTAGAATTATTTTTCATAAAGTCTAGATAATATATGAAGAATAATAGAATTTTTTCCCAATTTTTATTTTCACTTTAAAACTCTTAAAACTCAAAAAAAAAAAAAATTAAATTAAAGTGGGTCGGCGGATTCGAACCCAGAGCCAAACAAAACCCCCACCAAGCACCCCACAAGCGTCACCACGGTCCCAATAATTCCGGAGATGTATCCACGTCATGACATGACGCATCATGCAGACATCCTGTGAACACTCTCACACCGTAGATCCGAGGCCCTCATACTTGTGTTTTTCTCTTACTTTCATCACATCTTCACTATAGTGTAGTCCTTAGATATTTGAATCATGAATAAATTAACACCCTAGAGTTAGCGTTACCTCCACACCGGTCTTATACATCAATTGTTAACCATGACCCATTCTTGATCTTTTTTCACAACATTTCTCTTCAAAATTTCATTCATGCCGATGTAAGGGCATAGCTAAACTCTAGTTTTTAACCTCTTTTCATGTTCACCAAAAATGAGTGTTTATACTCACAAATTTTCACATTTCATCATGATCTTTTTATTTCATTTTCTATGCACACTTGCATATATTAAACATCAAATTAAATATTTAACTTACCACATCTCATAATTTAATCTCCACATAATTTCTTGCATTCATATTTTTCCTCTTTATTTAATTATACTAAAACCATGTTTTAAAGAAAATTTATCAAGTTCTTTAATCCATTTTATTATAAAAACCACATCCAATCATCACAAATTACATTAAAATGTTGTAGAATTATTTTTCATAAAGTCCAAATAATATATGAAGAATAATAGAATTTTTTTTCCTAATTTTTATTCACTTTAAAACTCTTAAAAACTCAAAAAGAAAAATATTAAATAAAAGTGGGTCGGCGGATTCGAACCCAGAGCCAAACAAACCCCCCGCCCAGCTACAGTAACAGACCCAAAGTGCACCCGAAGACCAATAAGTCCAAAGTGACTAACTGATATGATTATGCTTACTTAATTTATATGTTAATTGTACTGCGTTTTGAGGAAAATCAATATTTGATAAAAAAATAGAGCCTCTTCAAGACTCGAACTTAAAACCTTATACACTGTACACAGTCCTATACTCACACCGGAAGCCAATATACCCAAATTAATTCTCTGTTATAAAAAGAAGATGAAAAAGCTTTATACTTTCTATCTGTTCATAAAATTTTCCTTTACAACTTCGATTTTCTCAATGAACTTATATCTTTCAATTCAAAATTTTCCCAGAATATTCCCTTTAAATATACAGTATAACAGTGATTAAAAACTCTTAATTTCGACATTAAAATAAGTTTTCTTTACAATTTATATTATTGACTTAAAATAAAACTATGGTTTACTTTCAAAAGAACCAATATAAATCCACTAAATGCATGTTCTTGTTCTCTTTTAATTCTACAAGAGTTTATCAATCTTTTTCTTTTATCACACTAACATGTATATAACAACAATTTACGTATTTTATCAACTAAACACGGCAATACCTATTTATCTCAATCTACAACTAAACATAGCAATATCCATTCATCTACAACTAAGCCATTCATTTAACAAGATCTTCACACAAGCATGGTTCATTTAAAAATAGATATTCTAGCATGAATTTCGTTAATAGGACCCCATGATGAGTTTCAATTCACTAATCATAATCAAAATTTTCTCTTTTTCTCTACTAGTCTCTTTAGGCAATCACATGGAAATTTTACTAGTTTCTCTTACATGTTCATGAAATTAAATTCCTAGCATGGTAAATACATTAGAAGTAGAGAAATCACCCACCTTCTTGGAGAAACAAAGAAAACTCCTAAAGAAAACTCTATGAAAGCACGATTGCCTTCCCTTCTCTTCCTAGATTGTGCAAAATCCGAGCCACCTCCTTGTACAAAATCCGAGCCTTCTCCTCCTCTTGCTTGCCTGCCTCCAATGGAAAGGAATACACACTCTCTTTCTTTCTCTCACACAATTTTTCTTCTCACTCAATCTTTTTCTCACAAAGCCTTTTTCTTTCTCTTTCACTTTAAAATTATCTAAGTGTAAGTGATAAAGAAAGACAAGGGAGGGGTATTTATACACATCTCAAGAGCAAATGAAGGGATGAGCTGAGTTTGGATGAAGGGCTAGGATACAATTGGGAGTTAGAAGAACCACCCATCATCAAGCAACCAACTCTCCATTCTCTCCATTCCTCCCACTCCATGAATGGCCGACCACCCCCTTGTTCCATTGCACATGCATGTGCAATGCTTGTGTCATCACATGAACACTAGTTGTTTGTTCATTTAATTGTTAATTAATTTGTTACATGATCATGTCTACCATACAAGTTGTCTTAATTGACATTAGAATTAACTAGTGGGCTAATTTAGTGGGCTAAAATCCATGAGCTCTTAATTAATTAATCAATTAATTAATTTTAAGTGGGCTAGAATTAAACTATTAGGCCTAAGAATTAATAATAAATAATAATAGGCTTTTTAAAAGAGAATGAAAATATTTTTTCATGACATTAAAATAATTTTTAAAGCCAAAAACACACATTAATTTGCACGTACGAAACACGTGAAAAGAAATGAAAATTTTATATTTAATTATTTGAAAATTCAGGATGTTACAACATTCCCTCCTTAGAATAGTTCCGTCCCCGGAACTACATTTAAAGAGTGAGAAAACAAAACATAAAAGAAGAAAGAAAAACAATACAATCAAACAAAGAGCCCGGGATGATCCTTCAGCATCCTCTCCTCGGATTTACAAGTAGCCTATTCAACCAACTGGTTTCTCCAGACTACTTTGACCATCAGTATCGTCTTGTTCTTCAAGACTTTCTCCCGACGATCCACAATCTCAACCGGCCACTCAATGTAGCCCAGATCTAACTACAAACCCTCCGGCACTTCGAGAAAATGGTAACTTGGGTTTGGAATGTAACCTCTCAACATAGACACATGGAAGAGATCATGCACCTGAGACAATTCTTCCAGTAACTCTAACCGGTAAGCAGTCTTTCCAATTCTCTTCAATATCTTATATGGGTCTATGAACCTTGGGGCTAGTTTCCCACCTCTGCCAAAACGATTCACACCTTTACTAGGCGATACCTTTAGGAAGACAAAGTCACCTTCCTCGAACTCAAGGTCCCTCCTCCGATTGTCGGCATAACTCTTCTGCCTACTCTGAGCATCCACTAACCTCTTCCTGATCAAATAAATCTTTTCCGATATCTGCTGCACGATCTCGGGCGCAAACATCTGCCGCTCCCCTACTTCAAACCAGCAAACAGGCGTTCTGCACTTCCTACTATACGGTGCCATCCCGATACTAGTCTAAAAACTGTTGTTGTAGGCAAACTCTACCAGAGCTAGATGGCTCTCCCAACTGCCTCCAAAATCTATAACACAACACTAAAGTTATCCTCAAGAACTTGATTGACCCTCTCAGTCTGCCCATCAGTCTGAGGATGGAAGGCGGTGCTAAAATCTGTCTTAGTACCTGAGGCTATCTGAAGACTCCTCCAAAAATACGAAGTGAACCACGCATCTCGATCAGACACAATGGTCAAGGGAAACACCATGAAGCCTGAAGATCTCCCCAACATACAGCTCGGCTAACTTGTCCATAGACGAAGTGAGTTTCATTGCCAAAAAGTGGGCTGATTTGGTTAGTCGATCGACTATGACCCAAATCGCATCATTATCATTCGAACTCTCTGGCAAACCAATGATGAAATTCATGCTAATGTTATCCCACTTCCACTCCGAAATAGGGTAATAGTTGCAACAAACCTTTGGGCTTCTGATTCTCAGCTTTCATCTACTGACAAATCTCACACCTCGCCACAAACTCAGCCACGTCCCGCTTCAAACCTGACCACCAGAAATGTTGCTTGATGTTCTTGTATATCTTTGTGCTCCCGGGATGTATGGAAAAAAGAGTAGCGTGTGCCTCCTGAAGAACACATAGCCTCTGTCCAAACCACAACACTTCATCTCTGATCTGAAACTCTGAAAATCTGCCTGCACCAACCTGCTCCTTCATCTTCTGAATCTCTGCATCTTCCTTCTGACTTGTTGTAATCCTTTCATTCATCGTAGGCTGAAACCTCAGCTGAGCCAAAGATGCTCCCAAGCCTTGCAAAACTACCTCAATACCAGCCTGATCCAACTCTTTTGCAAGATGCCTCTGGGCCGTGATCAAACTGGCCTAAACTGCTTTTACGGCTAACTACATCAGCAACAACATTAGTCGTACCCTGGATGGTACTTAATCTCAGGACGCATGTCCTCAAGTACTTCCAGCGATCTCCGTTGCCTCTGATTCAGGTCCTTTTGCTGATAGATGTACTTCAAACTTTTATGGTCCGTATACATGTTTAATTTCTCACCGTACACGTAATGCCTCCATTGCTTCAAAGTGAAGATAAATCCAGCCAACTCCAGATTATGAGTCGGATAATTCTTCTCATACCGTCTTAGTTGCCTAGACCCATATGCGATTACTTTTCCATCTTGCATCAAGTCACACCCAAGCCCACGATGTGAAGCATCGCTATACACATCATACTCAATACCTACTCTAGGCAAAGCCAAAATGTTAGCAGTAGTCGATTTCTCTTTCAACTCCTGAAAGCTTGCCTCGCATTGCTCAGTTCACTTGAAATTTACATTCTTCTTGGTCAAACTAGTGAGCGGCACGGCTATCTGAGCATAGCCTTGAATAAACCTCCTGTAGTATCTAGTTAACCCAAGGAAAATTCTAATTTCCTTCACTATAGTAGGCCTTGCCCAATCTTTTACTGCCTCTATCTTTTGAGGATCAGTAGCCACTCCCTCCTTAGAAAGGATGTGACCTAGGAATGCCACTTCAGATTTTCAGAAATCGCACTTGGATAACGTGGCATACAACTCATGCTCTTGAAGCTTCTTCAGAACCTCGTCCAGATGCTCAGTGTGCTCCTCCTCTGACTTGGAGTATACAAGAATATCGTCGATAAACACCATAATGAAAGAATCAATAAATGGCCTCAGAACTCTGTTCATCATATTCATAAAGATTGCAGGTGCATTCGTCACTCCAAATGGCATAAGAATTCGTAATGCCCATGTCGAGTTCTGAATGCAGTCTTATGGACATCTTTTACTTTCACTTGAACCTAATGGTATCCCGATCGAAGGACTATTTTAGAGAAAACAGCTGCTCCTTGTAGACGATCAAACAGGTCATCAATTCGTGGAATAGGATATTTATTCTGAACAGTGACCTTATTCAGCTCCCGGTAATCGATGCACATCCTTATCGATCAATCCTTCTTCTTCATCAACGATACCGGTGCTCCCCAAGGTGACGCACTCAGCTGAATAAAACCTTTCCCCAAAAGCTCCTCAATTTGCCGTTTAACTTCATCCTGCTCCACGGGCGCCATCCTATACGGTGCCTTGGAAATAGGTGCACTCCCTGGCTGGATAGTGATGCTGAACACTACATCACGATGCGGAGGTAACACAGGCAAATCCTCCAAGAACACAGTCGAGTAATTCCGAACCACTGGAATCTACTGCACCTCCACCGGAACCTTCTTCTTGCTGATAACTGCCACCAAACCTGAACATCTCCTCTTCCCCTGGAAAGTGACTGCAGGACCTCTTGAAGCCATCACTATTACTTCCTTGGTCTTACACTAGATGTTCGCACTGTACACCGACATCCGATCAATGCCAATGAAAACATCGACCCCAGGATATTCAGTTCGATTAGATCAATACCGAAAACCATGTCCCTAATCTCAATCTCGCAGTCTACATAATACCGATCAGTGGTTAAAGTCTCTCCTGATGGAGTAGCTACTGCTAAGACCTTGCCTGGAAAGACCTTTGGTTCGACTCCGAAGACTTTAGCAAATTTAGGAGATACAAAAGTATGTGAGGATCCAGTATCGAACAGAACAACAACTTCTGTTCCATTTAATAAAAATTCTCTTGTTATATAATACACTCCTATTACATAGCAGTCTTTACTAAATAAACAGGGAAAAGAGCAACAGAAAATTCTAAACATTCGCCCCAATACCAGTAATGACGTGATCCACTTCATAAGCGTTGGCCTCAGTCAAAGCGAATACTCATCCCTGCTGGTACGGCTTCTTCCCAACTTGCTGCGTTGGTGCCTTTCGGGCGACATCTCACAGCTTGGGGCATTGAGATATGTAATGACCTGTCTCTCCACAATTGAAACAAGTCACCAAAGGAGGTCTCGCCCAACCATTTCGGGGTCCTCCAGCAACATTGAAAGCGTTCGCCCCCGTAAGTTTGAACCATTAAGCTGGCGGCTGCCCCTGACGTTCCCAAAAACTGTGGGTCTCTTTCTAACATTCCAATTGCTCCTCCTATTTTGGGTGACATGAAACTAATCCATATCCTCCTCTGTAGCTGCAGCTCGCTTGATTAACTTGTCAAACATCCTGATACCAAGGGGTATCATCCTTGATCTCAGACTCGGCCTCAATCCGTGCTCGAACTTCTGAGATTTCTTCGCTTAGTCCGTCACAAGTTCGGGTGCATACGTCGAAAGTTGAGTAAACCTTGTCTCATAATCCCTGACAGACATGCCTCCCTGCTGCACTGCTAGGAACTCCATCGCTTTCTTCTCTTGGATGTCAGATGGAAAGTAGTGACCACAGAACTCTTCCAAGAATTCCTTCCTGCCGATAATATCATTTCCCATAGTTTGCGTCATGGACTGCCACCATACAGCTGCGTCCTTCTCAAGCTGCAATGTAGCCAGCTTCACCTTGCTACTGTCTGGAGTTTCCAAGACTTCAAAAATAGTCTCGACTTGCCTAATCCAATTGTTAACTGCATCTGGGTCTGACCTCCCTTCAAACACTAGCAACTTCATTCGCTTGAATGATTCTACAAGTTTGATCGCCTCAGGAACTGGATTTGCAAGCATCACCCCATGGTTTTGGTTCATGGCAATGGTGTTGATGGTCTGATAGACCATGGCCAACTCCGTTTCCAAATTGACTCCACAACTGGGCCCTTCTCCATTCCTTGCTCTTCTTCGAGCCATACTCTGATTCAAAAGATCCATTAAATTCGAAGTTGAAAACATGAATTTAAATCAACTTTTTCATTTCATTGAATTCAAAATTTGTACATTCAAATTTAAAACATCGTCTGACATCAAGCGAAAAACATCGAGATGATACAACATTCTAATCCCTACGGTTCCTCTTGTCTTTCCTAAGCTCTTCCCGTAGTTCTGCTATCTCTTCCTTCAGCACATCATACATGTTCTTTCTCTTTTCGAGTTCCAAACACGATGACTGAGGGTTGCAATATTCTTCTTGAACTTCGCACTGGGCCTGCAATTGGGGTCTGCTCTCTCCTTATGAGTCTCCACCTACCTCTGAAGAGATTCGATGCGATCTCTCGGAACTAGTTCTTCCTCGTCAGATGAAATGTCTGATGAGTCCTGAGGCGGAGTGATCTCTCGGGACTCGGGCCATTCTCCTTTGTATTCCTCGGGATCTTCTTCGTCGGAATCTCCTTGTCCAGGGTAGTAGTCCTCTTCAATTATTTGCCAATCATCATCGCCTGCAGGGTCGTGGTGGTTCGCCATCTTTAGGGAGGGAGAAGAAGAAGCATCAATCATAGAGCAACACAAATGTAATCAGCTTACATTTAAATCTCTATACCCATCTCACACTCTAATGTCCACTCTAGGGTGTTGTTCCTTATAAATTTGTACTACTTGGAAACCTGTCTCTGATACCACTCTGTAACACCCTAAATTCCAAATAAGTCTGAATTCGAAGTTCCACAGGATCTTTACACTTCACTTCGTACAATTTACAAGGAATTTAAAACATTTATACAACAATGTTTACATCTTCGCAGCGGAATTATAATTATAACATGATACATGAAATAAATAACAATTTGAACATTTCTTTAAACAGCATTCCTTATTTAGTTCTTTCATTCATTTTATCCTGCATGGAAACTGTGGGCACGTCAACATATAAAGTAAGTAAGCATATAAAGTAAGGTCTCATGTTCGAGTCTTGAACAGGCTCTGTTTTTATCAAAAATTGATTTTTTTCTTAAAACGCAGTATAGTCAACATATAAAGAGCATAATCAAATCGGTTAATCACTCTGGACTTATTGGTCTTCGGGTGCGCTTTAGGTCTATGATTGTAGCTGGGCGGGGGGTTTGTTTGGCTCTGGGTTCGAATCTGCCGAACCACTTTTGTTTATTTTATTTTATTTTTTTGAGTTTTTTAGAGTTTTAAAGTGAAAATAAAAATTGTGAAAAAATTCCATTATTTTTCATATATTATCTAGACTTTATGAAAAATTACTCTACAACATTTTAATGTATTTTGTGAAGATTGGATGTGGTTTTTATATTAAAATGGATTAAAGAAATTGGTAAATTTTCTTTAAAATATGGTTTTAGTATAATTAAAGAAAGTGGAAAAATGTGAATGCAAGAAATTATGTGGTGATTAAATTATGAGATGTGGTAAGTTAAATATGAATTTGATGTTTAATATATGCAAGTGTGCATGGAAAATAAAATAAAAAGATCATGATGAAATGTGGAAATTTATGAGTATAAACACTCATTTTTTGTGAACATGAAAAGAGGATAAAACTAGAGTTTAGCTAAGTTCTTACATCGACATGAATGAAATTTTGAAGAGAAATGTTGTGATAAAAGACCAAGATTGGGTCGTGGTTAACAATTGATGTTTAAGACCGGTGTAAAGGTAACGCTAACTCTAGGGTGTTAATTTATTCATGTTTCAAATATCTAAGGACTATACTATAGTGAAGATGTGATGAAAGTAAGAGAAAAGCACCAGTATGAGGGCCTCGGATCTACGGTATGAGAGTGTTCACAGGATGTCTGCATGATGCGTCATGTCATGACGTGGATACATCTCCGAAATTATCAGGACCGTGGCGACGCTTGCGGGGTGCTTGGTGACTACGTAGTGCCATCGTTCCATGACGGAGGCGAATTGTCCATAGGTTGTTTGCATGATGCGTCATGTCATGACGTGGGAGTCCCCTCCAGGCTGTGTGGAACATGGGCTCGTAATTCATAAAACATCTAGGATACTTACTATAGTTATCGTAGTAGTTTAACTCATAACGAGGGATCTAATCCTACAAGATGAAGAACGGTTAAGGGCTTGCCCTCGGATTTATGTAGAATGGGATCCATAAGTTCAAACAAATGTGCATTAGTGTCATGAAATAATAAATAACTGCATTAAGACTATGTGCACATTCACACATGACATCAATAAGATAGTCCCCCTTATCTTTGTTTGTGTTCAAGTGTGTGTTTTCCAAGTAGGAGAAATTGATGTATTATATCCTAGCGTCAGTTGTATGCAACTGACGTGTCCACAGTTTCCATGCAGTATAAAATGAATGAAAGGACTAAAGAAGTAATGTTGCTTAAAGAAATGTTTAGATTGTTATTTATTTCATGTATCATTTTGTAATTATAATTCCGATGGGTCTATGTAAACATTGTTGTATAAAAATTTTAAATTCCTTGTAAAATTGTACGAAGTGAAGTGCAAAGATCCTGTGGAACATCGAATTCAGACTTATTTGGAATTTGGGGTGTTACAGACGGGATCAACGGAAGGTGAAGTGTTTGGGCGGGAAGTTTGGAGGCCGAGGAGAGAGAATTTCACCAGGAGAGAGAAAGAGAGGAGAGAGGAGAGAGAAATTGGCGACTAGGAATTGTATTTTTGTATTTTTTTAGGGTTTGTATTAAGGTTGTATTTATAGAATACAATTAGATTGTTGGGTTATTGTGTTAGGATCCAATAATAGTGGGTTTTGGGTCAAGAAATAATTGCAATTGGGTTTTGGGCTTCTAGATCGAATAGGGAAGTAAACTATCCAATAAAATAGGATTTATAACAAAATATAATTTGTATTACAAGATAGAAAATTATTTGAAATAACTAGAAATACAATTAATAAATAGAACTGGATTTTTTATAACCAATCTAAAGTAATAATAATAATAACAATAGCAATAATAATGACATGTATCAAATTAGGATTTGAGATTAACAATTTATTAAAATTCAAATAGTAATAATATAAAATATAAATAGTCGATCAATTAGAAATAGAAAATAAAGTTAAAAAATACTATTATTCGAAGTAAATATAATTTTTGATTCGAAAAGATTTTAATAGAAAGTCCAAAATAAATTTAAAACAAAAATAGATTTATAAATAATCAAAATACAATAAATATTCAGAAAATATTTATTTACGGGAACGGGGGTTATAAATGCCCCGAATCCCAAACACAGGTGATTCGTAGAAAAAACGTAATCTTTACTTCAATTTGTTACAAATTTACAAGGAATTTAAAACTTTTTCATTTACAACATGTTTGTTACAAAAATACACAACGGAAGTTACAACAGAATATACAACTCTAACATTCAACAACTTTAATCTGAAATAATCATTAGCATCAATTCATCTTTAAGCCTTTTGCTAATCCAAGTCCTGCACTGGAAAACTGTAGGCACGTCAGTTGCATACAACTGATACAATGCTATAATACAGTGATTCTCTTACTTTAGCAAACACAAACTTGAATGCACAATAAAGTGTAAAAAGTGACTATCCTAAACATGTCAGTGTATGATATGACCTAATGTCTAATGCAGACATTACACTACGATGCACTAATGCACACTTTTTCGGATTCTATGCATCCCATACTATATAGGTACGAGGGCAAGCCCTTATCGTACTCCTCATTATAGGGTTTAATCCATCGCTATGAAATCCTACTACGGTGACTTATGTAAGGTTTTGATATCCTGTAAGTATCTAATACCACCCCGATAATTCTTGAGAATCACTCTCCAACCGCGAGTTGTAACCCCGATAATTCTAGAGGTGAAACCCACACCGCGAGCTATGACCCCCATAATTCTTTAGCGTCGTTCTTCCACCACGAGTGATTTTCGGACATCACGCCTCACACTCCGATAATTTTGGAGATGAAACCCACACCGCGAGTCATGGGTACCTCATCACACAAATACCCCATGAGTGTCGCCTCGATCCCGATAATTATTAAGAAATAACTCCAACCGCGAGTGATTTTGGACATATTTCCTCACACTCCGATAATTTTGATGATAATCTCCCACAGCAAATCATATGAGGCCATCATATTCATGTTTGTCCATACTTCATCACATCTCCCCTTAGTAATCATCACAACCTAGAGCTAGCTTACCCTACCAGACTTAAATCAACATGAGAGAAAGTTAACCCACACTGGCTACTTCTCAAAGAGAAAGTTAACCCACACTAGTTACTTCTCAAATTTTCATTGTTCACAAAATGCCGGTTACCAAGGGTCTCGCCTAGCCTCTAGATTCCAACACATGTCACTATGAAGATCATATGTGTTATATCTAACATCAACATAAAAAATTTATTCATTAACAATAATTTCTCTTTATCCACTTTCTTTATGAAGTATTCAACTTCTCATAACAACATTTGATAACAATTTCTCAAATTAAACTCTTGTAACAATTTCTTGGTTAACCAACCAAACTATTCACTTTAATAAATTCCCAATGTTCTTTTGATTAATACAACCTCTTTCATGTTTATCTATACTTCTAGTATATTAATAGAAAAATCCCTTTTAAGATTTTTTTTAGATTAATCACTAGAGGTTCTTTATTTCCAACTCATAATCATGCCTTAATTTTATTGTAAACCAACTCTTAATGTCTTTAACCATATACATTTTCTTCTTAAACTTGAATTCAAAACAAAACTAATACATGAATATGATTTTAAAATTCTCAAAAAATATTTTAGAATAATATGAAATAATTTCAAAGTATTCTAATAATATTCTATAATATTTCTACGAAGTTTCCCAAATTTGAAAACTTAAACAATCTCACAAAAAAAAAATTAAATAAAACCCAAAACTAGACACCCGGAATCGAACCCACGCCAACAGCAACCCCAAGAGACCCATACCAGTGAGCCACTCACAAATTATGATAAAAATCCCACTGAGTGGTTTTTATAACCAAAACACGCCATTTGATTTTATTTCAAAAATTTCCAAAAGAGGCAGAGCCTCCCAGGCTCGAACCCGAGCACAGCCAGAGGCGCCCAAGCCCCTTGCGCTCACGCGCTAACCATTATGCCCAAGAATCATACCTGATAATATAGGTGTTGAATTTCTTTTAACTCCTCTTTCTGTTTCATCTCATTTTTAACTCCTTCATTCAATTCTGCTTATTCTTTTCTCTCAATTTAATTGTTCATAAATTAAATTTCTAAATTTTCAGAAATGATTTCTCACTAATTTTATTCATATTAGAGTGAAATTATACATAAATATTGTAAATAGTAATTTTTGAGAACCTTCATAAACATATACTTTTATTTATCATCAAGACTAAATGAATATAATTTCCTTTAGCCATTTATTCTGAAGTTAAGGAAAATTCACGTCTCTCTTTTTGAATTATAACCTACCCCAATTTTGTACATGAAACTTAACAACTTTATGTACATATATACACAATTCATATAATCTAATCGTGGCATACTATTATGTGCCTAACAACACTACACATGTTCTTAAACAGAATTTCAATTTGACAACCTAACAATTCTATGATGAAACTTTCAACTAGTATACATTAATTCTCGTATTTCATTACTGCTAAAGATTCTAGATAACAACACAACGTGCATTACAAAAGTGACTGAAGAACTCATGTCAATTGTCTATTTCAAGCATAATCTACCTATACATGCATACTACAATAATTTAAAAAGTAAAAGAGACATCCACATTTTTCTTGATGCAAATTGTAAATAAAACTCGTAGAAAATTGCTCCAAGCTCTAACAAAAGTAGCCTTCTCCTCCTCAAGCAAAGAAAACTCGAAACCTCCTTCTCTTGAAAAATCTGAACTCCTCCCTCAAGCCTTCTCTTCTAATTTGTTTTGATCTTTTGTGTGTTGTTCATGTTAAAGGAGGTGGGTATTTATAGGAGTATTGTGTGGTTGAGATGACTCCCACTGCTCAAATAACTACCCACCTTCTCACAACTCTCTCCCACTCTCTCCACACTCCAAGAATGGCCGACCAATCCCGCTAGTGCACAACACGTGCATGTGCACCCTATGTGCACACTACTTCTCACATTCTATTATTAATTGTTATCTCTACTACTATAATGGGAGAAGGCCTTAGTGTAATTTGTCCTTCTACCAACCCGTGTAACACACGTGCATTAATTTTTACATTTTAAAAAAATATGTATTTATTAAGCCGTGCAACGCACGTGTAAATTACTAGTTAATTTAGTTGTAGGTGTATGTTACATGACAAGTGTACTAGACTTTAAAATGGGTATTTAAATGTAGAATTAATTATGGGCCTCAATTTGTAATTAATTTCTTAGTGGGCTTCAAATTAGATTTTAGGCTTATTGGATTAAATAAAATAAATCATACAAGTGTGACAAAATAAAAGAGAAGAAAAATGTGTACAATTGTAGAAAATTTTAGGGACTAAAATGTATAAAATTTTACGTGCAATGCACATGCAAAAATATTAAAATTAAATTTTTTCTGGAATGTTACAGCTCCCCATCTTCCAAAATGACCACCACGTTGCCACCTCATCCCCACCATCAACCCGTCCCCCGATGCCCCGACCGCGTGACCACCGTTCGCCCATCTCCGATGCCCCACCGTTTGCTGTCTCACCCGCAACCCCATCAGCAGCTCCACTGCCGACCACCTCGTTGCTGTGATTTTCTTCGAATCCAGTAATCTCTTTCCACTTCTCTATTATTTATGATACTGCCAATCATCTCTAGAATGTTAACTGCATTTACTGTCGTCTAGAAATATTGAGTGTGCGTGCTTCTACTTGCTAATTAGAGAATAAATCTTTATTGTAGATCTTACATGCTAAGAACGATTGAGTGTAATTGTTGATTGTTAGGATTGAATTTTTAATTGAGCTTGTTAAACTATTTCATATCTTGAAAATCTATCAAACCAATTAGTAGTTTAATTTCTGACTTAATCTGTATTATATGTTGGTAAACTTAATTTTTTAATATTCTTGAAAATTCTCTACTTAGGGTTAAATTTACATGAGGACCACTATGGACCAGCAATTTAACTATACTGTGTAAGAAATAACAACTATACCGGATGCAAGTGCAAAAAGATGTGTGGCCAACAGAAGAGTTGCAGCTTCTTCAGAATAAAGAATTTAAGGATATTGATGAGAAATGCAGTAGAAAAATGCAAGAAATGTACGAAGAACATGGGCACTATTTGCACTGATAGTATTACCGGAGTTCTATTCGTTTTAAACCATTAAAGAAAGAGAAAGTTGTGCTTTGCCCCTTGTGCACACTAACAGATCTAGACCCAAACATCTGCTATGGTTTAAAGTTTAAACATCCACCATTTGATAGGTATTATGCAAAGCCTTCAGGTTTAGCCTTTAACTTTACTTTTACCAGTGTATATTATATTATACGACGCAATATTATGCAGCTGAACCCGTCTTCATTAGCACTGTTTATAAACAAGTACGTATATAGCATACATAAATATGTATAATTCCATCTGATGGATGCTGTGCTCTAGTTCTTTCCAATTAGAATTCGAATTTGCATTAAAGAACTCCATATATAAGTTAAAAATTCAAATGCCATAAAGGATGCTTGGGAAACTTTGCACCCTCCATATACTCAAATTTAAACATGAATATGAGCCAGAAATTGATATATACATGTACATGAGTTTAAGTATGAAGGACTTTTAGTGAATGAATTAGTAACAGGAAGTGAATAAGTAGTAATCTTGATAATAACTTAATGTGCTAAAATAGTTCTTAATAAAACCTAATAAAAGAAACAGGTTTTCTAATAATACAACTATTAATGAGGAGAGATTTTTCATTTAGATAACTAACAGGGAAACACAATAACTAAGCACACTTACCAGCTAGAACCACTAAGCAAACATACTCGGAACATAAAAACAACAGTAATAGCATATTAATTGAGAATATTATAAAAAACGAAAGCAAAATCAAGCATGATCAATGAGAAAAAATCACTTCTCATTTCCGCATCACCAAAGATGATTGGATTAGCAAAGCCAAAAAATGAGCCGAAGAGTGATTGATTGCCAAGAAGAAAATGAGACATAATGCACAGAAGTACGTATTAGTTTTCACTTATTGGGTTACTGAAAGAGATTAAACATTCAGTAATTGCATAACTCACCACAATCTTTATGTTCAGTTTATCCCTCTCCCTGAACACAGTATCCAGCTCCATCTTCCCAATCTCACTCCTCACCGTCGTCTCTGCAGCTGCCTCACCCTAAGGATTAGGTAGGAGCGTATCTGAGTTTTAGAGGGCCCTAAGCAAGTTTTCAAATGGGGCATTCTGAAAGTTGACAAAATAAAAATGAGAATTATTTAAATACAAACAAACTTGGAGGCTTGGAGGACAAACTATTTAATTGAAATTAAATTTATATATATGCTTTAAAAAAAAATTAATTGATAACGTACGCATTTTACATGAAATGCCTCATGGCAAAAAGAAACTCGGACAAACTATAACAATAAAAAAGAAATATGTCATCTCAACTATTTTAAAAGGTCTTACTTGCTATATTTAAATATTTAACATCGCATATACAATCCATGTTCACCAAAGCAAGCTCATTGTTTGCATTCAAAATTGGCCTACAAAATAAAACACACAACAAAATATCACATAAACATGACTCTTCTCACATTTTTAGAAGCAAAATCATTGGTTAAGCCTTGATAGTCGAGCTTTCCTATTAGATCATGTTCAATTGATAACATGGCTAATTCATTCAGCCTTTCTTGTGACATTGTTAACCGAAGATGAGTTTTGATCAAATTCAACTTTGAAAAACTTTTTTTCCGCAGATGCATGTCACGTCCCGCTTTCTAAAAAAGAGAATATGGAATATGGATACCTGACTAAGTCCAGCAAGCGATTTTCATCATCCATAAGCTGTCAGAATCTTTATAACATTTCACAAGAATAACAAGAAGTAAGCAAGAAAAATCAACCATGCATGCATAAATGAATCAATATGCCAACATGATTTACTTGAAGCAAAATTTAATAATTCTCAAATAAAGGAACAAGTTATAAATTCTGGGTCACATTGCCAAATATAAAATTCATGTAACAAATTACATTTATTCAAGAATAGCAGAAAAGTAAATTTTAGCAAAAAACTCCAGCAACTAGAATCTTAGATCACCTACTCCATCGGGCAGCTGATCACCATAATCTGCAATTTAGCAAGTTGCAGGAAAAGGGAAAAGAAAACAAAACACTCGTCAATGCAACTTACGGGCCGCTTGTAGTGCAGACATAAGTACAAGAAAGATAAACAAGAATAGAGTGATAGCGGATGCAAGTATAGCATGGAACGGATGTAACAACAAAATAGAGGACTAACTCCAAAATCAAGAACAGAAACAACTAGCATGACAAGATGAACGAGTGTGAGTGGTTTGTAACAAGTTTCAAGTACCAAGTAAACGAGTAACAGGTAACATGTGTCAAGAATCAAGTATCATGTACAAGTAACAAGTAGTAAGTGTCAAGTGATCATGTTCAAGTCTTGTATCTAGTCCTAACTAGGTAGCACTTCATGCATCCCAGGTTTTTACCACATGGTTGCTACATTCAAACAGTTACATTTTAGATTTCATAGTGGATCATAGAGGACAGTGTATTCAGGAACAAGCTCCAAGTATCAAGTATCAAGCTTCAAGTAACAAGTATCAAGCTCCAAGTAACCAAGTAATACGTGTCAAGTGTACAAGTGTCAAGTAATCACGTGTCAAGCTCCAAATAACCAAGTATCAAGCTCCAAATAACCAAGTAGGATCTATGAATCCTTTTCCGAGTACACGTTTCTGTATTTTCCACTATTAGATCTTTTCCTTTAAACCCAGGATCAGTTTCTTGTTACTATTACTCAAGCAAGCATGAACGTGCACAAACAAGTCAAAAAACATGGTAAGACAACAAGGGACAAATACAAGTTGAACAAAGGACATGAACGGGTGAAAAATGACTCAAATTAGACTAAGACAACGATAATTCTAGTTCTGGACAGTAAGACAGTACTGCACCAAATCTGGGATTCCCGTTGCCACGAATATGCAAAACAGGATCCGTCAGAAAATCTGAAAAATAGACTATCGGCCGAATCCAACAAATATATATATAAGTCATATGTTAATTCACAAAAACAGGACTCAAAACAGAATTGAATCTAGAAAACATGTTCAGCCAGAAATCAGAAGTTTTAATTCATACACTGGAAAACGGCATAAAAACTAACTGGTTAAATCCAAAAAAAATCTGGGGTATTCCCTAATATGTCTAGTAACAGAAAATAAAGTTTTATAATTTTTCAACATAGATAGAATAGTCAAGTAAAATCAGAAAGCAGCAAGTTACAGCAAGTTTGTAAATCTGAAATCATAAATACAGCAGTACAGAAACAGCAATAGATTACAAAATATCAATCGAAATCTAGATCCGTCAAAAGGATGATAAGACAGATACAACAAGCTACAATTGTTATTCACAAAGTTTTTATAAACAACAAATAGAATCAGGTCGAAATTTAGGTTCTTTACTGAACAGCATGAAAATTCTGCAAATATAGTAGTTATTTGCAAGCATAGAATAGTTTATAAAAGTTATCAATTAAATCCACAAAAAATAAGGGTTAATCACAATCAACTCTAGTTGTACTCAGCAAAATATTGGATCCAAATATTTTCTTTAACATCAGTATAAAAATAATAACCATACAGAATTCTTATAAATCCGAATCTGGAATTTTTTACACCATTATAGTAAAACAGCAATAACTTGCAACTCACAAATCGAAACTGAGATCTGTCAGAAAGTCTGGAAAGTAGACAGAATTCTATATAATTCATATTCACAAATGTTTTTCATATACTGACCTTAATAGGGTATAAAATACTTAACAAAAATGGGGTAAGAGCAAAAACAGAAATTTTCTTTATGCATAAAATCAACTAGTTTATATAAAACACATCCAAATCATAACAAAAAACGCAATATAGTATACTAGATGTCCAAGCAACATGGTATAGGGTATTTAACACGTCTACAACAAGTTATACTACTAGTAACACAACAAGCATACGAGATCATACAACACCTCATAAATCACGAACAACATGCATGTATACATCAAGAGTCTATTATATCTAAGTTATTTCATGTCATGTGTATAATGTGACAACTACGGGCGGATTAACACATAGAGAAAAGATGTAACAAGGGTTTCTTGGGTATAGATCTTGAAGCAACTACACTACAGGCGATATTTAGTACTTGTATTATACAACAAAAAGAATACAAGTTACTTGCCTTATAGTCGACGACGAAAACGATGCAAGAACGAGAATAACAGGTACGGATTCCCGGGCACGAACTCAACGAATGACTTACGAACAAACACACGAACTACGAGCACACGAGATCACACGCAAAAACAAAGCAACACTCGCACATAAGGGGAGAAAGAGAGAAACCGGGCGTGCACCAGGGAACGACTGAACGGCGAGGGGAGAATGGTGACGGCAGCGACAGTGGCTGGTGTTGCGGATGTTCTAGTTTGTTGACGGGGGAAAGGAGAGCGGCACAGCTGCTTTTGCTGCTGCTCTGTAGGAGGAACATGGTGCGGGGGAGACAGGGTTGTGCTGCGTCGCTGCGTGGAGTCTGCTGGTGCCTTCGGGAGGAGCACAGGGCTGCTGTGCTGTCGTTGTGGAGGTGCGTTGGGAGGTGCACGGGATGGACCGGAGGCACTGCAGTCGAGAGTAGGGCTCATAGGGGACTGGCGCTGTAGTCGTGCGGCGCCATGACAGGGCCAGGAAGAGGGGATAGGGGTGACCGGGTGCAGGAGGATCGGGATAGAACCAAAGATAGGGCGGCTAGGGTTTTAAATGTATAGGGAGATGAGCAGGCTAGATAAATAGGATGTATATATATATGTAGTTTATTAGGGTTTCATGCTAACGGGTTGGGCTTGGGTGCAAACTGGTATTAGAGCTAACGGGTTGGGGATTTTGTAAGAGTAGGGTCTTTTGTTAATGGGTATTAAGACCCATGAGGCCAATAGGATAGGATTTAATTGGGTTTTGGGATTAATGGATCCAAAAAGAAATTAGAATAGGGTTTTTATTAAAAGATTCAACAAGAGGTACAGGTTTAAATTGAGAACCTCCAATAAAGAAGTGGAAACAAAATGAGTAAATAAAATAGGACATGATCAATTAGAATAATGGGGATAAAAAATATTGGTCCGATCAAACAGAGATGAAAAAATACAAGACAATTGAATCAAGAAGATTAAATAAAGGCAAAAATCAAATAGATAAATATATTGAAAGAAATTGAATATCCAATACATGGTTCAAAAAAAGACGGAGAAAAATACAAGATGAATAAATACACAATAAAAGAAAATACATCGAAAATACAGAAAATAGAAAACAGGGGTTACAATGCAACTGTAATTGGTACAGTCAGCAAAATTCTATAAGCTATCCACGCATTAGGAAAACCAATATTGCGATTTCTTTCTTTCATAAAACTTAGTACTTCATCTGGTATAGCTTCCTTTAAAATTTTCAACTCTAAAAACAAGTTTCCTCCATCAACATCTGAGACATCGCCTTATTTCAAAAAGTTTTCAGGATTCAGACAATTACTCTTCAAACTACCATCACTTGCATAATTTAACTTCTTCAAATCAAGTAGAAATCCAAATATCTTTTCATATTTTTTAAATTGTTCAAACCTACTCCTTAGAGAAGAAAGAGCTTTGTTCTACAATAAATACGAAGTAATTAACTTTAAAGGATTCTTCAGCTGATTGTATCACATCTTCACTGGAACTTTCATGAAATTATTTTTTTCCTTTAACCAACCGTTTTTCATAAAATACTGCCTCAATGCCCATTTTATTTGCCATTTCTTTAGCTTCAACCATTGCTTCATCAAAACCAGTTTCTCTATATTTTAAAAAAAAAGTGAAATGAGCATTTTTAATTCTTCTATTGCGACATCAATATTCATATTTGCACTTTGAAAAAAATTGCTCATAGAGTTGATTGTAAATATTAAATTATGCCAAATAATCATGCCAAATAAAAATTCAAAATTCTCCATTTCATTTTGGCTAATGATGCAGCTTCACTAATTACTTTAGGATCATCATTAGAATTGGTTACATCAATTAAAACAACTTTTATTTGTAAAGGTTGATCTTATAGCTTTAACACTTTTAATACGAATCTCCCAACGTGTTTGTGACAATGGTTTAAGTGTTAGGCCTTTCAAATTATCTTTGAAAATTTTCCAACGCTTTGTAGAAGCCGCAAATGAACAATATATGTGTTGTAAATTCCAAAAAAATAGGTAGTTTTAGCACAAGAGTTAGTCATATCATAAAAAGCAAGATTAAGACTGTGCAGCATGGAGCATAAAAGACTCTAGAATTAATTTCAAGTAATCTTTTTTGTACACATTTATGTTTTCCTTTCATATTAGATCTATTGTCATATCCTTGTCCTCTAATATCATCAATATTAAGTTGATTAGTCTCTAATTCACTTTGAAGCTCTTTAAAAAGTCCAAGACCTGATGTATCGTGCACTTTCAAAAACCATAAAAAAAACTCTTCTACTTTGATTAGATTTAAAGAAACATCCACACAACTTACAACTAGTGACATTTGTTCTTCATGGCTTATAACCGGAGTACAATCAAGTGAAATTGAAAAATACTTTGCTTCCTTAATTTTCTTCAAAATTATATTTTTAATCTCATTCGCCAACATTTGAATCAATTCATTTTGAATACTATGACCAAGATAATGATAATGGATTTCACTTCTATCAATGCGTCTAAGGTGTTCTTGCAATACTAGATCAAACTCACCAATCATTTCAATAAAACTTAAGAAGTTCCCATTATTTCTATGATAAAGTTTTTCAAAGTGTCCACAAAATTACTTATTGTTTTTAGCGAGAGTATTCACAAGAGCAATTATCCTCACTAATACTTGCCTCCAATGTTCCCTCTTTGTTAATCTCTTCTTGCACGCTTTTATAAATTGATTAATTCTTTTTCAATCTAACTTCCAATTCAAGCAATTTACTTAAACAAGCAAGCCGATCACAACTGGTTTCATGTTTCTTAAGACTTTGACTAATATTTCTCCAATCATTATATTTTTCGAAACCAAACGAGAGACTTTTGTTTGTTGCGTAAACAATTTACAGCAAAAGCAAAAAACATTGTCTAAGGAATTTGAATAAACCAACCAAACTCTATCTTGTTTCTCTCCGTTTTGTAATTGTCTAATATAGTATGAGCAAGAGAAATATCTATTGAAATTATTTAGAGGAAAGTTGATATCATTAACTCTAATTGGATATTTTATTACAAATAAATCTCTAAAATCTTGATTAACAGTCCCCCATTTTCCTGGATCATAATTTAAATGTTCATATTCTTTGTGTACATATTCATTATGATCAATTTCATTTACCAGTTTATTAACTTGATTAGCTTCTTCATTTACCAATTTTTCAAGTCCATCATCATCCTTATGCTCCTCATTCACTACATGTTCAAATTCCTCATCATTTGATTCATTATATATTCCTCATCAACTAAATCTTGAGGTTCAACACTTTGACTATCCAAATTAGTTTATTTAGTATTTAAAAAAAACTTGTCCATTGCACCCTTTTGAGATTTGGTCAATTATTCAATTCTTTGTTTTTTTTTGTCTTTTTTCATGACTGGAATCATACTTTCTAAAGACATGTTTCAAATATTAAATCAACAATACAAAATTTAAATAACAAAGTTAAGGAACAATAGTACATAGTTGCAGCTTCCAAATTTCATTTTTACTTGAAATCTTCAACAATTTTCTCCAATTTCAATCCCAAATAAAAAAAATGAATACTTCTTCTCCAAATGAATTCTAAAATTATAAACTAAAAATACTAAAATTAATAATTAAATAATTTTGAGACAACAAAAATTATACTTTACTAATCACTTACACTTAGACACTTGTTATTTCACTACCAAAGCTTTAGTATTTAAGAACATTAAAAAAAAGCAACCTAGAAGCTTCATTATTTGAATTTTGATCAATAACAAGCTAATCATTACCCAAACAGGCTAAACTCAACATAATCCCAAATACCCAACTACAGTACAAATTATTCAGCAGTCAGCAACACAATAGAAATTTTTTAATGTTTGATTTGGGACACAACACAATACAAATTATTTGACCTTCTACAGTACAAATTTTTTAATGTTCTCACTTCTCAAATACACAAGTAATTCTTTTAATGTTTTTTTAATGTTCTCAGCAACACAATAGCCCAAAACTTCAAGTCATCACAGAGCCAAATTACATGGCTTTGTGCTTGCATAACTTAATAACTTCTTGTAAGACAGGGATTCAACGATAAAAAAGTATCAGTAAGTGGGACAAAAATTTTGCATAACTCGGAAGAAAAAAAGGCCCATACGACAGCGATTGAGATAATGCAGATGGCCAAAATTCCATAACCCACCAAAATGCGTTAGCACCAGCACGCCACTTAGGACTCAACACCGAAGGTCCAAAATGACTTTTAAAAAACAAAAAATCAAAAATCTAGAAGAAGAAAAAAAGAAATTACTTGCAGTGCGGATCAGTGGATGCGGGATGGCATCCACGTTGGTGAGGCCGTGAGCGTGAGGGAGAAGGTGTCGGCAACTGGCTACGGGCGACGGTGACGTAGGAGGCCATTTTGATTTAGGGGAAACTTAGGAAATTTGATTAAGAAGAAGAAGAACCCAAAAGGCAAAACAAAAGCTGGGATGGAGAGAGAAGGATGAGAGGGACTGAGAAGCCAGAAATGAATGCGTCATGCGTGAATGCGAATCATCGTTCACTGTGAGATCAAGTATCTTTTTTTTCCCTTTGTATATACTTTAAAAAAATGGGGCCCTATATAATTTGGCAGCCCAAAGCCCCCGTGGGCTGCTTGGGCCCAGATTCGCCTCTAGGATAAGGTTTTCTACTCCATAAGATTCAAGATACGGATCCATAATATGAAAAACCACATCCCCAATTAAAGAAGCACATAAAATAGATTCATTTAAAAGAAGAGACAAAAAGGTATTAGGTAGAATTGCGGTTGCTGCGGTCCAGATCTACCTGGTCTAGGGCAGATTAACACTCTTGTGGTTTTCCTCATCCCAGTTCTGTCGAGTCTTGAGTCTTATTGCTACCTTTGAGGTTCCTTTTTTGCCGAATCTGAGCCTCGGTGATTGTAGTGCTGGTTGATTTCTCTTATTGTCTTCGCTTTGTGCCCACTTGGCTTTCTGGGTTTTAGCTTCCGGAGTTGTCTCCACTTCGATTTTTCCTTGCATTTCTCGATTAGAGAGTCAGCTTTTGTGATCGTTCTCCAGGACCATCGGAGTTACTTGGCCCTCTCTCCTTTTCTGTGGTTGTATGGGTTTAACAACCTCGGTCTTGTTGGCGAGGGCTGCTCGCATACTTTGCCGTTCAATTTCATTAGCATTTTCTCTGTAAGTTCCCTTCTTTTGTGGGGGTTTTGGTTATTTTTGTTCTTGTTTGATTATTTGCCCATATCTTTTAGGTTTTATATTTGTGTGGCATCGTTTTCGGGAGCCCAGTTGATTATTACTCCTTTTCCATCTTTTTATGCAATTCTAGATTTTTTGAGTCTAGGCCATTTTCCTCGTGGTGTTTAGCATTCTTCTCTTTTAATTGTTGGGTGTGCTTTTAGTTTCTTTTCTTCTCCTTCAATCTTAACAGTAGCGGTTTTTGGTTGAATTAATCCACATCTTCTCTTGGATTATTTTTCATACTACTATTCTTGTAACACCCCGTGTTAAGAGAATATATATATATATATATATATATATATATAGTTATATATATATATATATATAGTTAATTAATTGGAGTGTGCCCTATAAGATTCCTAGTGGGGGTGGGGGGGGGGGTTGTTTGTGGATTTAATTGATTTCGAGGGGGGGGGGGGCACAGGTAAACCAACAGATGCTGCTGTTTCAGCTGCTGCGTCAACACGAGGGTGATGTGGCCGGGGTGGGGCCCACCCAGGAGATAGGTGAGCAGTTCAGTGTTGTTCGCTTGATGACGTGGGCATGGGGCCCGGGCTTGGGCTGCTGTGCTCACGAGAGTTGATGGAGATGTTGGATGGAATTGTCCCATATCGGGGGTTTAAAAGATTAATCTTATATATATATATATATATATAATTACCTAGGATTAGAGGTCACCAATCAGCTATAACACCTTTTATGAGGCAAGCCTGTGATGGGCAGTTGTTAGAAAAATCATTGTTTTGGGTCGGGGTGTTACAAATGGTATCCGAGCTGACTTTTCGACACCGGGTGTGGGTACAGAATGGTAGGGTTGGGTCAGATCGTCTGGTAAATTCACTGAGGTGGGCTAGGGGATTGGACAACCCGCACAATCAAGGTACACCATTCCACATCGGCTAGAAAGGAGATCTTAGCGCTACGTTGTAAGTCCCGGCTTCAGCGAGGATGTTGAATTCTTAAGGCGGGGTGTCTGTAACTCCCCGTGTTAAGAATATGTATGTATATGTGTTAAGAATATACATACATACATACATACATACATATATATATATATATAGATATATACATACATACATACATACATACATACATACATACATACATACATACATACATACATACATACATACATACATACATATATATATATATTGGACAACTAACCCTTTTAATGTTTTTCCAATCACATGTATGCCACATCATCAATTGCTTATTTACTAAATGAGCAAGTTGCTCATACCCCTTTTTCCCATATATATATATATATATATATATATATATATATATATATATATATATATATATATATATATATATATATATAATTAGAGTGTGCCCTATAAGAACCCTATAGGTGGGGGGGGGGGGGTGGTGTTTGTGGATTTAATTGATTTCACGGGGGCCCATGGGTAAAGCAGCAGATGCTACAATTTCGGTTGTTGCGTCACCACGAGAGTGACATGCCCGGGGTGGGGCCTGCCCAGGAGAGAGGTGAGCAGCTGAGCATTGTTTGCTTGATGACATGGGCATGGGGCCCAGGCTTGGGCTGCTGTGCTCAAAAGAATTGATGGAGATGTGGGATGGAATTGTCCCATATCGGGGGTTTGAAAGATTATATATATATATATATAATGGCCTAGGATTATAGGTCACCAATCAGCTATAGCACCTTTTATGAGGCAAGCCTGTGCTGGGCAGTTGTTAGAAAAATCGTTGTTTCGGGCCGGGGTGTTACAATCCTTCTCTTCCCATTCTTTGGGTCGTGTGATTTACCCTGGTTAAAACTTGGAATAGTTTTCATATGCTGCCCATGAGGAATGGGTCGGCCCAGAACTTGAGGAGTTGTTACTTCTCACCTCTCACTTCTATGTCATCTTTCTCTCATTCCTCTTCCATCTTCCCTATTCCACCGACCTCTTCTACTTCCGACCCTCATCTGATTTGCCTCATGTGCCTCCTTCCTGGGCATTTTAAACGTGTATGTGAATAAAATGAAGTGTTCCTTCTGTGCCAAGTTTGGTTACACTCGCAATTGATGTCCCTTCAAAAATTCCTTGGGTTTCCTAGGGGTAAGCCCCTACCAACCAAACTTCTTTCGGATCTTAACTTTCCCCTATTGATGTGTAATCTCAATTCTCGCTTTTCGAAGAAGCTTAAACCTATTATCGGAAAAGATATTACTGCACCTATAGCTGTTCCTGTTCTACTGCCGCCTCCTCCCCTTCCTCCTTCCACCACCTATATCTCTACTCTTGTTGCTTTGTAGCTTCTATATTATCTAACATTTTTTAGGATAGGGCGGTTTATACCAACCACATTTTCTCTCCGGTGTTGGCAGCCTTTTCTGCTCCTCTCCATTCTACTTCTATGGTCCCTGATGTGGGTCTGATCTGGGATAAGGTGAATACCTTGCTTACAGACTTCAACTTTATTCGGTCTACATCTAGAGTTGGGTTGGCACCCGATCATCACCCCATGTTAGATAATCGTGTTGCTCTTGCTATTCTTAACACATCAACTATCTCCTATAATTATCCTTGTTCTATGTTGATTTCTTCCCCCAACTTATCTACCTTTTATTTTCCATTTCCTGGTTGTATTTTCTTGATTTATCAGCATGTAGGTGTTAGATACTATTTGCATCGTATTTATGTTGAGGTTATGAATAACCATTATTCTGACTCCTTCAAGTCTTCACCGACTACCGTTGCTTCCTTTCCTTCTAATTCTTTGATTACACATCAAAATAGTATCTATCATACTAATTCCAATTTGGTGTCGACCTCTACTTCTGCCAATGTCCTATCTTCCTATTATTTACCTCACCAGCTAGTATGGTAGGTATTGTAGATGTTTCCCTACCGTTGGTTAAGGTTACCCCTCCGCCTGCTAAGCGGAAATACAATAAAAAAATCTATAACTTTGTGCAAGTTTGTGTGAGTGCACGGGTTCTTGCTAAGAAATTAGCTCTCGTTGAGGGCTTTTGAGGTTTCTTGGTTGTTTTGTAGTAGTCATTCTTGTAACACGAAGCGGATATATATATATATATATATATATATATATATATATATATATATATATATATATATATATATATATATATATATATGGAAGTCTTCCGTTGTGCACCACCTATGGTGCACACGACGTGTGCACTCAGCCTTCCCGCCTTCGTATCGACAATCCGAACCGTTCACATTGATCTACACATCTAAATTAGTCTAAATATGTAAAATCAAATCATTTGAAATTCATTTGCCGATCCATTAAAATGTCACAAAATTGTATGGCTGAAAATCATTGTTTTTTACAGTCACATGATGGATGGGCAAATAAATTTCAAAGGATTTGATTTGACATATTTAGACTAATTTAGATGTGTAGATCAATGTGAACAGTTCGGATCGTCGATATGATAAGGGGAAAGGCCGAGTGCACACGAGTGCACACGGAGGGGTGGTGCACAATGGAAGATTTTTCTATATATATATATATATATATATATATATATATATATATATATATATATATTTAGGGAAATGCTCAGTTGAAAATGCAAATGTCTGTGAAAACGTGAAAACGACCCTATCCGTTGTTGGAGACAACGGCCTAGGTTATAATGCATTATAACCTAAGCAGTTGTCTCCAACAACGACCTTAGAGGTTTTCCACATTTTCACAGACATTTGCATTTTCAATGGTGCATTTCCCATATATATATATATATATATATATATATATATATATATATATATATATATATATATATGGCCATCTTCCGTTGCAAACGCTACTGTAGCGTTTGTAAACGTGCAAATGCCTTAACCCGTCATTGGCGATGTTGGGTTATGTATTTTGCCTTAACCAGTCATCGCCAACGACGGGTTAAGGCGTTTGCACATGTTTGCACAACATTTGCAATTGCAACAGAAGATGGCCTATATATATATATAGGGAAAGCTTCGGTTGTGCACTACCTCTAGTGCACACGACGTGTGCACTAGGCCTTCGGGCATTCATATCGATGATCCGAACCGTTCACATTGATCTACACATCTAAATTACTCTAAATATGTAAAATCAAATCATTTGAAATTCATTTACCCATCCATTGAAATGTTACAAAATTGTATGGCTGAAAATCATTGTTTTTTATAGTCACATGATGGATGAGCAAATGAATTTCAAATGATTTGACTTTACATATTTAGACTAATTTAGATATGTAGATCAATGTGAATGGTTCGGATCATCGATATGAACGCCCGAAGGCCTAGTGCACACGTCGTGTGCACTAGAGGAGTGCACAACCGAAGCTTTCCATATATATATATATATAGTATATATATGAAAAGAGATGAGGTAGTTGGCCTATAGGAGGATTTCTATAGGCTATTGGATTAAGTGGATTAATGGAGGAGCCTATAAAAGATTTCTATGTGGCTTATGATAATATGTATTAAATGATGAATGCATGAATGGAGAAGAAATGGCTGCATGTTTGGGTGACATGGCTGGGTGGTGGGATGGATGAGTCCCACATTGTGGGTGGGGAGGAAAGAGTGAGAATTTAAATAGTATAGCCAATGATCATAAGGCACCTAATGGTCCGGACACCTTTTGTGAGGCACTCCGATGGTGGGTAGTTGTTAGGATTTTATTTGTTCGCATATTGTACGCACGTGTAGCCGTGTGCGCAGCTGATTCAGGCTCGGGCATTACAGATGGTATTCGAGCCAACTTTCGATATTGAATGTAGAGCTTGTATATATGAGATGCGTAAGTGTAATATCCAGGTCAGATATTATATTTGTATAATAATTATTTTTAAATTAAAATATTTTTTTGGAAATTTCTTGGTTTTATTAAAAAAAAGAACTTACCTGTGTATATATACTAGTAAGTATATAGATGTGTTGTATTGGTTTTGTGCACTTGTACAAAATCTTGTAAAATGCATTTTTGAGAAAAATATCTGGAAAATCCAGGACAGATATTAAAAATTATTATTTTACTATTATTTTATTTTTATTTTCAGAATTGAAATATTTTTGGTAGATATCACCCGGTTTTGTTAATAAACATTATCTGTGTGTATATATCAGTCTGTATACATCTGTATTATATCAAATTGTACTATAATCTTCCGAGCTGATAACAAAATTTATTTTATTATTATTTTCAGAATTAACTTATTTTCATACGGTTTGTGCGGTTTAACAAATAGAAATTATATATATATATATATATATATATATATATCTACATATGCATATTGTACCGATTTCGTACTTTTGTACAAATCGTATAATATGTGTTTTGGACAAAAATATCTTATTTTTGTCATGACTAATCAAATTGGATGGCTAGGATTTGTTTGGAGGCTTAAACCTAGGGTTGAGGATTAAATGAGATACATGAGAGTTGAATATGTGTATTTTCTACTAGAACCCTCTTTTCCACCACACCCCTCCACCTCATCAACCCCAATGGCCGGCCAAACCCTATCCAAGGGGCTTTGTGCAAAAATGCCTTGGTGCATTTGCACTCTCCACCCTCATTTCATCCTATAAATACCCCTCCCCTTCACCTTTTGTCTCATTTACAAGGAAATAAAATAGAGAGGAAAAGAAAGAGAAGAAACCCTAAGTGTTCTTCATTTGGGGGTTTTCCATAAGAGAGTTCTTCTTTGGAGGCTTTTCTGAAGGAGCTAAGGAGGAAGGAGAAGGTTTGCTAGCTGGTCCTTCCTACAAAAAATCACGGTGGGGGTTCTCTACTTCTCTTTTATGGTTTGTTTTTATTTTATTTGTTGTATGTGAAAAAGAACCCATCTTTAGGGTCTTTTATTTGTTGTATGTGAAAAAGAACCCACTTTAAGATGCTTTTTGTTGCAGGTTAAAAAGAACTCATCTTTATGATGTGTGGTTTGTGTATTTTGTTATATGTGTATGTTCTATAACCACTTGGACTAAATCCTAAGCATAAGCATGGTTGTAGGGATAAAAGTGATCCCATGGAAATATGGATGGTAGAACTCAAACAAATGGCATAAAGATTGAGTCTTTAAGACTTGTTGTGGTTATTTTCGCTAAACTAACAACTTGGACTAATTTGTTTGGGCATATGAGTTGTGTGAGTCCAAGAGGACCACATGAAGAGTTTTGAATGAAGAACTTGCTAAAAACACATAAAGGTTGAATCTTTAACCTTGTTATGATTATTGTTTTTATTATGGTATTTTGTTGAACACAAAACTACAACTTGGACTAGAACTATGTGCTTATAAAGATTAGTGTAGTAGAAATACTTATATACCCATTCTAGGATTGTAGAACTCATCTAGCCTAATAAAAGATACCAGTCTGTTTGGTTTGTTTTTTAAATTTTTTATTTTTTTTCCAAAACCCCAAAACCTGTTTGGTTAGGATCTTTTTGAAAAGAGTTTTCACAAAACTCTTTTTTCTTTACTCTCTTCTCTCTCTACACGAGTTACTCCATCTTTACTCCCATCTATTCTTTACTTCCTTCACCTGCTTCCTCCCTTCTCGACAACCACGCTCAAAACCAGATCTTCCCCAATCTACCCAAAATCAACGAATTTGGAAAAATTTTGCCCCAAATCTACTCCACCTTAACATCTTTGTCGCTCACTGATATTATACAACTCTCGAGAACGTCGGATTTGGTGGGGTGATTGATCGATTTAGGGTTGATGGTTTGTGAGACCCGATCTGCTTACAAGAGAAGGTGTACTCGACAACGGGCTAGTCGAATCAAACATCGACTGAGGCTTGAATCTGTTGGTGACAATGTCTTTGCTCTTCAAACCAACCAAACGAAAGTATGATTTAATTAGAACCCATTTCTCCCCTTGTTACAAGGCTATGATTTTAGTTTATAAGGAGATAATCTAGATCCGTAGGGCAAAATTGGTTTTTTTTTTAATGGACTGATTTGGAGGGATTAAAGAATGTGCATGAGATGGATTTGGAGATGATGACTTCTGATCCTATGGTCGACTATACTCCTAATTATTTGATTAAAATGCGGGTTCATTTCGTTGCTGTGAAAAAAATGTTTCAAATCCTACACTAGAGATACAAGAAGTCCTCATTTATAAATTTGTTAACTTTCGAAAATAAGTTCGGATCATTCTTTAAGTGCAGCAATTTATCATTGTTGTTTATTATTTACCGTTTCTTTTCGTAATATAGATGACTAGTAAGGGGAAGGGGAAGGAGATGGAGGTGGATGCAGATGTTGGGTTATGGAATCCAGTTGTTGAGCGGGTATTTGTGCATCTGATGGAGGAGGAGGTAGACCAAATAGTCTGAAAAGTTCGACAATTGAAGCCAAAGTTTGGCAACGATTTGTTACACATATGAAATACATGTCTAATCGTGCATTCACGGTTAAACAATTAAAGGACAAACATTCCAGGCTTAGAATTAAATGGAGGGAGTTTGAGAATCTGAAGAAGCAGAGTGGTTTGGGTTGGGATGAAGAGAACCAAACAATCACTTGCGATCAGGAGGTTTGGGACACATATGTTAAGGTTCATATATATAACTTCATTTTTATAATAGTGTGTGATTCTAATATTATTACACTTAACCATGACTTTACTACTTGTAAATTAACAACAAAATTTTTTTGATTAGGCACACCCTGTGGCAAAAATATTTCGGTCGAAGGGATTGGCAAATTGTGATGCTTTGACCAAAATTTTTCAGGGGTCTACTGCCCAGAGCTTTGTTTCTAGTGCTTCAACACAAAAGGTGTATGACTTCGATAAGGAACGGAGGGTCAATTATGAGTTTTCCCACCCCAATGTACCATATGTAGATGTGGATGATGAGGATGATGATGCACCGATAGGTTTGGGGTCTCGCAAGAGGCGATCTGGTGCGTCAAGTGGTCGAGCAACAAAAAGCTCGAAGATGGAGATGGCTATTGATTCGTTTATTGATGCTCAGGAGGCAAAAAAAGACAAGTATAGGAAGAAAATGGGCGACCAAAGTAATCCCTCGGATGAACAAGATTCTTCCTCCATTGATGAGTGCATTGATATAATTAATTCGATGAGTGGGCTTGATTACAAACATCTTGGGAAGGCACTTGATGTGTTAATTGATAGCCCTAGATGGCGTCGTGCCTTCCTTCGTATGAGCCAGGAGGTTAGGGTTTGTTGGGTGAAGAGTCGTGGTGACTAGGGATATCATTTGTTTGAGTGGATCCATCATATCCAAATTGGTTATTTTTTAAACAATTTTATAATATTTGTGTATGAGTTATTGTATTCTGAATATTTCATGGCAGAATGTGGTGGATTTTTTTAATTGTAACGTTTTAATTTTAAATGCATTTGCTATTACTAGCTGTTGTTGCTGGTTTTTTTTTCTTTCTGGCTTTAACAATGTTACATAACAAAAGATGTTAGGGTAAAATTCTCTGTATAACCTCCACTACTGTCGTAGTATTAAAACTTGAACATATTTTATGCAACTGAATTCTACTTTTGTCAGAGTGAAGTACTATTGCAAGTGCTACCATACTTGTAGCGCCCCGGATCCCCGTTACCGGACATCCGTGACACCTTCCAGAATCTTTACCTTCAAATGCATCTCAATACAGTAATAACACGGAAATTTAAAAAATTTTATTTGCCAAATAAGTCATTACATCATTGATTACAACGATAACTTGTTCTTGGACAAAGAGTACAAATTACATCAATTCATTACAACTTATTACAAGTATTTACAGACTCCACTTGTAAAGCTATCAGCTGCCTCCTGGAATGGTAATCGACTGATTACTTGCGGAACTTCGCTGAGCGGCCCATCGGCTCCCCCGGGACTTGCTCCTCAGCTTCAGGCTTCTACTGCGCGACTCTGATATCTCTGCACCTGTTCGGAAGGTATAACCGATACCTAAAAGGTGGGAAATGTTAGTACTTCGACTGACGCAAAGCTGGTGATAACAGCGATCCTCTAAAATTCAATCACAACCAATAATTTATGCAAAATAGAAAGGTGATGTGCCAAAACAAGGGTTTAGTGGATTCGGGTTCTAGTGCAGTGTTATGACATGACCCTATGACTAGATGCAGCAAACTCACATGCCTAACTTCTAATGCAAGCAAGACTTTGGAGCACGAATGCATCACATACTACATACGCCCCCAAATCTAGCCGTCTTTCTCCACAATTTAGGGATTCGAACCCTCGCCATGCACCCTACACTTGTACACACTCCAGTTTCCAATAGACTGTCCATCGCCCAAAGAGATTGCAGCGGTCGGTCTAATTCCGCCCTGCAGTGCCCAAGTGGTCACCGCCAGTTGGTACCCGCGTACGGACCTCCTTAGAAACTGCATTGAACCTGGTCCTTACGACCCTTGGTTCCACATGTCCACCCAGGGACTGACGCATGGGTGTTCACCCCTCATCGGGTAATGAACTGATATATATACCAAAAAAACACAAAACACAAAACCCGCGCTATAGGGACGTGAGCACCACGGGAGGTCAAATCCTCCGGGCCTCTCGCACCTTACTTCGGCAGAACTTTGGGAATCAACATATCGAGATACGAGCCGGCGATGCAATCCATTAGCGGCCGAGAACGTATCCCTACGACTGAAAGATACAACACCGACTATGGTTTACTAGGACTAATGCAATTTCCCAATCCCTTAATAAACCATTCTAACCCCTACCTTACTCTAATTATTTCGGGTAAGAATTACTGCTTCCATACTTGCCTATCAGCCTTTGGCCCCTAGCAATACCGATCCGGTTTGCCACTTCTCCTGCTTGGACTCGTCCAGCATAATGGCCTACGCCTGCTGCTACTCCGACAGTAAATATATAATCACCCCGTGAGCTCCACTCACTGGCATGCTCGGACGTCCTACGCTCGGCAGAAATTTAATAATATAGGCTTGATAGGTGCAGGGTATCCTTTACCCTAGCGACTAACTCGAGTCACACATCCCACTCGGGAAAATCAACAACCTCAATAACAGAGATCAACCATTCCTAGAAACGAGTCATCGACTCAAATAACACACAAGGGAAAAATGCTTTCACAACCTTTAGTCCAAACCCAGTCTAAGCGACCTACGGGTTTCTGCCTAAATCTCAAAATGGTCATCCCTTTATCGATACAACTCCGATTGGAGTGTATGGGCCCAACCTGGAAAGGTATGATCCTAGGCTACAACTTCCTACTTGATCACGAGCTTAGATTCAACCATCTAAGTCCTCGACATAGCTTCTCAAGCTCCAGCCTGCGTGCTTCCTGTGCACGGGTTGCACCTTACCAGTAATACAAAATCCTACTCGTTCATCAGAACGACACTAACTCAAATTCTGTAGAAGGGTGTGGGTATCCTCAACAACTCTCTAGTTGGTCATGAGTACAAATTTTACCATTAAGTCACCCTAACACACTCATCTATCATCAATACACCAATTTACACAATTGGTCTCTCCAATTCAGAGCACACAGCTCTACTCTGGTCCTCTATCCAGTCTTACAAAAATCATAATAATTCAACCGTTCACTGGAATTGCCTCAAATTATTTTTGTTGGAAAGGTCTAGGTGTCCCCTACAACTCTCTCCTGAGTCATGATCCTCAAAATATGCCTCTAACAGGTCTCAATTCCCCAATCTTTACAGAGTATCAAAACTGGCTGAGAACAGCACAGTGCTTAATCACAAAATCACAGTAAATTGTACACTTGTCCAATTGATATAAAATTTATGGTGGTGAAACTAGACATCATACCCAACAGTATGAAAAAGACCTCATGTCAAAATTCCAATTATACAGTGAGTACTATCTATTGCAAGTGAGCTCAGAAACCCTTCAATTTTTTTAATTCAACATCAGATACTGGTTATAGATAGATTTTGCTCATGCCTCTAAAATCAACAAAATAATTTACTGATTTGTTTAACTAATAAACATGTATTCATGAACATTGAGTAAAAATTTCAGATCAAAATCCTGCTTCAATAAATCACGAAAATTCCTACAATATCAACCATCCTGTTTTCCTTTCCTGAGTCTGCCTTACGACACATATCCATCTCTCAATTTTATTAGCATATCAAATGATCATAGAAAAATCTGAAAGTAAATTATGGATGATACTAACACATAACTGAGCAAACCCTTTTAATCTTGTGGTCTAATTCAAAATATTGTGCTTTCGGAAAAATTCACAGAAGGGTACTCCGAACCAGCTTTTGCTAGTTCCATTCTGACTTCTACTTCTAACCTTTAGAGGAGCAATCCTATGCATTCTAGCACACATGAATGCAATCAAAATTAATTAAAAGGCAAGAATTTCATGTTTAGAGAAACTTTACACCCTTGGTTGTAGTAGTGGAAGGAACTTCTTCAAGCTTCTTCTCTTGGAAATCTCCTTTTGATCCTTCTTCTTCACTTCCTTCTTCCTTCTCTCCTCCTTCTCTTGAGGTGTTCTCTTTCTGAAATTTCCAGAGCAAAAGGGAGGAAATGAAGTGGGAAATGAAGGAGAAGGGAGGGTAGGCCGGATTTGATGGGGGGGGGGGGGGTAGGTTTAGGGTCTAGGTGGTTTTTGGAAAAACCATGGCTTGTAGCCAATGGTTTTGGTGTTAGTTGTGTTGGCTGTCCTATTTAGCTTAAATGGGTTCCAGTGAGCGCGAGACGAGAGGTCTAACGAGTACATGTAATATATATTCACTGTAGTATCATACAGTGTTATATTTGCATGGGTATCGTACCGAAAACTAGTGTTTATACTAATATCGGTCCTCCTCGTTCTCGTGCATCTTTGGAATGCAATCCTCCCATAAACCGTCCTGTAACCCTAACTATCCACCACGATATCAAAATCAAGCAAAACACTGCAACTGTGTGCACACATACAGTTAATATACATACATATATATATACAGGCATAATACAATCTGGGGTGTTACATCACTCCCTCCTTAGAGTCGTTCTGTCCCCAGAACGTTCCTAGTGGGAGAAAAGAACACAACAACCAAAAGAAGATAAACCCAAAATACTTAAAATAAATCCAGACATAAGGCCTTCATGCGGCTCTCCGGCTCCCACGTGGCTTCTTCCACAAACTGGTTCTTCCAGAGAACTTTGACCATCAGGATGATCTTGTTTCTCAGTACCTTGTCCTGATGATCAAGTATCCTGACTGGTTTCTCTCTACAGGAAAGATCTATCTGTAAATCCTTCGGAACCTCTGGCAACCGATGGCTCGAATCCGGGACATACTTCCGTAGCATAGAGACATGGAACACGTTATGTACTTGAGATAGCTCGCCCGGCAGCTCCAACTTATAAGCCGTCCTGCTAATCCTTTTCAGAATCTTGTAGGGTCCATTATACCTCGGAGCTAACTTCCTGCCTTTCCCAAACCTGATAACTCCTTTGGTCGGCTATACCTTGAGAAATACGGAGTCACCTTCCTCAAATTTCAACTCTCTTCGGCGGTTGTCCGCATAGCTTTTTTGCCTGCTTTGTGCTCCTTGAAGCCTCTTCTGAATAAGCTCGATCTGCTCTGACGTCTGTTGCACGATTTCTGGTCCACACATCTGCCGCTCTCCTACCTCGAACCAACAAATCGGCGTCCCGCATCTTCTTCCATACAAAGCTTCATACGGGGCCATGCCAGTGCTTGCCTGATAGCTGTTATTATAAGCAAACTTTACCAAGGCTAAGTATTTTTCCCAACTTCCTCCGAAGTCCAAAATGCATGCCCGTAACATGTCCTCGAGAATCCTGTTGACTCTCTCCGTCTGCCCATCCGTCTGAGGGTGAAAAGCTGTGCTGAAGTCTGTTCTAGTTCCCAACGCTGACTGTAGACTTTGCCAGAATTGAGACGTAAATTTTGCATCTCGGTCGGATATTATCGACACTGGCACTCCATGTAGCTTTACTATGTTCTCAATGTAGACCTCGGCCAACTTCTCGACTGTCCAGGTCGTCTTTACTGGAAGAAAATGTGCTGACTTGGTCAATCGATCCATAATCACCCATATTGAGTCATTTCCTTTAGGGCTCCTGGGTTGTTGGATCCTGTAGGCGAGACAACAAACACTAGAGGGGGGGTGAATAGTGTTAATAAAAAAAACTGCGGAATAAATAACTTTTTCTCGGTGCAGTCGACTTAGTTGTGAACCAGTCGACTGATATGACCAAATAAGAGCAAATACAAACAACTCTGTGCAGTCGACTTAAAGTTAAGACAGGCGACTGAAGACACAGTGAATATACAACTTATACGAGACTGACCAGTCGACTGGTAATGCAAGGAGTCGACTGTCCAGACAAGTTTCACAGAACTTAAGTAAACAAAAAGTAAATGCAAGATCAAGAGAGCAATTACAGAGTACACACGATATATCCTGGTTCGGTCCTTCCGACCTACATCCAGTCCCCAAGCAACCCACTTGAGATTTCCATTATTCTTGAAAAACAAGTTTACAAGAATACCCTACGGCGTTAAGACAACAACCTTGTCTAACCCGTAGTCCTTTCTCTCAACCAGAGAAAGCAGACCCACTCTACCACCAAGAGTGAAACGACCGACTCTACACCCTAGAGTCTAACTCTCCAACCGAGAGCAAAAAGAAACAATAAAAATCTTACAGTCAACCTATAGCCTTGTTGATGTTATGTATTGTAGAACGTGGCTAAAACAAAGGTCGACTTCTATACCCAGTCCAGAACGAAATCGTTGTTATACTGGACTGAGTGTAGAGAACCAGAGATTTTGAAACTTGAAAGCTTTTTCTCTTTTTCACTTAGAAATGCTCAAGAATGCTCGGAAATCTTAAAGAATATTGTTGTAAGATCTTTTCAGTGAGTTCTGAACTCTATTTATAGAGTTAGAACTCCTGGACGTTGGGAGACAGTTATTCCAACTGTCAACCAACGGATCTTAACGCTTTTGATTTTGAAAAATCAATTTTGAAAACTGAAAACGGTCAAAAGCACTCGAACAGTCGACTGGGATGCCATAATGAGTCGACTGGTCAGGAGTTTGAATAAATTTAAACAGTTTTGTACTGCCAGTCGACTGCTAGAGGCATAAGTCGACTGGTACTCAACAGTTAAATTACTTCAAACTGTTTTGACTCTTTTTGTTGTTTTTGAGAAACACACATTATAAAATAGTGAGTGTATGTGTGTGTGACAAGGCTTTACAACATACTAAGACTCAACAAAAGTAAAATTACAATGTTTACAGGACATGACAAATTAATGACACATTTGAGCTGGAGTCTTGAGTCTTGAGTCTTGAGTCTTGAATGAAGCTTTAACCATTGTCTTTATCTGGAGCTTTTATGCTTGTTCATTTGTTCAGCTGTATAGTTGTAAGTCCTTTGTGTATAGCACCTGTAAGTTTAGCATAGATACATGTGCAGTGTGTTGTGATCATCAAAATCAAGAATCAACATTCTCCCCCTTTTTGATGATGACAACACAATAGCTGATAATAACAGAAAATATACAAGCATAGTAATGATATGCTCCCCCTATTAAAAACACAACATGCATACAACATGCATAAAAATGTATCATAAGGTAAGTGTATCAGTCGACTTAACAATAGAGGAGGCGACTGATCAGACAGAAATAAACATACATAGTAGGATCACAGATACAGTAACATCAGTCGACTGATATGCTTGTAGCCAGTCGACTTACCAGAGTAACACAGAAATATAACCAAATACAGAAAACACATACATACACAGTGAAGAAATAAGAGGATATTTCTCCCCCTTTGTCATCAACAAAAAACAAAAAGTAACCAGTCTTTTGCATTAAAGAACACAGAAATAAACTAATAAATGTCTCATACATAAATAAGTTCATTAATACAACGAAAAATAGAAAATTACATAATAACGAAAAATAAGCTTCAATCGTCCTCTTCGGAGTCTTCATCAGCAGCTTGAGAAGGAGGGTGAATTTGAGAAGTGAAGAGACCGGTTAGGTGATCAATTTTGGAGTTAAGGGATTGAAGCTGAGAATCAACATTGACTGAATGTCTCATAAGATAATTGACACATTCATAGAGAGTAGCTGGATCTTCATATCTAGCATATGGAAGAGAGGAGCTAGAGGAGGCTGAAGTTCTAGCACTAGAAGCCAAAGGAACTTGAGAAGGAGGAGGAGACCTAGGGGTTGTTCTAGGAGGAGGATCAAGAAGCTTCATACGTGCTAAACTAGCACGATCGAAGCATTCATATTGCTTAACGACATTGGTCTCGGAGTTGAGATCAATATCATAAGCTTCAAAGACCTTGGTAAGGAGACCTCCAAAGGGTAGAAAATGAACATGATGCTGTTGAAGTTTAGAGAAAATGACACGACCCCAATTAATAGCTATTTTACCAAAAATGGCATAAACAGCTTGTTGCAATTCCATCGAATACTGATCATAACTTCCTCTTTTGGAAAGAATGTTATAAGCAAGTATTCTAGCAACTAATTTTGCAACAGGTGTTATGTGTTTGCTTGTCATTGGGGGTCCTTGATTTGGTAAAAACATTTTGGATAAGATAGAAAAATCATCAAGGATAATGTCACCGAGATCAAGTCCCTCGTCATCAATACCCATTACTTGATTGATCCTCTCGGGTGTGAGAGTCATTTTGGTATTTGTGACTGAAGAACGAATCACAACACCTCCATCTCTCAATTGAACAACTCTCATGTTCGTATAGAAGAGATAGATTAGTTGTGGGTAATAGTCGGGTTGATTTGCTAAAGAGAGATAATCATAGAAACTACAATTTTGGAATAAGGGAACAAGGTTAAACCTATCCAAATCACCAAAGTTAACAAAACGACCCAGGAAAAATAGTAATGCTACACATTAAGAACCAACGTTCCAAAAGATCCGGACTCAACAAATACTGTGAGCAATCTTGAGAAGAGCTAGCCTCATGAGACCTCTTAGATCGCTTAGGAGCCATGACAAGAGAGGGGGAAGGATTTTACCAAAGAAAGAGAGAAAGATCAGCACTGAGTCGAGCAACAGCAGCAGATTGAGTCGACTTCTCCTTCTCCTCAGATTAGGGTTTTGAGATTTGGGTGAAAACTGAGAGAACGGTAAAGGTGAAGAAAGGGGCTGTTAAAGGGGTTTTTAACTGAAGATTAAAGGCTGAGATTGAGAGAATAGAGATCGACGACTAATATGAGTAGTCACGGGTGAAAAGAGATGAGATTTTTATCTCAAAAGCTGCGATGAATCGTCGCTGAAGACAGTTGAACTCGCGACAGTCGACTGGTAGGGTATAGCAGTCGACTTAGTCGAGAAGAGACTAACATTTTTACATCTGCTGATCAGTCGACTGGTTTAAAGATCAGGCACTGGTCAGAGAACAAAATAGGTATATATGAAAATACAGTACAGTCGACTTACTCAAGAACACAGTCGACTTAACAGAAAATGTTTTTAACAAATGTCAATAAGATTACATATTCCTAGTTCTCTTCTTAAGTTAATAAAAGTATCTTCTTTAAGGGGTTTGGTAAATATGTCTGCTACTTGTTTATCAGTAGAGATAAAGTCTAAACATATATCTCCTTTTAAAATATGATCACGTAGAAAATGATGTCGAATATCAATATGTTTCGTACGTGATTGTTGAATCGGATTTTTAGATAAATTAATTGCACTGGTATTATCACACATAATTGAAGGTTTTTCAAAGAAAATACCATAATCTAATAAAGTTTGTTTCATCCACAAGATTTGTGCACATGCCAAACTTGCAGCGATATACTCAGCTTCTGTAGTTGATAGGGATACGGAATTTTGTTTTTTACTGCACCAAGAAACTAGTGAATGTCCCAAAAAGTGACATGTCCCACTAGTACTCTTGCGATCAGTTTTACTACCAGCAAAATCAGCATCGCTATATGACAAAAGTTAAAAATTATCAGTGCGTGGATAAAGTAAACCATATTCAGATGTGCCTTTAATGTATCTTAAAATTCGTTTCACTGCTTTTAAATGAGACTCTTTAGGACTAGATTGATATTTAGCACATAAACATATGTTGAACATAATATCTGGTCTACTTGCGGTAATATATAAGAGTGAACCAATCATACCTCGATAGAGTTTTTGATCAACACTCTTACCTAATATATCTTTGTCAAGGGTAGTAGTAGTAGCCATAGGTGTGGATTTACTACTTGTACTATCCATGTTAAACCGTTTGAGTAGTTCCTTTGCATATTTTCCTTGATTAATAAATATGCCATTTGAGGACTGTTTAATTTGAAGTCCAAGGAAATAATTGAGTTCACCCATGTGACTCATCTCAAACTCGTTTTTCATGGTGTTAGCAAACTCTTGACATAGATTATTATTAGTAGAACCAAAAATTATATCATCAACATATATTTGTATGATTAAGATATCATTCTTAACTCTTTTAATAAACAAGGTAGTGTCTACTTTACCTATTTCAAATCCTGTTTCTAAAAGAAAAGTTTTCAGACGATCATACCAAGCACGAGGTGCTTGTTTAAGACCGTATAAAGCCTTTTTCAATTTATAAACATGATCTGGAAATTGTTCATGTTCAAAACCTGGTGGTTGTTTAACATAAACATTTTCTTTAATGAACCCATTAAGAAAAGCACTTTTAACATCTATTTGATAAAGTATAAAATTCATGAAACAAGTAAAAGATAATAAAATTCAAATTGATTCTAGTCTAGCATCAGGAGCATATGTTTCATCAAAATCTATACCTTCTTCTTGATTATACCCTTGAGCAACTAATCTAGCTTGGTTACTTACAACTTGTCCTGATTCATCTAACTTATTTTTGAATACTCATTTGCTACCAATAATAGTCTGATCAGGAGGTCATGGAACTAAATCCCATACATCATTTCTTATAAATTGGTTTAATTCATCTTGCATGGCATTCATCCAAAATTCATTCTCACAAGCTTCTTGTATATTTTTCGGTTCAAAATCCGACAAGAATGCTGTATGAGAAATCATATTAACATGTGAACGTGTCTGAATACCATGGGAGATGTCACCAATTATTAAGTCATGAGGATGATCTTTAACTTTAACAAATGATTTTGGTAAAGTTGAAGATATCACAATAGGATCAGTCGACTTGACAGGTTCTTCAGTCGACTGCTTTACTTCAGACGACTGGGAGTCCTTATCAGTCGACTTATCAGCCAGACTAGTTTATTCTAAAGATTTAATCACATTATTTAAAGGTGATGAATCAGTTTCATCATCTTTATTTAAATTTGATGAAGGCAGAGATTCATCGAATGTAACATGCATTAATTCTTCAATAGTCATTGTAGACTAATTGAAAATTCTATATGCTTTACTCCTATTTGAGTATCCTAAAAAGATACCCTAATTAGATCTAGGATCAAATTTATCTAAATTATCTTTTGTGTTCAGAATAAAACACTTACAACCAAATATCTTAAAGTAAGAGACTTTAGGAATTTTGGTATAAAACAACTCATAACAAGTCTTCTTTAGCTTAGGTCTTATAAAAATCCTATTTAAAACATAACAAGTTGTAGCAACAGCTTCAGCCCAAAAGTGCTTTGGTAAATTGCTTTCAACAAGCATGGTACGTACGCATTCTTGCAAAGTCCTATTCTTCCTTTCAACCACTCCATTTTGTGGTGAAGCTCTAGGAAACGCAAATGAATGTGTTATACCATTCTTGTTGCAATATTCTATAAATGTTTCATTCTCAAATTCTCCACCATGATCACTTCTAATAGTGACTATAGTTAGAGATCTTTGATTTTGAATACGTTTACAAAAATTTGCAAATTCATCAAAAGCATTATTTTTATGTTTTAAAAAGAATGTCCAAGTGAATCTTGAAAAATTATCTACTAAAACAAATATATATCTACTTTTATTTAAAGAAGCAACTCTAGTAGGGCCAAATAAATCCATATGAATTAATTCGAGCGGCTTACTAGTAGAAATTACTTCTTTTGTTTTAAAAGTGGATTTGATTTGTTTTCCTAGTTGACATGCATCACATAACTTATCATTTTCAAAAGATAGTTTTGGCAGTACTTTAACTAGGTTATACTTAGATAATTTTGAGAGATTCTTCATGTTCACATGTCCAAATCTTCTATGCCATAGCCAAGATTGATTGTTAGAAGCTATTAAACAAAAATCATTTGAAAATTCAATTGCATTCAAATATAATTCATAAATATTATTTTTACGAAAACCTTGAAAAATGATATTTTGCATAGTAGAATCATAAATCAAACATGCATCTTTTTCAAATACTATTTTATACCCTTTATCACACAATTGACTAATACTTAATAGATTATGCTTTAAACCACTAACTAACAACACATTTTCTATAGTTGGGTTAGAATTTTTACCGACCATGCCGATTCCTATGACTTTTCCTTTGTTGTTATCACCAAAGGTAACTGTTCCTCCATCTATGCTTTGAATGGTGGATAGAAGGTTGGCATGTCCGGTCATATGTTTTGAACATCCGCTGTCAAGTATCCAGCGATCTTTCTTGGGTACCTATAAACAGTTCAAGGTAAATATGGTACCCTTTTTATTGGGTCCAAAACATATTAGTTTGGGGAAAACCAAACCCATGAAGAGTTTGATTTTCCTCCATAAGCAGGAATATAGTTAATAGAATTACACACATTTAATACATATGAATTAATATTCGCAATTCTATCATTCTGATTTAACCTGACTGGAACCCATACAAACTTGTTCTGTCCAGTCGACTTGTCAGTGTCCTTCAGTCGACTTCTAGTGTGAGTCAGTCGACTGGATGATACACTAGGTCGACTTATATGAGGTTTTGATCTCGTTGAATAAGATTCAATTCCTCTGGACAGACGACTGATAGATGGGTTCAGTCGACTTAACCGAATATTAGACTTGCTTTTATCACTAACATTTACAGCCTTAGGCTTTTCAAAAAATTCATATAATTTGTGTGTACCACTAGAAATAGATGCTGATTTGTTTCTACTAGTGTTTTTAGCATAAGATTCTTTTATAGAAGAATTTTTGAAACCAAGACCGTATTTTTGACTAGATTTAACTTGATGATGAAGAACATCATTTAAATTCTCTTTGTCTTTGTTAAACTTAGATACGTTCTTTGATATCTCTTCATAATTCTTTTTGAGAGATTCAAGATCAGTATCTAGACTTGCAATGCGAGAATTTAAAGATTTCACTTCCTTATTAAGGTTAAGATTTTCTTGAGAAAGTGTTTGATTAACTTTCTCTAGATTCTTAACTCTAATCTTTTCCTTTTTTAACTCTTGAAATATTTCATTAAAGGCATCAAGTAAATCTTCTGATTCATAGTCATTACTTACATGATCTTGTGAAGCCATGAAGCACATGTTTGCCACTTCATTGTTTTCATCCATTTCTTCTTCGGAGAACGAATCACTATCATCCCATGTTGCTTGATAGGCCTTCTTGTTCTTGGCAAACTTATTCTTTGAGTATTTGTCCTTCTTGAAGTTGGATGGTTTTTCCTTGTTCTTTGCATTTTCTAGGGGACAATCCTTCTTCATGTGACCTGTTTTATTGCACCCGAAACAAGTAGGAGGGTCATTAGAATCTCTATTTTTGAAATTAAACTTACCCTTCTTCAAGAATTTTTTGAATCGTCGAGTGAACATTGCTATCTCCTCTTCATCTTCTTCCTCATCTTCTGAGTCTGTCATGGCTTTAAAAGCCAATGATTTCTTCTTTGCTTGATGTGATTCTGCATCCTTCTTTCGATCTTCAAGTTGAACCTCGTATACTATGAGATTTCCCACAAGATTCTCAAGAGAAAGTTGTGACAAATCATTTGCTTCTTCTATTGCCGTGGTCTTCTTTTCCCATTCTGGAGTGAGTGCACGAAGGACTTTTCTAACCATCTCTGCTTGAGTGTATGTCTTTCCAAGTGCCACAAGAGAGTTTGTGATATCTGTAAATCTGGTGATCATCTCGGACACAGTCTCATTGTCCTTCATTCGGAACATCTCAAACCTGTGAACAAGAACAGAGATTTTAGACTCTTTAACTTTATTTGTTCCTTCATGTGTTACCTCGAGTGTATGCCAGATTTGATGTGCGGTTGTAGCATTTGATACACGGTTGAACTCTTCCTTTGTGAGTGCACAAAATAATGCATTCATTGCTTTGGCATTGTTCATAGTCTGGTTCTTTTGATCATCTTTCCATTGAGCATATGGAATAGTAGGAGCAGTGTATTCCGTCTCCGTCATTTGCCATATTTCGTAGTTGATTGATTGGAGGTAGATTCTCATTCGACACTTCCAATAATTGTAGTTTGTTCCATCAAAGAGCAGTGGCCTTTGTGTAGATTGGCCTTCATGGTACTGATTAGTATTCGAAGTAGTATCTATAGCCTGTAACCTTGCTCTGATACCAAGTGTTGGATCTTGTAGGCGAGATAACAAACACTAGAGAGGGGGGGGGGGGGTGAATAGTGTTAATAAAAAAAACTGTGGAATAAATAATTTTTTCTCGGTGCAGTCGACTTAGTTGTGAACCAGTCGACTGATATGACCAAATAAGAGCAAATACAAACAACTATGTGCAGTCGACTTAAAGTTGAGACAGGCGACTGAAGACACAGTGAATATACAACTTATACGAGACTGACCAGTCGAATGGTAATTGTAACACCCCGCAAAATTTAAATGACAATTTTGCCCTCGGGTGTTACGCACGTGCATTTTGTGTCGTTATTGATTATATCCAAAACCCATTTTTGATATGTATTTTGAATTCCAATTATTTATGCAATCCCATATTCTTAAAATCGCATTGAGACAACTCAAATGCAAAATTTCAATCTTTGAGTTTTTACGTGCTTTTTACGTATTATCGATGCACGTGCCGATTTTGGGTATTCCACCGTTACGTGCAAAGTTTTCAATGGATTTCAATTATTTATCTTTATAAACATGCTTGAATTTGTTTTGTAAACGAAAATTCAATTTTTGACTATCTTTATTAAAATAAATTTTCTACGTGCAATACACGTGTTTTTGTACATTTGAGTATATTATCGAATATGTATATTAGATACACTTTATGTTGCATCCCAATTGATTATAAATATTTTTCGGTTCATAAATTCAATTTTGTATTTTTGAGATTTTCTGGGCAATGCACGTGTTTTGGTGCACGTGTTTTAAGCGATTATTCTTTCAAAATAATTTTCATGAAAATGTGAGTGTCTATTTTTATTGTTCATGAAAAGTATAATTTTTAAGTTAATTTTATATATTTATTACATATATAGATAATTATTTTTAAAGGATTAAATAAATAAATTGTTTTTGTACACAAAGCACGTGCACGTGCACACGTGCGATGTGCACACAATTTGGGGACCGGGCTGCTCATGAGGAGAGGGAAATTCTGGAGTTTTGATTTTGAAAAGAAGAGAGAAAGTAAGTTACAAAATTTATAATGGGTTAGTGGTGTTCATTTGGAGGTAGTTATACTAACTACCCATTAGCCTTCTTATAAAAGTGCACTCTTAGCCTCTCTTTCTCTCATCTCTTTTCTCCCTTCTCTCTTGCTGATCCGAAGCAACCATCAAACCAGCAAGCTCTGTCCATTCTCCACCTAAATCACCATTCCACTTACCTATAGACATATACTAATGTATATATATGTACATACATAGTGTGTGTACATGAAAGAAGATGAGAGATTGTTCTTGATGTTGCCGACATGGAGTGGGGGTGGAGATGCTCTTGATGATGGATGCTTGCCGATGTGGAGCTTGGAGGCTTGCTTTGGTGCACGGATTTCGAGGAGTTGCAATTGGAGCTCCTAATTCTAGGAGTTCATTTTGGTATCAATTCTTCAACTTTAGGTGGGTGTTTCTTAAATACTTTCTAATTTAGGAATATAATTTGCATGATAGATGATATGTGATTTACTTGTTTGAAATTGAATTGATTGCATGAAATTGATTATGGTAAATGCAAATTGCTATGCTTGTTATGATTGCTAGTTGAATTGCTAGAATTGAAGTGATTGTATGAAATTGATGCATATTGAGACATTACTGGAATAATGCAAAATGTGGCAAAAAGTATGATTTATAACCTCAAAATGTTATTTATACAAGTATAGAGATCTTTTATAAAGTAAATTTTGATAAAAGAAGGTAGTTTATTTGGAAAATATGTTTTGATGCATTTTGGTTGGAAAAAGAGAACTTGGGAATTGATAATATATATGATAATGTTTTAAAAGGAATATATTCGGGAAATAAATTATATTTTGTATATGGAAGTACAAATCGATTCAAAGGTCGAAAATGTATGCAAAGTTGCAAATTGTGGATTTGACAGTCGACTGATTACTTCCACAGTCGACTGGTAAGTGTTAAAAAGTTGGTTTTCATCAGCGGGACAGTCGACTGAATACAGTTACAGTCGACTGCTGCTATCATAAATTTGATGTTGAGTTTTCAAGATATTTGCGGGACAGTCGACTGATACTGCCACCAGTCGACTGAACCGAACTGTTTCCTGGTTCTTGAGTTTGAAATTGGTTTTGACAAATGAAAGTTAATAAGTTTGAATACGAGATTATAAAGATTTGATTGAGTTTTATTGTGGTTATGAAGGATGAAATTTATAAAGAAGTTAAATTGAAATTGGAACACTGCGGAACAGCCGACTGCCGTGTGCAGCAGTCGACTCTCCCGAGTGGTTATGAATAACTGAATTTGACTGGATAAGTCGAATGGTAGAGTTCCCAGTCGACTGTCCAGAGTGCTTTTGATATATCTGAAATCTTGTGAATTGTTGTGGTAAAGATTGTGAATCTGGATATTGGTAAACTCTATTTGTTGCTGCATAAATTTATATGAAATGAATCATAGATGAGGATTGAGAATTAAATGAATATGAAAGGCTAAGATCATGATGAGAAAGTCTGTGAGACTCTAAATTGAATTATGAGCTGAAAGTGCTCAATTGGAAGTTGTGAATTGTAAATTGAAACTAAAGAGTAGCTAAGTCTCCCCCGGTAATGAAATGAAATGAAATGAGAATTTGAAAGACCAAGGTTGGTCAGGTATTGTTGAATAAATGAATAAGTCCGGTTGAGTGGAGAGGCTAACTCTAGAGCTTTGATTTTTATTCATGATTCTAATAATTAATACATTGTAAGGCTGTAATGAAAGTAAGAGAAAAACATATGTATGGGAGCCTAGGGTCTACGATGCGGATGTGATCCACAGAATGCATGCTTGATGAGTCAAGACATGGCGTGGGCAATATACTCCAGAATGATCGGGATCTTGGCGACGCTTGTGGGATGCTTGGTGACTTGCAAGAGGATCGTGTTCAGGGAGGAGGCTGAACTATCGCAGAATGCATGCTTGATGAGTCAAGACGTGGCGCGAGGTTCCCCTCCAGGGTCTTGGACACGTGCTTGTAATCATGGAACGTCTATGACACTTGCCGAAATTATAGATAGATACATAGTGGAGATGTGATGAAAGTGAGAGAAAAACACGAGTATGAGAGCTAGGGTACGGTGCGGGTGTGTGAGCCGCAGAATGCATGCTTGATGAGTCAAGACATGGCGCGGGCACAACTCAGTAATGATCGGACTTTAGTCACGCTTGTGGGATGTTTTAGTGACTGCAAGAGGATCGTGTTCAGGGAGGAGGCTGAATTACCGCAGAATGCATGCTTGATGAGTCAAGACATGGCGCGGAATTCCCCTCCAGGGTCCAGGATACGTGCTTGTACTCACAGACCATCTAGGATACTCACCGTAGTTACAGTAGTAGATTAAGTCATGGCGAGGGATTGAACCCTACAATAATGAAGACGATTAAGAGGCTTGCCCTCGGACCTATGTAGTATGGGATGCATAGAATCCGAACAAGTGTGCATTAGTGTCATGTAATATAAACAACTGCATTAAGGACTAAGTGCACCGCACAACACGACATCAACAGGATAGTTCCTTTGTAGATTTGTTTGTGATCAAGTTTGTGTTTGCTAAAGCATTTGAGAATCGTTATACTGTTTCCGGCATAGAGAGGATGGCCGTGTATAATATTTCGTCAGTTGTAAGCAACTGACGCGCCCACAGTTTTATATGCAGGATGTGGAGTTACATGAAGATATAAAGATGATTGATGATGTTGTTGATTATTTAAATGTTAAAGTTGTAACAATTGTACATTCAATATTGTTGTATTTTATTGATTCCGCTGCTTATTGATGTAAAAGACTCTGATGTAATTATTGTTGAAATAAAAGTTTTAAATTCCTTGTAAAATTGTACGAAAGAAGTGAAAAGATCCTGTAGAACTCTCGAATTCAGTTGTTTTGGGATTCGGGGTGTTACAGTAATGCAAGGAGTCGACTGTCCAGACAAGTTTCACAGAACTTAAGTAAACAAAAAGTAAATGCAAGATCAAGAGAGCAATCACAGAGTACACACGATATATCCTGGTTCGGTCCTTCCGACCTACATCCAGTCCCCAAGCAACCCACTTGAGATTTCCACTATTCTTGAAAAACAAGTTTACAAGAATACCCTACGGCGTTAAGACAACAACCTTGTCTAACCCGTAGTCCTTTCTCTCAACCAGAGAAAGCAGACCCACTCTACCACCAAGAGTGAAACGATCGACTCTACACCCTAGAGTCTAACTCTCCAACCGAGAGCAAAAAGAAACAATAAAAATCTTACAGTCAACCTATAGCCTTGTTGATGTTATGTGTTGTAGAACATGGCTAAAACAAAGGTCGACTTCTATACCCAGTCCAGAACGAAATCGTTGTTATACTGGACTGAGTGTAGAGAACCAGAGATTTTGAAACTTGAAAGCTTTTTCTCTTTTTCACTTAGAAATGCTCAAGAATGCTCGGAAATCTTAAAGAATATTGTTGTAAGATATTTTCAGTGAGTTCTGAACTCTATTTATAGAGTTAGAACTCCTGGACGTTGGGAGACAGTTATTCCAACTGTCAACCAACGGATCTTAACGCTTTTGATTTTGAAAAATCAATTTTGAAAACTGAAAACGGTTAAAAGTACTCGAACAGTCGACTGGGATGCCATAATGAGTCGACTGGTCAGAGTTTGAATAAATTTAAAAAGTTTTGTACTGCCAGTCGACTGCCAGAGGCATAAGTCGACTGGTACTCAACAATTAAATTACTTCAAACTGTTTTGACTCTTTTTGTTGTTTTTGAGAAACACACATTATAAAATAGTGAGTGTATGTGTGTGTGACAAGGCTTTACAACATACTAAGACTCAACAAAAGTAAAATTACAATGTTTACAAGACATGACAAATTAATGACACATTTGAGCTGGAGTCTTGAGTCTTGAGTCTTGAGTCTTGAATGAAGCTTTAACCATTATCTTTATCTGGAGCTTTTATGCTTGTTCATTTGTTCAGCTGTATAGTTGTAAGTCCTTTGTGTATAGCACCTGTAAGTTTAGCATAGATACATGTGCAGTGTGTTGTGATCATCAAAATCAAGAATCAACATGGGTAACCCAGTGATAAAATCCATACTGATGTTCTCCCATTTCCATTCTAGAATGGGTAAAGGCTGTAACAATCCTCCTGGTTTCTGGTTTTTGACCTTAACTTGTTGGCACGTCAAACATTTGGCGACAACCCCTGCTATATCTCGCTTCATCCCTGACCACCAATAGTGCTGCTTCACATCGCGATACATCTTGGTGCTTCCGAGGTGAATCGTGAGTAATGTGGAGTGAGCTTCCTTCATGATGTCTTCCCTCAACTCCTCGTCCTTTGGTACACATAGTCGGTTACCAAACCATAGTGAACCTTCTCTTATAATGAATTCTGTCAATTTTCCTTCATGCACTTGCTTCTTCATGTCTTCCGTCTCTGGATCTTTGGCCTGAGCCTCTTTCACTCGCTCATCCAAGCTTGGTCGTAACACCAACTGTGCTAGAACTGCACTTATGTGTTGTGTAACCACTTCGATGCCTGCCTGCCTGATCTCTTCATCTAGCTTCCTCCGGGTCACTATCAATGTTGCCATACTTCTCTTCCTACTGAGTGCGTCTGCTACCACGTTGGCTTTTCCTGGATGATACATAATCTCAGGCCTGATGTCTTCGAGTACTTCCAACCATCTCCTCTGCCTTAAGTTGAGATCCTTCTATTGGTAGATATACTTTAAGCTCTTGTGGTCAGTGTAGATTTCCACCTTTGCTCCATAGATATATATGTCTTCATGATTTCAAAGCAAAAATTATTGCTGCAAGTTCCAAATCATGGGTTGGATAGTTCTTCTCGTGTGGTCATAGTTGTCTCGAACCATAAGCTATAACCTTGCCTTCCTGCATCAGCACACATCCAAACCCCAAATATGACGCATCATTATAGATGACATAGTCCTTGTCTTCCTGAGGTAAAACCAATATAGGTGCAGAGATCAAACGGTTCTTCAGTTCCTGAAAACTTCCTTCACACTTCTCTATCCAGTCGAAACTTTGGTTTTTTTTTGGTCAAAGCTGTAAGGGGTACAGCTATCCTTGCATAAATCTGGATAAACTTCCGGTAATACCCAGTCATACCCAGAAAACTTCTTACTTCCTTCACCGTCTTTGGTTGTGGCCATTCCTTGATCGCTTCTATCTTCTGAGGATCCGTCGCCGCTCCCTCCTTAGAAAGGATATGGCCTAGGAATGCAACTTCCGATTTCCAGAACTCACACTTAGATAATTTGGCATACAACTGATGCTCCTGTAACTTGCTCAAGACTGCGGTTAGATGTTCAGCATGATCCTCTTCCGTCCTTGACTATACCAAAATGTCGTCGATGAAGACCACAACAAATGAGTCGATAAACGGCCGTAGAATTCTGTTCATTAAGTCAATGAAAATTGCTGGAGTGTTAATCACTCCAAACGGCATTACCAAGAACTCATAGTGTCCATGTCGAGTTCGAAAAGCTGTCTTAGGTACATCCTCTTCCCTGACTCGTACCTGATGATATCCAGATCGTAGATCAATCTTGGAAAATACTACTGCTCCCTGAAGCTGATCGAACAAATCGTCGATCCTGGGAATTGGGTACTTATTCCGAATAGTTACTTTATTCAATTCCCGATAATCAATACACATCCCGGACAACCCGTCCTTCTTCTTAACAAGCAATACTGGTGCTCCCTAAGGCAATGCACTTGGTCTGATAAATCCTTTCTGCAAATACTCTTCAATCTGCTTCTTGATCTCATTCTACTCTACTGGTGCCATTCGATAGGGTGCTTTGGATACTAGAGTGCTTCCTGGTTGAATTGTGATGCTAAACTCGACATCACGGTGTGGGGAAATTCTAGGTAAATCCTCTAAGAATACATGTGGAAAATTCCTCATCACTGGTATCTTGCTCACCTCTTCTGGTACCCGTACTTCACCAGCAGTTGCGAAAGTCATTGCCTCCGATCACTGCTCCCCGTGGAATACAAGTTCCACTCCTTCAGCTGAAATAACTACCTTCTTCTCCTTGCAGTCAATGCTTGCCATGTGCCTCGACATCCAATCCATGACAATAGTGACATCTGTCCCGGCAAAACCCAACTCCAACAAATCGATACTTGGGGTTTCTCTGTTAATCTGGAGCTTACATCCCCTATAACATAGATCTGTAGTAAGGGTTGCCCCTAACGGCGTAGCTACCGTCAAAGTTAACTCTGGGATTGCCTTTTGCGTGCATCTTTTCTCAAAAAAGATTTTGATACAAAAGAATGAGTCCATCCACTATCAAACAAGACCGTAGCCAAAATTCCATTTATATATATATGTCCTTGTTATTTATCCGGTTACTTGCTTGATGAGCATCCTTTTTGAAATTCTGGGTAATTTGACTTGATATGCCCAAGTTCCTTACAGTTGAAACAACCCTTGATCGCTGCTGGGCAACGCGACTTGTAGTGTCCGACTTCCCCGTATTTGTAGCAACTCTTAGTCGCAATTGTTCTCTTGGGGTATTCTCCTTTAGAAGGGTTGGTGATTTTCCCCATAGTTTTTGGCTTGGGACCCTTCTGAAGTCCCCACCAGCGGTTCTAAAGGTGTGTCATACCGTCTTGAGGCTGCTTTCGTTCTTTCTTCAGGTGTGTCATCTGTGCCTGATGAAATTTGATCTGCTGCTGGGCCCGGTGGATCGCCTTGTCCCTATGTTCCCTTGCCCTTTCCATTTCCAGATACCCGCTGGCTATCCTTTGCTGCTCTGCCGTTGGGTCTAGCGATGGTGGAGGTGTGTTCTCTTCACCTTCGGTCTTCTGTAGCACTTTCTTCATTTCTTCCTCCATCATCATCATTTTCCTTGTAGGCATTGGCTTACCCACTGATCCATCCTGGATGAAGATATCTTCGAACATCATCTGTAAAACATAAACAGGGTTTAGTTTCGGAATTACAGACACATCTTGTTCTGTTTTCCTCCACTAATGTCTGGTAACAGACTAGCCACAATTTGGACTTGACTGCTCCAAGCATGTTAGTAAAAATAAAGTAATCTGAGACTGGTTCACATATAGGGAAGATCATAATCATAAGTTGTAGCGCTACCATATGATTTATAATCATCCTATGTGCCAACTAGAATCAATTTATCTGGCCTTCAACTCTAATTTCCTACCGTGTTAGACTGCAATTTGAAGTCAGCTCTGATACCAACTCTGTAGCGCCCCGGATCCCTGTTACCGGACATCCGTGACACCTTCCAGAATCTTTACCTTCAAATACATCTCAACACAGTAATAACACGAATATTTAAAAACTTTTATTTGCCAAATAAGTCATCCCATCATTGATTACAACCGATAACTTGTTCTTGGAAAAAGAGTACAAATTACATCAATTCATTACAACTTATTACAAGTATTTACAGGCTCCACTTGTAAAGCTATCAGCTGCCTCCTGGAATGGTTATCGACTGATTACTTGTGGAACTTCGCTGAGCGGCCCATCGGCTCCCCCGGGACTTGCTCTTCAGCTTCAGGCTTCTGCTGCGCGACTCTGATATCTCTGCACCAGTTCGGAAGGTATAACCGATACCTAAAAGGTGGGAAACGTCAGTACTTCGACTGATGCAAAGCTGGAGATAACAGCGATCCTCTAAAATTCAATCACAACCAATAATTTATGCAAAATAGAAAGGTGATGTGCCAAAACAAGGGTTTTGTGGATTCGGGTTCTAGTGCAGTGTTATGACATGACCCTATGACTAGATGCAGCAAACTCACATGCCTAACTTCTAATGCAAGCAAGACTTTGGAGCGCGAATGCATCCAATACTACATACGCCCCCAAATCTAGCCGTCTTTCTCCACAATTTAGGGATTCGAACCCTCGCCATGCACCCTACTCTTGTACACACTCCAGTTCCCAATAGACTGTCTGTTGCCCAAGGAGATTGCAGCGGTCGGTCTAATTCCGCCCTGCAGTGCCCAAGTGGTCACTGCCAGATGGTACCCGCGTACGGATCTCCTTAGAAACCGCGTTGAACCTGGTCCTTATGACCCTTTGTTCCACATGTCCACCCAGGGACTGACGCATGCGTGTTCACCCCTGATCGGGTAATGAACTGATATATATACCAAAAAAACACAAAACACAAAACCTGCGCTTTAGGGACGTGAGCACCACGGGAGGTCAAATCCTCCGGACCTCCCGCACCTTACTTCGGCTGAACTTTGGGAATCAACAGATTGAGATACGAGCCGGGGATGCAATCCATTAGCGGTCGAGAACGTATCCCTACGACTGGAAGATACAATACCGACTATGGTTTACTAGGACTAATGCAATTTCCCAACCCCTTAATAAACCATTCTAACCCCTACCTTACTCTAATTATTTCGGGTAAGAATTACTGCTTCCACACTTGCCTATCAGCCTTTGGCCCCTGGCGATACCGATCCGGTTCGCCACTTCCCCTGCTTGGACTCGTCCAGCATAATGGCCTACGCCTGCTGCTACTCCGACAGTAAATATATAATTTTCCCGTGAGCTCCACTCACTGGCATGCTCGGACGTCCTACGCTCGGCAGAAGTTTAATAATATAGGCTTGATAGGTGCAGGGTATCCTTTACCCTAGTGACTAACTCGAGTCACACATCCCACTCGGGAAAATCAATAACCTCAATAACAGAGATTAACCATCCCTAGACACGAGTCATCGACTCAAATAACACACAAGGGAAAAATGTTTTCACAACCCTTAGTCCAAACCCAGACTAAGCGACCTACGGGTTTCTGCCCGAATCTCAAAATGGTCATCCCTCTATCGATACAACTCCGATTGGAGTGTATGGGCCCAACCTGGAAAGGTATGATCCTAGGCTACAACTTCCTACTTGATCACGAGCTTAGATTCAACCATCTAAGTCCTCGACATAGCTTCTCAAGCTCCAGCCTGCGTGCTTCCTGTGCACGGGCTGCACCTTACCAGTAACACAAAATTCTACTCGTTCATCAGAACGACACTAACTCAAATTCTGTAGAAGGGTGTGGGTGTCCTCAACAACTCTCTAGGTTGTCATGAGTTCAAATTTTACCATTAAGTCACCCTAACACACTCATCTATCATCAATACACCAATTTACACAATTGGTCTCTCCAATTCAGAGCACACAGCTCTACTCTAGTCCTCAGTCTTACAAAAATCATAATAATTCAACCGTTCACTGGAATTGCCTCAAATTATTTTTGTTGGAAAGTTCTAGGTGTCCCCTACAACTCTCTCCAGAGTCATGATCCTCAAAATATGCCTCTAACAGGTCTCAATTCCCCAATCTTTACAGAGTATCAAAACTGGCTAAGAACAGCACAATGCTTAATCACAAAATCACAGTAAATTGTACACTTGTCCAATTGATATAAAATTTATGGTGGTGAAACTAGACATCATACCCAATAGTATGAAAAATACCTCATGTCAAAATTCTAATTATAAAGTGAGTACTATCTATTGCAAGTGAGCTCAGAAACCCTTCAATTTTTTTAATTCAACATCAGATACTGGTTATAGATAGATTTTGCTCATGCCTCTAAAATCAACAAAATAATTTACTGATTTGTTTAACTAATCAACATGTATTCATGAACATTGAGTAAAAATTTCAGATCAAAATCATGCTTCAATAAATCACGAAAATTCCTACAATATCAACCATCCTGTTTTCCTTTTCCTGAGTCTGCCTTACGACACATATCCATCTCTCAATTTTATTAGCATATCAAATGATCATAGAAAAATATGAAATAAATTATGGATGATCCTAACACATAACTGAGCAAACCCATTTAATCTTGTGGTCTAATTCAAAATATTGTGCTTTCGGAAAAATTCACAAAAGGGTACTCCGAACCAGCTTTTCCTAGTTCCATTCTGACTTCTACTTCTAACCTTTAGAAGAGCAATCCTATGCATTCTAGCACACATGCATGCAATAAAAATTAATTAAAAGACAAGAATTTCAAGTTTAGAGAAACTTCCCACCCTTGGTTGTAGTAGTGGAAGGAACTTCTTCAAGCTTCTTCTCTTGGAAATCTCCTTTTGATCCTTCTTCTTCACTTCCTTCTTCCTTCTCTCCTCCTCTTGAGGAGTTTTCTTTCTGAAATTTCCAGAGCAAAAGGGAGGAAATGAAGTGGGAAATGAAGGAGAAGGGAGGGTAGGCCGGATTTGACACGGGGGGGGGGGGGGGGGTAGGTTTAGGGTCTAGGTGGTTTTAGGAAAAACCATGGCTTGTGGCCAATGGTTTTGGTGTTAGATGTGTTGGTTGTCCTATTTAGCTTAAATGGGTTCCAATGAGCGCGAGACGAGAGGTCTAACGAGTACATGCAATATATATTCACTGTAGTATCATACAGTGTTATATTTGCATGGGTATCGTACCGAAAACTAGTGTTTATACTAATATCAGTCCTCCTCGTTCTCGTGCATCTTTGGAATGCAATCCTCCCATGAACCGTCCTGTAACCCTAACCATCCACCACGATATCAAAATCAAGCAAAACACTGCAACCGTGTGCACGCATACAGTCAATATACATACAAGCATAATACAATCCGGGGTGTTACAATACTGATGGACACGTCTTCATCTGATAGTGACAGATTGGATGACTCGTTGTCACTCCAGTTCCTACAGGCCATCTCTGAAAAAAAATCCACAATGTACTCCAAAACTAACAGGACGTGAATATTTGCAAGAAATCCTAGATGGTCCCCCGAATAAGTTTCATCGCATATTCCATATGAATCAAGATTAATTTTTGGCTGTGTCATTTTCTGAAAAATGGCAACTACCTCGAGGAGACGGAGAAGGAAGCCCGACGTAGACGCGTGTCTTTTGAAGAAAGTGTTGTCATTTTTTTGTACATTGTCGGTCATAGTCATTGAATGAGAGGAGCTGCTGATCGGTTTCAACACTCAACAGAAACAATCAAGCAACATTTTACAGATGTGTTGAAAGGTTTGGCAAGAGCAGCAAACGTTCTAATTACTCCCCCGGACACTACACGTATAAATAAAAGGATCACTAGTTCCACGGACTTTTATCCATGGTTTAAGTTATTTTGTTAGCTTCATGCTTAGTAACATATTACTGTAATATTTTAAAGTTTACTGAAGTTCTAGGTTTCAAATTCATTAATGAAGGGAGCTATCGGTGCTGCTGATGGCACATTAATCGATGCTTCGGTACCCGCTATCGACACAATGCTTGTCGTGGACGAAAGGGAAATATAACTCAAAATGTGCTGGTCGCTTGTGATTTTGATATGATGTTCACATTTGTTTATGCCGGATGGGAAGAAAGTGCTAACGACTCCCGTGTAATACAAAGTGCATTAACACAAGGATTGTTGCAAATCCCTCCCAATGATAAATATTATTTGGTAGATTGTGGTTACACGAATATGCCCGGCTTTTTAGCTCCCTACCGTGGTGAGCCATATCACTTGCAAGACTTTCAAGGGGCCAACCATGCACCGACCCAACTTAGGCAACTTTTTAACAAAATGCATGCAAGACTACAAAATGTCATTGAAAGAACCTTTGTTGTATTCAAAAAAAGGTTTCCCATATTCAAGTACATGATAAACTACTTTTTTACAAGATAGGTTCTAATGATCACGGCATGTTGCGCACTTCATAATATTATACGTAGTTATTCAATGGATGATACTTTTTTTGAGGAATTTGTAGATAAACAATTAATTCATCATCAACAAAATGAAGATAACACATCCACATCTCAAGGGTTAGATTTGTCATCTTTCCAATTGAATCGTATGAGTACGAAAAGAGACCAAATTGCTACGGCAATATGGAATGCAAGACATTAATGTAATTTTGATAAAATTATTTCATTGTATCATTTACTGTTATGAATATAATGTTATATGTACTATGTGAGATGGTATCTTGACCATTTACTGATGACCAGGCATTACACATTGATTCAGTTTTGTTAGCAATGATGGTCAGAAGAATGAAAGGAGTTGTCAATAACAGGAAGTGCTTATTACCAATTTTTTAACTCACCAAGTTCATGTCGGTATAGGCAATGATTAAATGCACAACTCATTTTTGAATGTGTCCCCCCTCTCCCCCCCCTTTAATCTGATCTATTACACTATCATCACATGCCTCTGATCAATCTGGAGATGATGGAGACGATGGCTTCTGATCCGGTTTCTGTTGTGGTTTACGTCAACTTAGAGAGGTTATTATATGAACTTTTTCCATTGTACTGAGTGTATGATTGATGAATTCAACTATAAGTGGCGGAAGGGGTGGACACATAATTAGTACTAGTTGGCATGGCATTGTAAAAAATGCAGCCCTAGACTGATCTTCATGATTTTTTTGAACAATTGTTCTATACAACTATGTTCTGAGCCTACGACTAATTCAATCCTTTCAAATATTGTCATTGCTTTGTTCTAGTATTTGATTTCATGGGTTGTTCATTACGAAATTGTTTTATTCCTTAGCAAGATGAAGAGTGGTATGAAGCAGCAGCTTGAACATCCTTGTTACAACTATGATACTGTTAAAAACATTTGGGTATCCATATTCTTCACATCTTCATTGGGTTTATTTCTTTTAATTTTCTGCTAGGAGTAAAGAGAAATGATTTCAGGATTAAAAAAAGATGGAAGATTTCAGGATTTAAAGATGTGACTGAGATGAATTTGGAGAAGAGGGGCTTCTGATCCTATATAACTACACTGATATATAACTACATAGAATACAACTAATTACCATTCTGATGTGCATTAGTTATTAGTTGTATATGGGACTTTCCTATCAGTATTGCTGATATTTCTTGTATTCCCTTATATTCCGAATGACTGGCTGCGTGGATAAGTATGTTTGTCCCATATCCACAATCACATTAACTAGTTAGCTCTATAATGCATATTTTATAATATATGATCAAATATGCATAAAGATGTGCATGCTTTTTTTTCATTGTAAGAATATCTGCAGAAGAAGATGAAAATTTTTGTTACCATAATGAAGAATGCAAATTGATCCTTGAGGTGATGGCTTCTGATGCTAACTTTTATGAACCTATATTTTTGTTACTGTGAAAATTACCATATCTCTTGTTACTATGTTATTACTCTGATGGGTGTTGATGCTTGGTGAGGTTCAAGGATCACATTAATGGCACTAAGTGCATTGAGCTCATCAACTGGAAGATGGTACATATTTTCCTTGCTTTAAAATTTTGCTTGCACTTATTGTATCTATTACTTTGTTATAAGTACATTCAGGTTATAAGTGGCTGATTTTTGAACTAGATTACAAGAACATTAACCGGAAATAATTTATTTAGTGTACCTGGAAGAGCTCACTGTATCTTATGTAGAAATTCATACTTATTGATGGGATATGTCATGGGTTTGGATCTTCTGTTTCCATGGTCTTCTTCATGTTTGCAGGTTGTAGAGATAAGCATGCACTAGTATAAGTTTCAAGATCTTTGTATAGTATATGATATCTGCAACTGATACATTATGATATTCGTCCCAAATTTATTTTAAATTTTCTGAATATCAGAACTTGTACGTTGCGATAGTGCTTAATTTGTAGGATTCATTTGAGAATAATAGTATTGAATACCTTGAGATTTTCGATGGAGTACTATTGTGATGTGATGATGCCTTATAATTGCTCGTAGATGAGAATGAGTCGATAATCTGTAAGGGTAAGGCAATTGTGGTGTTGATAACACTTTTAATTTACTTGGAAAAGGTTGGCGGGATGTTGGATTATCCCACTGTCTTCAGTTCTTAGCTAGCGAAGTTGTACTTGTAAAAAACTAGTATATAAATTTATTGTTATTCTAATAAAAATTGATAAGTAAACTATTTATAAATATCTCACATAATGTAAAAACAATCTTCCCATCAAACTAGTATTATATACTTGCTCACATTGTGTAATTGCAGGTACATTGCTGCTGTTGTATGCATTAGATACCAAGCAGACAGACTGCAGCATCCCCATTCCACAGAATTTTTATTGCTTTCTACTTCAGAATTTATATTTCTTATTTTTACTCTTTTTAATGTACTGTAGTATGCACTCTGGTTGGGTTTGTGTAACAATATGGCTATTGTGTGCATGGACTATTTGATCCAGTTCATTTTGAAGATGAGACTAGTGAAGGCCATCTATGCTGCAGGCATGTGTCGATTTCAACCATCTTTGCTGCTGTTCGATTTCAACCATCCATGCTACAGGTCGATTTCAACCATCTATGTTGCAAGAATGATTGGAGTTATCACTAACAGGAAGTGCTTGACTTAAATTTCAATTCACCCCAGTCTTTTTTATTTCTATCAGTCTAGACAATGATGAGATGGATCAATTTATTTTTAGAATGTCTCCCCCCGTTCTGCCTGTTTTTGTTGTATAAAATTGAATTTGAGATGATGCCTTCTGATCCTATATAACCACACTGAATTTTATTTACTGTCCTGATTTCATCCATGTTCATATTTTTTGGTAAGCCGAGTGTATGCTTGTGGAATTTAATTATGGGTGGCAGAGGTGGTGGACACATGATTAGAACTAGTTGGCATGGCATTAAAATGCAGCCCTAGACTAATCTTGATGCTTTATTTGAACATTTTTCGATATAAATTTGTTCTGAGCCTACGACTAATTCAATCCACCCAAATATTTTACATTGCTCTATACTTGTATTTACTTTCCTAATGTCATATTTATAGTTGTTACAATTTATCGCAGGAGTTAGAGTGGTGTGGAGTAGCAGGTTAATAGGGTTGAGAAATGTGATATTTTGATAAGCTTGTCAGTGATGGGGGGATAAAAAAGAAGAAACAAAAAAAAGTTGAAGCTAAAGATACCGCAACAGCCACATAAAAAAGCAGAGAGTTGCAATGTAATATAATGTATTTGAGCTTTGTTCTTATTATGTGACTAGAGACAGAAGCAAGTGTAACGTGTTAGAAAACAAGGATTTGATTTGATAATTTTCATTATATTATATTCATATGATCTTTCATATTAGTCTTTTGCATATCGCATATCAGGCTTACAAATGTCTTAATACAATACCGATACAAGATCTTCATTGGAACAAGCATAGTCGCATATTAGTTCATATGAACAAACTTCAGGTATATCACATTAATACGACTCATCATATTCAAGATTTGCTCGATTCCCACTTTCTCAGCCTTCATATTGGAACAAGCTTTTTGCTGGTCTACTTGTAGGATTGTGCTTTATAACTGCAGTAAAAAAATAACTTCATAAGAAAACTAATGCAAATTGATTAAACAAATGCCTTTTATAATCTAATTGTCAAAAAAACTGTTTTTCTATAAATTTGACAATTTTATTTTATAACCAAACGCCTTTTATAAGCTCATTTTCCAATAACTATTTTTATGAAGACTTCAGATTGTTTGGTTTACCAAACGCATTTTAGACTCTCATTTTCAAAAAACTGTTTTCATAAAAAATTATTACCAAACACCTTTTACACTCTCATTTTCAGAAAACTGTTTTCAGAAAACTGTTTTGAAAACAACAAACCAAACGCAACCTAAGTCTTTTTGATGTATGTTGCTCTCTACTTTGTAAAAGATCAATCTTTACTAATCCTAGTTCATAAAAAGTTGATCTTATTGTATGTAGGAACTTGTAGGTTGAAGAAAAGTGGGTTTGTAATATGTAGGAATTTGTAGATTCAATATATGTAGTTTTTGTATTATGTAGAACTTGTAGATTAAATAAAAGTAGGTTTTGTAATATGTAGGATTTGTAGATTCAATAAAGGTAAGTTTTGTAATAAGTAGGAACTTGTAGATTTGAAAAAAGTTAGATTTTTGTAATAAGTAGATAGTTGTAATTCATACACGAGGTAGTCTTTGTAATAATCTAGATAAAGTCTTGAGTCTTTATGAGTTTACTACCATGATTGAGTTATTGTAGAAAGAATCCCATGCTTAAGTTGATGTAGGTTGTTGTAGTAAAGAAACCCATCGTGCTTGAGTTGCTAGTAAAGAACCCATCATGTTTGAGTTGCTAATTATTGTAGTAAAGAACCCATGCTTGAGTGATTATAGTTATTCTAGTAAAGAATTCATGCTTGAGTTGTAGTAAAGAATCATGCTTAAGTTGTAGTAAAGATTCATGCTTGAGTTATATGTAGAACCCATGCTTGAGTTGTTGTAGTAAAGAAACCCATCATGCTTAGGATGTAGTAAGGAAACCATGCTTGATAAGTAGTAAAGAAACCATACTTAATTTGTTATAGGTTGTTGTAGTAAAGAATTCATGCTTGAGTCGCTAGTAAAGAATCCATGCTTGAGATGCTAATTGTTGTAGTAAGAACCATGCTTAAGCTGTTGTAGGTTGTTATAGTAAAGAAACCATGTTTGAGTTGCTAGTAAAGAACCCATGCTTGAGTTACCAATTGCTGTAGGTTGTTGTAGTAAAGAATTCATGCTTGAGTTGTTGTAGAAAGAAACCCATGCTTAAGTTGTTGTGAGTTATTGTAGTAATGAAAGCATGCTTGAGTCATTGTAGTAGTTCTAGTAAAGAACCCATGCTTGAGTTATTATAGTTGTTCTAGTAAAGAACCCATGCTTGAGTTGCTAGTAAAGAACCCATGCTTGAGTTATTGTAGTTGTTCTAGTAAAGAACCCATGCTTGAGTTAGTATAGTTATTGTGGTAAAGAACCCATGCTTGAGATGTGTAGTTGTTCTAGATTTAAAAGAATCCATGCTTGATTTTGTATGGTGGTTTTAGATTCAAAAGAATCCATACATGTTTAAGTTATATGTTGTAGTGGTTTTTAGTTAAATTCTAAAAGGAACCCATGAGTTTAGCTTGCATGCTAATCCCATTGAACTGTTGAAATAAACCCATGTTCCATAATTGTTCTAGTTCGATTTTTAAGAAGAAATCCATGAAACTAGCTCTATGATAGTTCTAGCTCGAATTGGCGAGGAACCCATGCATTTAGGTTCTAGGTGGTTCTAGCTCAATCTTGAGAAAGAACCCACGAACCTAGTCGCATGTTGTCCTTGTTCAAATTTGGGAAAAAAAAAACCCATGAAGTCTAGTTGTATGTGGTTCTAATTGAAATTGGACCATATGATGTGAACATGCTTCATCTTCAATGTATGAGTAATAATGGTTGGGAAAGTCACTAGTATTGTTAGCTCGATAAAAGCTTGTCTAGGGTGGTATAGTTACCCTAGGGGTCATCGACCATCAAGACTCGCATCTTACCACCTTGAAAATTATGGATAAATCACACCTCGAGCACCGACAGATCTTAACTGATGTGGGTTGATCGCGAGCCGAGAATGTTGACGAGATCCGAGTTAGGGGTAGTGATGAGTAAGGGAGATCCCGTCACCGGTGTCTTAGATCGATAGGCCATGAGTTGGATCGAGATAATCTTAAAGAAAGTTATTGAAAACCCCGTGAGATTGTTAGGGTTTAGTGACATCGTTAGGGTAGTAACTTATGGCTATTGCTACTTAACCTTTACTTATTATCATTTTTCACCGAAGAGAAAGAGTTGGTGTTAAGGGTGATACCTTATGATCCGACCTGTCCTATAGGCCGACACTAGGCGGTGTTATTGGGTTGTACCCTTCTTGTCAAAGGGATATGGTCTGTGCCTTCTCACGAGTTAGGAGCACGGAATTCGTATCTCGTCTGTTAATTCTGAAGTGCCTTGATAAGCGGGAGCGATTCCTGTCGGAGCTAGGGTGGAGGGACCCTCGGAACTCTGTCTTGTCTTATATCTAAAGGCGAGAAGCTATAGACTACGGTATGGCTAGGGGGCCACAGGGGATGCTTTGAGCTAACCTGCGACTGCGGAAACTCCAAAGATTCGTCAGATATTTGAGTGAGGTCTGGTACGCCTGGCGCATTAGACTGTTTCAGGGCAACCTCATCAGTCATGTCGTATCTTCAGAAACAAGTGAGTATAAGAGTAGAATTTATGGCACGGGTTTAAATTCCTGTATATGAAGAAACGGCTTGATATGGGGCGTATGTAGTATGGGCTGCATATTGTTCCAGAGTCGTGCTTGCATTAGAATAAGAGCATCATTGCATTAGTTAATCCTGTATTAGAGTCTAAGTCATAGCATATACCGACACATCAATTATATATACACGTTTCTCTTTTCATCAATCTGTTTGCTTAAAGTGGAGAATCGCTGCTAGTCATCAGCCTTAAAGCGTCAGTATATGTACCGACGTCCCAATTTCAATAGGTATTGGATTGCAAGCTATAGGTATAGGATTCAGGGGGACTTAAGGAGAGAGAAGCAAGGAGTCGAGTTTATTTAGGTTTTCCGCTGTAATATATGTTGATTACTATTGTTTCTTTTGTAACAATTGTTGTAATTTATTTATTTGTTGGAAAGTATCCAAGTGAAGTACCAAGTATTGTTCTTATTTCATTGTACTCTGATGTAAATTGTTGAGAGTTGTAACTGTAACCCCTGTTTTCCTAAAAATGTATTTTTGTGTATTTTCTATATTTAAAAATTTTTGCAAATTATTTTCCCTGTTTTCAAATTTATTTTGTCAAAATATAATGTTGGATCTTCTATTAAAAATCTATTTCGATCGATAATTTTATTTATAGATCTTATTGTTGTTATTAACATTTTGATTTCTATTATTATTTTTAATACTACTATTATTATGATTATTGTTATTGTTATTGTTTTTATTATTATTATTAATATTTCTATAAAATCCTAAAATTCTATTTTTATTAGTTATTGTATACCCAAAACCCGTTACCCATACACTTACCGAACCCAATACCCAGTTTTAACCTCTGACCCGAAACCCACCTATAACTCTACCCTATATTTATACCTGTTCATCTCCTCTGTGCTTCAACCCTAACTTACTAAACCCACCAGCTGCCCAACTGTTCATCTCTCCCTGTTCTCTCAACCTTCAGCTCATCTCCTCCCACCTCCTAGCCATCTTCCTGATCCTCCTCCTGTGCGCTTGCACCTTTGGCGCACCATCTCCCTGTCGCAACACCCCTCGAGCGTGCCCCCTGTGCTGCCTCCTCACCTGCGCCGCGCCCTGCACCTCGACAGCATCCTCTGCAGCGTCGCGCATCTTAGCGCCACCCTTCGACATTGTGTTGCCCTGCTGCTCCTTCTGAGCGCTAGCAATAACAGAGCAGCAACAGCCAGTCTCCACAGTGCCCTCAGCTGCACCCTCGACCTCCCGATGAACCACCAGCGCCGGCAGCCCTGCCCCATTCTGTCGCAGCAGTGCCATCATGCCAGAGCCAGCCATGCGTGCGCTGTGATCATGGAGTTTTGATCAAGTGGATCCGAGCTGTTGTTCTCTTGATCATCTTGATCATGGAGGGTTTGATCATCTTTGTTTGGAGCCATTCAATCGCCTTGATCTTCTTGATCTTGATTGAGTGCATTATTGGTCATCCGTTCTTGATCACTTGATTTGGACTGTTGGATCTCGATTATCATCTTTGATTATGGACCGTTGGATCGCACTATCATCATCTTGGAGTTCTTGATCACTTTGATTGGTGGCCGTCCGATCGTCGATCTGATTCGATCATCATCTTCATCATCAAGATACTGATCACATCTTGCTCTTGATCATGATCTTCGATCAGAGTCGTCCGATCTGATCCGATCGCCTTGATATCTTGATCCCTTGATCTCAGTCGTCCGATCGTGTTCGTGGGTTATTTGTTCTTTAGATTCGTGATCTTGTTCGTGTCCCGTTCGTTCGTTGACATCATGCTTGGGATCTGTTCCCGTTATTCTTGCTTTTGGCTTCATTGCTTTCGTCGTCCTCCAGGCAAGTAACTTGTACTCAAATTCCTTTGTATGATACAAGTCAAAAATACCGCTTGTAGTGTAGTTAGGTTCTAGAGACAATTGTATGTGAAACCCCTTGTTGATATTGTCTCTATAGTACTTTGACCATAGTTGACTCACGACACAAAAATTGACATGAAACAATTTATGTTTTGCCCGTTCTTGATTTGATCATGTATGTGGAATTTTTGTGAGAATTTGGGTATTTATTGAGATCCATGTGATAAACTTGTTTTAGATATATTAATTACCCTAATTCATGATGCTTGGACACTTGGTAGACTCAATTTCATGTTTGGTTGTGTTTGGATTAAGTTTCGTTGGATCTATGTCGATTTTGGTTTTTGAGGAAATTCGGTATTTTGCTGATATTCTGTCTTGATCAGTAATTTAGACCATGTTAAGTTCAGAATCATAATTTCAGTATAAAACATGAGTTTTAGAGGAATTCATTTTCTTTCCAACTCCTCTGACCTTGTTCGATTTTGTTTTCGTATGTGTGAGATATGACTATTTTACTACAGCGGTGTAATTCGTTTCCACATTTCGTTTCTTGATGATTTTGATGATTAAATTATTTTGATACTTGTGCTACATATATTATTTTGATATGAAACTTTGGTCAGTTTTCCTATATCTAATTAGGGATAACCCAGAATTTTGGTGGATTTTATTGATGAGTTTTATACATCGTTTCATGCTTGTTTATAAAGACTGTACTTGCTATATTTTGCTCGCTGTTCTGTAAAGAATCGTATTTTCACCCTGATTCCATTTACTGTTTGAAAATTAGTTTTGAAATATGAAAGTTAGTTTATATTGTCTATTTTCATCTCCCTTTGGCAAACTATCGTTTATTGATGTTTTCTGATTTTTTATGACTGATTTAATTTTACTGAAAAATTTTGAAACTTTATATTATGATACTAGAGACATAGGGGAATACCCCAGATTTTTCGTGGATTTATTTAATTAGTTTTCCTGTTCTTGAATTCGATTTCCTGATTTCTGGCTGAACCTATTTTCTGGATTCAAATCAATTTTGAGTTATGATTTTGTGAATTAGTATATGACTTAATTATACTCGCTGGATTCGATTGGGAGTCTATTTTCTAGATGTTTTGATGGTTCAGATTTGCATGTTTGTAACACTAGAATCACTGTTTTACTACAGTATGGTCTTGCCTGAACTTGAGATTTGTTTATTTTATTCTTTTATGAGATATCTTGCACTCGTACATGTTTACCTTGCAACTTGAACATGCCACATGATCATGCCATGTTATTCTTGATATATTTTGCACATATACATGCTTGTTTTATATTAATAACAAATAATCAAGCCAGGATTTAAGGGACAGATCTAATAGTGGATAATTCAGAAATGTATACTCGGAAGGGGATCCACTGATCCTACGTGATGACTTGAGACATGATACTTGATACGTGATTACTTGACACTTGCATGCAAAACACGATACTTGCCACTTGCACAACTTGACACGTGATTACATGATATATGATACATGATACTTAGAGCTTGAAGCTCGATTACTTGACTTGTCCCTGAGTACACTGCCTTTTATGGTCCACTATGAAATCTAAAACGAAATTGTATTGACAGTAGCAACCATGTGATAAAAGGATGGCACATGAAGTGCTACCTAGATAGTAATAACTACAAGACTTAATATACGACACTTGAACTTGACATATGCTTACTTGATACTTGATTACATGATATATGAGACTTGATACTTGAACATGATACATGCTTGCTTGACACTTGACTACATGATACATAAGACATGTTTACATGAGACTTGATACATGACACTTGATACATGATTACATGATACTTGACACCTGATGCATGTTTACATGATACTTGATTACTTGACACTTGGTTCATACCATTTACACTTGTTTACTTTGCCATGTTAGTTGTTTATTTTGACATCATGCTTATCCAATGCTATTATTTAGTTTTTCCCATGTACTTGTATCCTGCATTACAAGCGGCCCGTAACTTGCAATTGACGGGTACTTGTTTTCTCTTTTTCTCTTCCCTGCAATTGTTGAATTGCAGATTTTGGAGAACAGGTTCCAGATGGTATCGGTGATATGAGATATTAGTGATGGGTTTGCTATTATTATTTCTTGTAGCTTACTTGAACAATATTGTATTTTGTACTTGAATTTATTCTTGTATTTGGGCAATGTGATCCAAGATTATGACTTATTCAGATTATGACTATTTGAGATTAATGTATATGGTTTCATATATTCTTATTGATATTTTGGTTCATATGTGCATGTTGGTTGATACTTTTGCTTCCGACTCTGATTATTTCGTGAGATGTTGTAAAGATTCTTGAACAGCTTATAGATGATGAAAATCATTTGCTGGGTTTTTGTTGTGTATCCGTATTCTGTATTCTCTTTTAGGAAGCAGGACGTGACAGTAACACTTAGGCTTTTAAAGGTTTTATTGTAATACTGATGTAATGTATTGTAGTTTTATAACATTCGGACTTGTAATACATTTGTATTGAATGAAAAGTTTTAAATTTTCCGGTTTTTCTGTGTATTGTGGCTAATTGAAGGAAAGATTCTGGCTTATGTCAAGGTTTCCCAGTATATGGAAATTGGGGTGTCACAGTAAGACCCTTGGTGGGCAGCGAGTGATGCGTAAGACCCTTGGTGGGCAGCGATATGTGTATTTGATCAAGGAGACAGTCTACATTCGACTAGAAAGGCGATCCTGTACTAGATTACACGTCCCGTATTCATCGAGGACGTTGAATCCTTAAGAGGGGGTGAATGTAACACCCGTATTTGTAGAGTATATACAGAAATATTAAAGGGAAATATATATGGAATATTAGTGGGTGACCTATAGAGATTTTTATGGGCTATGGAGGAAATGGAATTATTAAAAGAGGCCTACAGAAATTATAATGGGGATTAGGCATTAATATGTGCATTAAATTAAATCAATGCATGAGAAGAAGGTGGTTGTGCATGGGGGGGTGCTGACATGGCTTTGGGCTTGGGGTAAAAATCCCATATCGGAGAAATGAAGGGAAAGAGTGTGAGTTATATAGAATTAGCCAAATAATAAGGGTACCTAACGGTTAACCACCCTTTTGATGGCTGCCTGTGGTGGGTTGTGGTATTACGACTCGTTTTGTCTGCCGTTGAGTACGGGGCTTTACTGATGGTATCAAAGTCGACTTTCGACACCGAGTGTGTGCAAGATGTATGCCTGAGATGGAGCGAGGTTGGTGGGTCGCCCGAGTAGGGGACTGTACAACTAGCAGAATTAGGGTAGTCCTCTCCACATCGGCTAGAAAGAGGATCCTAGATCAGGTTGCAAGTCCCGTACTCAGTGAGGACGCTGAGTTCTTAAGGGTGTGTGTGTAACACTCCGTACTTAAGCGGGTATATATATATATATATATATATATATATATATATATATATATATATATATATATATATATATATATATATATATATATGAAAAGAGATGAGGTAGTTGGCCTATATGAGGATTTCTATAGGCTATTGGATTAAGTGGATTAATGGAGGAGCCTATAAGAGATTTCTCTAGGGCTTATGATAATATGCATTAAATGATGGATGCATGAATGGAGAAGAAATGGCAGCATGATTGGGTGACGTGGCTAGGTGGTGGGATGGATTAGTCCCACATCGTGGGTAGGGAGGAAAGAGTGAGAATTTAATTAGTATAGCCAATGATCATAAGACACCTAATGGTCCAGACACCTTTTGTAAGGCACGCTTGTGGTGGGGAGTTGTTAGGATTTTATTCATTCACGTATTGCGCGCACATGTAGCCGCGTGCGCAGCTGAACCGGGCTCGGGGCGTTACAGTTCTTGGTGTTGGTTACTGTTTGTTTTAAGTAGCCGTTCTTTCTGGCCGCGATTGCTGGGTACTTGATTAGTGTTTCTTGCGGTTTGTGAGTGCTTGCTTTTGTGTGTGGTTTTGGCTAATTCATTACATGATGTTTTCTATTGGACCAGCCTGTGTGTGTGGCTCTGGCTCTTTTAGTGGCTCCTCTCCTAAGCTGGCTCTCTATCTCCTGTTTTTTTTTCATGGGTATTCTCTTTGATTGGTTTTCCCTATGTTTTACTTGCTCCTATCTTTTCAAATGTTAGGAGCTTCCTTGTATCTCCACTTCATCTTTTCCACGACCTCTCCATGTTTTAGGGGTACTGTTTACGCTGTACATCTGGAAGTTTTATTGCTAGCCTTTCCTTTGGCCTACTGTGCAAGCTGGGTTTTTGTCCCATGTGTCTGGTTATGCTTTTGCCCTTTGGCCGCTGTTTAGTTCTACCATGGTGCCTTATTGTGCCATGCTTTTAGGCTGCTGAGACATTTGAGTTTTCTCGTCACTTTTAACTACTTGTGGTCGAGCTGTTTTGCTGCATCTGTCCATCTGAGCTTCTTCCTGTACTGGCATTATGTTCATCTGTTGCGTTTCTTTTTTATTTAGGCTAATTGCTGGTCGGAGTTCTTCTGCAGTATCCTCTGCTGCTATCGGAGCTCTCTCAAGCTCTTTCTTGTTTTGTATCTTATTCGGTCTTACATCTTGTTAAATGTGCTGTATATCTTGTAAATTTTTTTGTACATATTTATGTATCTCTTCAGTTTATATATATATGAAGGCTGGAGCAATTTGGCTCTATCCGTATTATCAAAAAAAATAAAAAGTGGTATTAGGTAGAATTGTAAAACAAAATCACTTTGGTAGATTGTTATATGAATGATCCACACAATGCATCTCAATATGTAAACCTAAAATAGTGAACAGTATGAAAATTCACACATTTTAACTCACGCATTTTATGTTTAAAAAAAAAAATTAAATATGAGAATCAGGAGACGAGATGTATCAAAGTGGCAATAGATACACGATGAAGGGCAACCCGAACCCCCCCCCCCCCCCCCCCCCCCCCCCAAAAAACCAGCCAAAAACAAAATTCCACACACACACGAAACTTTTGACTACATGTTGTGGTATGCCCCTAACAAATACGTGAATATTACATATACCCCTGACACAAATATGTATTTTCTTATTTTTTCCCTAACAATATGTGTCACATCTCAGGGTTACCGCTTTAGTTAAACAAACTCAAACATAACAGTGGAGAAATTTCAATTTTTTTAAAAGACTTGACGGAAAATAACTGAAATATTATGTTTTCTACTGTTCAAACTTTATCTTCTTTTACCTTGTAACCTGGACGATTGTTAATCCAATTGACACTCATCAACTCATCTCAAAATTTCTTCACTTTTTTAAGAAATGGACAAACTTACAATGTATCTTTGGAAAGTACATATTCTACCTCACGATAATCCTCCAAAATTGTCATCAATCTTGTATTTCTAATTATAAATTGTAAGCTTTCTCACTTATTTCCTGTAACTCTCTCTAATACTCTTAATTTTTCTTATTTAATTTTCTTATTTGATTTTCAATTTTGATTTCTATTTATCTAGTAAGGGTTAAATCATGATTAAGTTAGGGATGCCTAACATAGGGGTAAATATGAAATACGGTCCAAATTGATAGGGGCAAATATGAAAATACACATTTATTACGGGCATATATGATATTAGTATATGTTAGGGGAATATATACGTGTTAAAAACACAATTATAAATCTAACATACCGTTAATCGCCCCCCCCCCCCCCCCTCTCCTATTTCTCTATACTTCCTAATGTAGTAACCCTCCTCTCTGCCTATACATTTCTTTGATACCCCAATACGATAATGACAATACCCTAAACATCAACAAGCCAATGAAGCAAACCACTTCCAAACTTGTAACAGCCTCTTATAGTGAAATGCACAACAAGATATAATATTCATTATTCACAACTGATCGCTTAAGCACCACTATCAAATTATGAAGTCTCACCAAGTGTAATTCTAAAATTCTTTAAGAATACAGTGATCTCTTTTCTTTCTAACTGAAGTGGTAAAAATCCAACTCAATCTGAGCCGTCTGATCCCCTCAAGATCCGTAAATTCCTATAAATCAGGCATCTAGACTGTATGGACCTTCTGTTGTTTCAGCACACCAAACATGCCCACAGAAGAGGGTTAACCCAGTCTGTTAGGGTTAGGGTTCCCTTTCTCTGCCTATAAATACTAGGTTCCTTCCTTATTTTGCAGGTAATAAAAATTTCCTCACTAAAACCCTAACTCCATTTCTTCTAGTATCTGACCTGATCGTCGGAGGCCTTGTCGCCAGGATCTCCCTGGTGTTTCTACGTGTTTTGTAGATATCTGGCAGCCTTAAACACCACCAGATCCACATCACTAGCCATTATCTCAGCCGTGAATTTGAACCAGATCTGTGCCCTAGATATGCTTTTCCCTCTCAAAATAACAAGAACTCACATTTGTCGCTCCCACTCCAAAATAGCAGCATCAGATTGATGCCATCTGTGGGAAAGTAGGCAAATCCAGGACTATACTTCGATCCTGTTTCTCTACTACTCTCTTCCTTGGCACCCAAAGCTAAGAGAGCGGCCATGACAGGATGTCATGCTGACCCTCCTCATCCTCATTTGTCTCACAGTCATGTGAACACACAAGGGTCTCGAAGGTAGTGAGCCGAGGGTCCATCAGGATCGGGTCCGAGAACTTCAAACTCAGTCACCAATGACCTTCAGAACATCATCAATGATTGATAGACTGTGGTTGACCGTCGACACCAGCTAAATTGATCGAGGAGCGGAACTGCTCCTTCCAACTAGGCTTCGACCCCTAGCATTCACCCATCCCAGGTCGTCCACCCTCGAAAGGTTGATGCGGCAAGATTAAGGTCACGAGAGCTGAGTTCCAGGAGTTCAGGATCGAGGTCCTCCAGGCCCTCTGAGGTGGTCGCAGAGCTGAGCGTCAGAATGACAACCCTCACCGGGAGGAGGAAGACCACAGTAATGAGTCTCACGGCTCGAACTGGTCGGCGAGACGAGATGATGCCGTCCTCAAGCACCTCCAAGAGATAGAGGATCACCTCTCCCGGATCGGCGGGGGCGGAGGACAATCCAATCAAGGGTATTAGCCTACCCGACCACCGTTCTCCGCTCGATTCCTTGAGTTTCCGATTCAAAGGAATTTCAAACCACATTAGTTCGAGACGTACAACAGAGAGTCGTTGTAACGCCCCGAATCCCATTTTTACTGAATTCGAGATGTTCTTCAGGATCTTTTCGCTTTCTTCACATACAATTTTACAAGGAATTTAAAATCTTTACTTTTACATCAGAGTTACAGCATGTTACATTTGATTTTACACAGCGGAAGCAAAATGTACAATATTTACATAAATGAACAACAATATAATGAATTCTTGGTGCATCCATTCCTTTTACATATGATTATCCTGCATAAAACACTGTGGGTACGTCAGTTTATTCAACCGACGATAATTATACATGGCCATCCTCTCTATGCCAGAAACAGTATAATGAATCTCATTTCTTACAAACCACAAGCCAGTTCACCATAAGCATGCAAATAAGGGAACTTTTAATGATGTCGTGTCGTGATTGTGCACTTAAATCCTTAATGCAATTTACTTAGTTAATTATGACACTAATGCATACTTGTCCGAATTCTATGCATCCCATACTACATAGGTTCGAGTGCAAGCCTCTTAAACGATCTTCATTTTAGTAGGGTTCAATCCCCCGCCATGACTTATTCTACTACTGTAATTCCAATGAGTATCCTAGATGAATCTATGAGTACAAGCATGTATCCTGGCCCCTGGAGTAGAATTTCGCGCCATGTCTTGACTCGTCAAGCATGCATTCTGCGACAATTCAGCCTCCTCCCTGAACACACTCCTCTTGCAGTCACCAACACATCCCATAAGCGTGACTAGAGTCCGATCATTACTGAGTTGTGCCCGCGCCATGTCTTGACTCATCAAGCATGCATTCTGCGGCTCACACACCCGCACCGTACCCTAGCTCTCATACTCATGTTTTTCTCTCACCTTCATCACCTCCACACTATGTATTTAAGTTATATTAGAATCATGAATAAGAATCAAGCTCTAGAGTTAGCCTCTCCATCAACCGGACTTATCATTTCATTTCACTCGACCAACCTGGTCTATTTCTCAATATCATTTCATTTCACTGCCGGGGAGACTTAGCTACTCTTTTGTTCAATTTCAAATTCACAATATCCAATGGAGCATCATCAGCTCATCATTCATTTTAGAGTCTCACAGACTTCCTCATCATGATTTCTTATTTCATAATTTCGTTTAGTTCTCAATTCTCATCTATGATTCAATTTCACAATTTATGCAGTCATAAACAGAATCCATTGACTTTAATCACATAGTTCACAATTACCAACAGCAAAATAACATGAATTCAAATATGTCAAGTCCTTTCTGTACAGTCGACTTGGAAGAACACCAGTCGACTCATACAGTCATAAACCGGGTTATCAAAAGGCTCGGGATAGTCGACTGTGTATACTACCAGTCGCCTGTCCCGCAACTTTCAAGTTCACAATATTAGTCACACGACAGTCGACTGTTCACACCTCAGTCGTCTGTCTTAGCAATTTCAACAGCATAATTCTATGTCCAGATCAGTCGACTTGCTACACGCAATCGGTCGACTGGACAGATCCATTTTCAGTAGATTATTTACAGTTCTTACGTGCATTTCATCATGATATCAATTAACAGTATACATAAGTTCATGTTCCACAGACAAGGTTTCTTATCATTCAGTAACACTACAACATGGATCTTCACATTACTAACATGCTCTTTCCGCTAGGGAAATACTTTAAACATGCATTCACATATGCTCATAACTCCTTACAACAATAAAGATGTAAATCCCAAGTCATCAAACTGGGTCCACATGATGAAAATATCTCAATTTATGAAACTACCCAACAGTCACAGTCAGATTGAAGTACCAGTCGACTTACTACATTATCAGTCGACTGCTTCGACAATTCCAAATTATTAACTACCATTAGCTCTTTTTATTCATTTACCTTCCCTCCATCATATGTGTCATAGGGAAACCATGCAGATAGTATTCATACCATCATGTTCATTTATACACACGTTTATCATTACAATCATGCAAAAATGATGTCTCGTACCAGTCGACTGGCTCACATGGCAGCTGACTGTACCGACAGCCTTGTTTTCATTATTAATTGCGTGTTCAAGCAATTTCTACCGCATTCAAATCACTTTTATAACAAAATATCAATCATAGCCATTGTAGCATTATTCCTACATTAGAAGTCCTGAGAAACACCCACCTTGTATGAAGAAAATAACGAAATCCCGCAAAGTCCTTCAACGTAGAGAACACCTTCTTGCTCCTTTGCTCCACGCCGAGCTCCTCAACAATGCTGCTTGCCTCCACAGAAGAGCTCCCACACAACTCACAAATACTCTCTATTACAGTAATAATCTTAGTGTAAAAGAGATAGGAGATGAGAAGGGGTATTTATACTAGAAAATAGATAGAATAGATGGCTAGGATTAATAGGGGAGTTGGTGAATCAAAGGCTGAGATCTAATCGGAAGTTAAGAAACTACCCACACCTCAAGATGTAACCGCCCATGATCCTAGCCCATCACTCCACAAATCCGGCCAAGAGAAATGTCTTGTGCACGTGTACATGAAGTGCACGTGTACACACACAAAACCCCATAAAATGCACATCTTACCCGGAAAAATAAAGAGAGAAAAATGCTACATATACAAGTTATGAAATAAGAGGTTAAGTTTAGGGGTTTAAATACATTTGGGCCAAAATATGTATTTTTATATAAGAAAATAAACAAGTCACATTTGGGCTTTGAGAAGAATGTTTCATAGGAAATACTACACTTTATTTATCATGGAGAAAAGTAATAATAATAGGCTATCATAAGAAAATAAATCCCCTTCCATATATATTAAGAAAAATAAATCGGGGTACTACAGTCGTATCCAGCTGATCACATGGAGGGGTTCAAAACCCTCATGATGATTCACAGCGCCTCGGGTCGTCTCCTCTATTGCACATTCCTAGACACTTTGCATGGCCCGGCATGGGAGTGGTTCTCAAAGCTTTCCCCCGACTCGATTTTCTCATTCTACCAGCTCAAGGAGAGCTTCCTTTCTCACTTTGTGACCAGTTGTAAGGTCGAGAAGACGAGCGCGTCCCTTCTGGACCTCAGACATAAGGAAAGTCCCTTCGGAACTTTGTGTGGAGGTTCACTGCCGAGGCTAGGGGGATCTCTTCTTTCGACCCCAGCATCGCGTCCGCAGCCTTCAGGCACAATGTTCACCACAGCCAGCTAAAGGACTCCTTGGCGAAGAAGCCGCCCATTGATTTTTTTGACCTCCTTAACAGGATCAAAAAGTAAATTCGAGCCGAGGAGGCTCTGCACCCTGAAGGTCTGAAAGAAACATTATCCTTGGGGAAGAGAAAGGTTGATGATCCCGAGCCTGCGAAGAAGGCTCAGAAGGATGCATTCGGACAGAGGCGACCATCTCCTGTCCCCTTACTTCGAGAAGTTCACTCTACTGACTCAGAGTGTGTCGGCCATCTTAATTGAAAATGAGGATAAGGCGATCGTCTGCCATCCTCTCCTATCCAGCAGTAACAAGAAGAGGGTCCGAAGATTCTCCAGTCAGTTCCATCGGGACCATTGGCACAAGATTGATAATTGTCAAGCCCTTAAAGACGAGATTGAGGCCCTCATCCAAAGGGGTACCCAAGGGAGTTCACCCGAACTAACCCGAGGGCTTTGCCTCCTCCTCGAACATCAAACAAATGTCTAGAGGCGGAACCCAAGCTCGAAGGAGCCGCAGGGCCGACCATTCTTCTATGTGTCCACGGCAGACCTATGGGGGGAACACCTCTCGCAAAGCCTTCGTACGGGAGGTTAACTCAGTCCATCACTATCCGCCCCCCAAGGATCAAATACTTGTGGTCTCATTCTCCAACGAAGACCTATAAAGCATCTAGCTGCCTCATTGCGATGCCTTGGTAATCAGCCTGGGCATGGCCAATCACGTGGTCTGCCGCATCCTTGTTGACAATGGTAGCTCGGTCAACATCATGTTCCTGGTCGCATTCGAAAGGCTCAAACTCTCTTGCGAGAGGCTGAAGCCGTCCGGGTACATGCTCCACATGTTCTTGGGCGTTCTTGTCAAATTGAGGCAATCGTCCTGCTAGATGTCACAGCTAGAACGGCCCCAAACATTCGAATAGAGGCCATTGATTTCATGGTAGTCAATGTCCAGGCTGCCTATAATGCTATCCTTGGCAGGCCTGGTCTGAGTTCTCTCCAGGCAGTTCCATCTGCCTCACGTGAAGATGAAATTACCTACCAACCACGGGGTCGGCATTGTCAGAGGCAATCAAGAATCTGCTCGTTTATGCTATATGGCCGTGGGGGGGGGGGTAGAGTTTTTCCCCTTGATGTAGTCAAACTTCCGTCTGACAGGTGTCTGTTTGGCTCGAAGCCAGTCGACAAGTTGGAGCAGATCCCCTTCTCTGGACAGGACAAATCTAAATGGTTCCGAGTGAGCCAGTCTTTCTCTCCAGACCTAAGCCAACCATAATCGACTGTATCAGTCGGAATGCCGACCACTTCGCATGGACGCCCTCGGATATGACAGGAATTTCAGAGGACCTCATCATGCACAAACTAGGCGTCCACCTGGACTCGAGACTAGTGTAACGCCCCAAATTTTCTGTATGGAAAATTCGTGACGCGAGCCAAGACCTTTACTGTAACGCCCCGAATTCCAAATAAGGCTGAATTCGAGATTTCACAGGATCTTTACTTCACTTTGTACAATTTTACAAGAAAATTTAAAACTTTTTCAATAACATCAGACTTACATTATACTTTATTTGCACAGCGGAAGAATAAAAGTTTACAACATGGAAAACAAATATAACTTCTACAACATTATCAAAATGAATCATCGATTGCATCATATTAGCTTTACTCCTTCAAGAATAGTCCATTTCCTGCATATCAATTTGTGGGCACGTCAGTTACTTACAACTGACGAAATGTTATACTCGGCTATCCTCTCTATGCCATACATATAACGATCTCATTACTTTAATAAAAATCACAACAGTTGAATGAACAATAAAGTGTAGAAATGTGACTACGCTAAATATGTAAGTGTATGCCATGCCTTAATGCCTAATGCACACATTCTATTCTAGGATGACACCAATGCACACTTGTTCGGATTCTATGCATCCCATACTACATAGGTCCGAGGGCAAGCGCCTACGTACTGATGTGTCTGATTTATATACAAATATTTACCTATTAAAATGGCTTGTCTTCGTTGATATTGTCTATAATTCATCATATTTCTATAAGATTTCATTTAATTAATTATTTTTGAAGAATTAATATTTTTGATGCAAAAAGTAAAGACTTGTGGAAAAAATCAACAAACAAAGTTAAATAATAGATTTATAAATTTTTTTTATTTTGTTGAGTTAAAAGTGAGACAAATAAATTTTAAAAGGATTTTTATACGCTAATATAATTTGTAGTTAGTTTAATTAATTTTAAACTAATTAATTTTATTTTATTTAAAAATCCTAATTTCAGATATTATTTTGTGTATGCAGAAGCACGTGGTTAACAGAAAAGGAAGAAAAGAAGAAAAGAGAAAGAAATAAAATTCAGAACTAATAAGGAAGGAAATAAAGAAGAAGTGTGGACTTTTATGCAAAAAATACAAACCCTAAACTCCTCCCCGTTCTCTATAAATACAAAGCAAAAGAGGTGACGGCTGAGGAAGAAGCCAGCGAACTCAAAAAAAAAAAGAAATAAACAAAGAGAGAGAGAGAGAGAAACAGAGAGAGAAACTTAACTCTTCTCTCTCTGTCTCTCTGTTTCGGATTAAAACGAAAAGAAGCAGCAGGCTTGTGCACCTGGCGACGTGGCAGAAAGCAACTGGGCCTCGATCGAACCACGTACGACTGCTTCATTCTGACGTGGCGTTCGATCTGACTGCTGACCGGCTTCGATTTGACAGTAGGTGCGACAGAAAGTTTCGATTGGCGTGCGGCAGACAACAGCGACTAGACGCGTTCTTCGTTCTGGTTCGGCACAGACTTCAAGAAGCATTCGAATACAATTTTTGAGACAGAAAAAAAGGGGTTTGAATTAAATTTGTATTTTTTTTATCTCCTCTTTTTCTCTAATTTTTGTAATGCAATCATTGAACAAATCGATTAATATTTTTATTATGAATATGTGCAACTAATTTCATTGTTGGGCAGATTGAAACTATAGTCATGTAATGTTATAATCTTCTAAATCATTACTCTATTCACTTATTGATTAAGCCTGGTTGTATTGACAAAAATTTATAATATGATTCAAACTTGGTTAAGAGTTCTTAGGAACAGTCGACTGAGAGTGACAGCAAGTCGACTGACATGAAGAACCTGATGTTATCAAGTTTGCTTATTATAAAACTGACTATGTTATATGAGTATAGAGACGACCCGTATCCTATGCTCATAACTTGTAACACAGGAATCTTTAGGAGTTCTTGGTTTAATCAACTTGAAGGATCTAGATCTGATACCAATTTCTAGAACTTTGAGTGTTTGTTCATTTCCATTGTTCCTATGCTTTCTTCAAGTGCAACTTAGTAGATACCATGCTAAATAGTTAAGGAAAGAAACGAATTAGAGTAGATACCATGCCTAATTCTTGGCTTAGGAAAACATTAACTTTAAGGAGTAGACACCATGCCCTTAAAGGAACAAACATGAGTGATCAGAGTAGTGTAGAAGGTGACTTAGCATTCATGACTATAGGTGGAAAACAAGCCCAACTCATTTAATTGATATTTTTGAGAACTACTTGATCTAGTTTTTAATCTCTTCCTTTTCCTTTCAATTAGACTTTTAGAACGAAACTTTATGATTTGCATTTTTCCTTGTTTTATTGATTAGTGAGTTAAGTACTACAATCTCTGTGGGATCGACCCTTGCTTTTCACTACACTTCTATAAACGATTCATACACTTGCGAGGTTTTAATTTGTGTCTAGTTTATCTATTTATTTAGATCATCTAGATTTCACAACAAGTTTTTGGCGCCGTTGCCGGGGATTGTTTAGTATTTTAACTTGCAAATCAATTTTTAGCTTTTTCTTTTTTCTTTTTCTTTTATTATATTTTCTTTCAGGTTACATTCCAAAAGCAACAATGGGTGAGGACGTACCAAATCGAGTACCAATGCAAGACAAATTCGCTCCGAAGAATATTGAGCAACCTTCTTGCATAGCTTTTCAACCTAATGTCACAGGGAATATGCATCTTTCACCTCAATTACTCAGCATGGTTCCCCACTTCAGTGGCAGAATAGACAAGGATCTGCACCTCCATTTGCAAGATTTCTTTGATCTTTGCAGAACACAAAGCATCCAAGGGCTTACCCCTGAACAAATCAGGTTAATTTTGTTTCCATTTTCATTAAAACTTAATGCTAAATTGTGGTATAATTCTTTGGAACCAGGATCAATTCAATCATGGGAGCAATTGGCAACAAAGTTCTTGAAGGAATTCTTTCCAGCCCAGAAAACCAAACAACTAAAAAGGGAGATTCAACTCTTCCAACAAAAAGATGGCAATTTATTCTTCGAAGCATGGAAGGACTTCAAGAACAAGCTTTTCAAGTGTCCTACGCACAACATACCTAAGGATGATAAGGTACAAGCATTTTATGAGGGTCTAAATGACACTAATAAAGCAATTGTGGATTCAGCTTGCAACGGACTCTTGATGAGGGAAAGTGGTGAGGAGGCCATCGAACTATTTGAAGAACTCAGCGAGAACTCACAACAATTCTCGACAAGGGGAAGGGGCCTTTCGAAAAAACAGGGAGTTCACGAAATTTCTAGTGATAATAGCATGCAATTAGAAATGGAAATTATGAACAAAAAGATTGATATGCTTGTTAATGCAATTTCAACGTTGGGTGGCGTAAAAAACCAACCAAAAGAAATTTGTGCAATTTGTTCTCATTCTGGTCATACAACTAATACATGTCCCATGTCTTCTTTCACAGATCAGGAGCATGCAAACTATGTAGGACAAGGAGTGTTTCCACCAAAGAACAACCCCTTATCGAACACGTACAACCCAGGGTGGAGAAACCATCCAAATTTCTCATGGAACAATAATCAAAATAATCAAGGCACTCAAATGGCACAAGGGCATGCACAACAATTCCAGAGTGGGAATGGGTTTGATTGGCCAGTACAAGAACAGAAGAAGTTGGATTTCGAATCCACCGTTCTTCAATTGCTCCAACAGCAACATCAAACAAGCAACCAACAAGGGCAGGCCATTCAGAAATTGGAGACTCAAATTGGTCAAATTGCTAAGGAGTTAAGTGAAAGAAAGGCAGGAGAACTCCCATCACAAACCATACCAAACCCTAAAGGACAAGAACAGCTCCAATCGGTGACAACCCTGAGAAGTGGTAAGGTAATTGACAACAAGGTTGGAACACACGCAGACGAATCAGATACACAACCATCAAAATCTTTGGATTCCAACAAGGTAAGTGACAAAGAATGGGCAGTTTTGCCACCATTCCCTCAAAGGTTAATCAAGCAAAAGAAAGAACAATATTTATTTGATATTTTTGAAACTCTCAGGAAGGTAAAAATCAATATTCCCCTACTTGATGCTATTAAATAAATTCCTTCGTATGCAAAATTTTTGAAAGAATGTTGTACTCACAAGAAAACTTTTCAAGTTCAGGAGGATGTGGCTCTAACAGAAGAAGTGAGTACTGTGTTATTGAGGAAATTGCCTCCTAAGTTGAAGGACTCAGGTAGTTTTACCATTCCTTGCAGGGTTGGTGAGCACTTCTTTGAAAAGGAATTGCTAGACTTGGGGGCAAGCATCAATCTTCTTCCATACCCTGTTTACGAAAAGCTAGGATTGGGGGAACTCGAACCAACATCCATCACCTTGCAGTTGGCTGATCGCAGTATCAAGAGACCTAGAGGTATTTTAGAAGATGTATTGGTTCAGGTAAATGATTTCATTTTTCCTGCAGATTTTGTTGTTTTGGATATGGAAGAATCTTCAATACTGTCTTCTTTACCTATCATCTTAGGTAGACCCTTTATGAGTACTGCTGATATGAAAATTAGTGTTAAAAAGGGCACTATAAGTATGAAAATAAATGGTGAAAAGACTGAGTTTAAAATGTTTGATGCACCAAAATTACCACACGATGATCATGAATGTTATAATGTTGATGTGGTTCAGGAGATTGTTGACCAAACATTTCAGGTACATAGTGTCGATCCATTACAAGCCACAATTACACACTCTCTAACACTGTCTCAAGTTGAACAGGAATATGATGATTGGAGGAGTGCAGAGACAGTACATTACCTCAAAAGTCCAAAATCTTATTCAGGTAAGTTTGCACCTGTGTTTGAAAATATTGTGTCTAATAACACTTTTGTTTCTTCTGTTACCAGGACACCAGACGTGGAACTAATGCTGCCAGAACAATTGAAGTATGCATATTTGGGTGAAAACCAGACATTACCTGTGACAGTTGCTGCAAACTTGAGTATGCAGGAAGAAGGGAAGTTGTTGAGAGTCTTGCGAGAACACAAGGGTGCATTAAGGTGGACCATTGCAGATAGGCTTATGTCAAGATGGTACGGTCCGTACGTTGTTACAAAGGTTTCCCCATATGGAGCGTTGGAGGTTCATAGCAAAGAGAAAAATCAAACGTTCAAGATGAATGGGCATAGTGGGAAACCTTATAGCGAGATGAGTTTTGAGCCGCAAGAGGAAGATATTGCATAAACTCATCATGTCTGGCTGAAGACTTAAAACTTAGCGCTTCTTGGGAGGCAACCCATGCTTTCTTTTATTGCATTTAGATTTGATTTATCTTTTAGTTTATTTTATTTTAATTTTTGGATTTTATCTTGTAGGATTGCAGAAAATTTGAAGTTGCCAGGGCGGAGCTGTTTTGAACACATGCGTTGACGGCTGTTTTTGAGCAATTTGGAGTCAAAATCTGGAAAAGTGATTCAAAGAGAAGTTGTAGCCTATCTTCTTAGCTTTCCAGTAAAAAAAAAAATTCAGCCCATTTGGACATCTACAGCTCCAGATATCTCCAAAATAGTGAACGCTGCGCGTGCAGAATTTTCAGGACGAATCAGGGGAGAATTTCTGAACTTTTGCATTCTTTTTGTTTTTCTTTTTCCTTTCCCATTGAGGACAATGTGATATTCAAGTTTGGGGGGGAAGGTTTACAAATTTATGATTTATTTTTTTTCAGAAAAGAAAAACAAAAATTTTAAAAGGATTTCAATTAGTCTCACCATTACACTTTTGAGTTCTTCATTTAGATAAGCATTGAAATAATTTTTTGGGATAAACAATTTCTTATAAAGTAAGAGTAAGTATACTTATTTACTTTAGGATTGTTGAGTTTCATAATTCCTTACAAAATTGTATGAGTTATGCGATTATACATTAAAGACAAATGTGATGTTATTTCTTGTGATTATCCCCTTTGATCTAGTCCTAATCAGAGTTTAAGTAAATAGAGTAATAACGGAAAAAAATTTTTTTGAATAAAGTCAATCTACTCCAATGTTTTGAGTTGCTTAGTAACTAGGGGTATTCATCACCAATGTTTACCTTTACGTCAAACGACAACTTGAAATATGAGTATGCAAAGCACTTTAAAGTTTGTGACTTGTTGAGTAACCGAGTGGATTCATCACAAATGTTTTGCATTCGCGTCAAAAGGCAAGTGACAACTTAGAGAAGAGACTTAAAAAAAAAAAAAAACTCTAGTTTGCTACTCGGTTTGTAGTAGAGAAAAGGGATAATCACAGATGGAGTTGTTACATACTATAATTAAAATTAGTTGCACGACAAATATGATTGGGTTTGGAGCTATGAATAGATAATTGCACTGGAGAAAGTGGGTATGCTTGTTTTTACTTTATTTGCAATTGTTTATATTTTTAATTGCAATTTTGATGCTTGCATAATGAGAATTCTTGATGTGATGAGTTGAGTCTACTAATATTTTTCCCTTGTTTATGATTCTACTTTTTGCTCGAGGACAAGCAAAATCTTAAGTTTGGGGGTATTTGATGTGTCTGATTTATATACAAATATTTACCTATTAAAATGGCTTGTCTTCGTTGATATTGTCTATAATTCATCATATTTCTATAAGATTTCATTTAATTAATTATTTTTGAAGAAATAATATTTTTGATGCAAAAAGTAAAGACTTGTGGAAAAAATCAACAAACAGAGTTAAATAATAGATTTATAAATTTTTATTGTTTTGTTGAGTTAAAAGTGAGACAAATAAATTTTAAAAGGATTTTTATATGCTAATATGATTTGTAGTTAGTTTAATTAATTTTAAACTAATTAATTTTATTTTATTTAAAAATCCTAATTTCAGATATTATTTTGTGTATGCAGAAGCACGTGGTTAACAGAAAAGGAAGAAAAGAAGAAAAGAGAAAGAAATAAAATTCAGAACTAATAAGGAAGGAAATAAAGAAGAAGTGTGGACTTTTATGCAAAAAATACAAACCCTAAACTCCTCCCCGTTCTCTATAAATACAAAGCAAAAGAGGTGACGGCTTTGGAAGAAGCCAGCGAACTCAAAAAAAAAAGAAATAAACAAAGAGAGAGAGAGAGAAACAGAGAGAGAAACTTAACTCTTCTCTCTCTGTCTCTCTGTTTCGGATTAAAAGGAAAAGAAGCAGCAGGCTTGTGCACCTGGCGACGTGGCAGAAAGCAACTGGGCCTCGATCGAACTGCGTGCGACTGCTTCATTCTGACGTGGCGTTCGATCTGACTGCTGACCGGCTTCGATTTGGCAGCAGGTGCGACAAAAAGTTTCGATTGGCGTGCGGCAGACAGCAGCGACTGGACGCGTTCTTCGTTCTGGTTCGGCACAGACTTCAAGAAGCATTCGAATACAATTTTTGAGACAGAAAAAAAAGGGTTTGAATTAAATTTTTATTTTTTTTATCTCCTCTTTTTCTCTAATTTTTGTAATGCAATCATTGAACAAATCGATTAAAATTTTTATTATGAATATGTGCAACTAATTTCATTGTTGGGCAGATTGAAACTATAGTCATGTAATGTTATAATCTTCTAAATCATTACTCTATTCACTTATTGATTAAGCCTGGTTGTATTGACAAAAATTTATAATATGAATCAAACTTGGTTAAGAGTTCTTAGGAGCAGTCGACTGAGAGTGACAGCAAGTCGACTGACATGAAGAACCTGATGTTATCAAGTTTGCTTATTATAAAACTGACTATGTTATATGAGTATAGAGACGACCCGTATCCTATGCTCATAACTTGTAACACAGGAATCTTTAGGGGTTCTTGGTTTAATCAACTTGAAGGATCTAGATCTGATACCAATTTCTAGAACTTTGAGTGTTTGTTCGTTTCCATTGTTCCTATGCTTTCTTCAAGTGCAACTTAGTAGATACCATGCTAAATACTTAAGGAAAGAAACGAATTAGAGTAGATACCATGCCTAATTCTTGGCTTAGGAAAACATTAACTTTAAGCAGTAGATACCATGCCCTTAAAGGAACAAACATGAGTGATCAGAGTAGTGTAGAAGGTGACTTAGCATTCATGACTATAGGTGGAAATCAAGCCCAACTCATTTAATTGATATTTTTGAGAACTACTTGATCTAGTTTTTAATCTCTTCATTTTCCTTTCAATTAGACTTTTAGAAAAAAACTTTATGATTTGCATTTTTCCTTGTTTTATTGATTAGTGAGTTAAGTACTACAATCTCTGTGGGATCGACCTTTGCTTTTCACTACGCTTCTATAAACGATTCGTACACTTGCGAGGTTTTAATTTGTGTCTAGTTTATCTATTTATTTAGATCATCTAGATTTCACAACACGTACTCCACAATAAAGGGTTCGATCCCTCGCCATGAAACAACCCAGTAATAAAACAAGGTTTAGATCATTCCACGGATATGGATCTCAGACTCTCTTGCTAGCCTCTCTGGAAATTATAACAGATCCTAGCCTCTCTGGCTATTATATCGTGCGAATCATCCCGCAAGTGACCCTCTATGCCCGGTATAAAAAATAAAAGTTCGTCTTCCACTGCGCAACCGCAGTCCACCAACTGGGTCTATAGCCCCGGAGATCCACCGCCGACTATATAGAGCAACCCACTTACGTTTGTCCAGGTTTACTACATCTTTACTTATGTGCCTAATTATTTAGTTCAAGACATAAATAGATTTCCAAGCCTAGAATTAGTATTACCTACTACCGGGCTTAATCAACATTCACCGAGAAGGCTCCATGGCGATATCTCAAAATATAATAATCATTTCATTTAAAATTGCCGGTACACCCGGTCTTACTAACTCTAAATTCAAATTTCTCATATACAAGAATCAGGGGTATTCACACCCTTTAATAATCATACCTATGTCTCCAACAATTTTCCATGTTTCAACTTAGTACTTATTCATGTGTTTTCAACTCAAACATAGAACAAATAATTCTTTCTTGAACAAAAGATTCAACATTATAAATTTCTACAAGCTAATTAAACAAATCCACATCCTCAACATGAGTGTTTATTGACATAAAAGAGATCCATAACTAGTTAAACATTTTCCCTTCTTTTCAAAGATCTTTACTCAAAATAATATTTTTTGGAAGTAAAAACTGATTTCACCATTTCAAATTCTTATTTTTTTACTTTCCCCAAAATTTCATAACTATTTCATTTTTATTTTATATAATTATAGGGTGTATTTCATTTGGAAATACTAACTCCATATACGAAAGAAAACTAACCAAAAACCAAAGAAAATAAATAAAAGAAGGTCCCAGGTTTCGAACCCTGGACCAAGTCGAGACCTAGCACAGGCCCAAGCCCCCTACCACTCTAGCCATAAAGTCCAAATGGACTTTGTGTCTAATTCCGTTTCAAGTTGTTTATGAATACCCCTTTCAGTTTCGGAAAATAAAATAAAAAATATATATAAAAGCAACTATCAAGTTTTGAACCTAGAACCTCTTTCAACTAAGTTCTATATTGCACTGGCTAACCAGTAAGACCAAGTATATTTTCTGTTTAGAAATTTCATTAGTGCTCTTTTGTTTACACTATTCAGAAATCTAATTCTTTTTCGGAAAATTCATTTTTCTAACGATCCAATCTTTTAGGAGTAATAGATAAATTTTTTCTGTGGAACTGAAATGAATCAAAATACAAAAAGACAAGTTCAACTTATTATTTAGATATGTCTTTCCTATTAGTTTCTCCTTACTTTATAAAAATTTGCATTTCTCAACAAAACTCGAAATTGTAAAAATCATGTTTAGTTTAAAACCCATCATCTTACAAAACAAAATTCTTGTTGCTAAAAACCAAATGTATCTCTAAATCAACCTTAGACATCACAAGTGTTTCTTCATGCAAAAACTAGTATCTTTTACATATGTCGACAAGTCAAAAATAATAAAATTTATCTTTCCATTTTCTTTCTTTTAATCATTTTGTTTCTAAGCTTATGTCAAAATGAAGTATTCTATAACAATCATCCATACTCATCATACATTTGACAAACAAGAATTTGCAAATATTCTACCATGGTCTATGTGATTATTTCTTTACTTTTAATTAGCATGGTAATAGTTATTTCGCTAAATTTCAACAAAATCATTGCATGTTATACTAGCATTTTATCTACACATATCACATTCAATTTTTATACTATTTATTAAACTATTAGCATGGTAACAACAAAATCATTACATGAGATGCTAGTATGGATTCTTTTCAACAATATCTCATTCAATCTTTCACTACTCATTAAACTATTAGCATGCAAATCCTACTTAGAAAGCATAAGAACACCCACCTTAATTTGGAGATTGAAAACTACAAAGAAAAGGGCTTCTCCTAGCTCCTAGCTCCACAACACTTCTTGCTCCTAGCAAAGCCTCCTCTCCTAGCTATGGCTCCAAGCACAAGAACTCTCACTCTCTGTCTTTTCTTTCTCTCTTTTCTTTCTTTATCTTTTCTTTCTATCTCTTTTGATTATGTTTTTGGTGCAAGAGAAATGTAGGAATTTGGGGCTCTATTTATAGCGTTTTGGGAGGGTCTTTTATGCATAAATCCACCCCTAATAACTCTCCTAATAACTGTTACAACCCTTCATGTCCTAAAGTCCTAAAACCTACAACCCTTCATCTTTCCAACTCTTCACATTTGCAACCCCCATAACCCCCAACTTTTCCCCTTCTCTCATTCACCAAAACCGGCCTATCCCCTAGGTAAAAACCGACCACCTATTGTGTGCATGCACACATGCACAAATGCACAACCAATTTTTAATACCATCTATAACTTTAAATGTGTACTAACATTTGTAACTTGTTATGTATTAGTGCACACTTAAATTAAATTGTGATTTTAATAATGGGCTTGCTTAATGGGCTCATCAATTAATTAATTAATTTAATTATCTAGTGGGCTCTTCTCCTAATGGGCTAGATTTGAATATGTTGGTCCATGGATTAACTAAAAATGCTAAATAAGTTATGCATCAAAAAATAGATAATGAGAGTAATAAAATGAGAATAAAATTTGCATGTGCATCATACATGCAAAATTAAAAAAAATGCATTTTTAATTTAAAATAAAATGTGGGGTGTTACATTTACCTTCAATTAGCCGCAATACACAGAAAAGAAGGAACATTTAAAACTTTTATTCAACATAATATCTTACAAGCCGAGTGTTACAATGATTTCAATAAATTACTTCAGAGTATACATGAAAAATAAATGAACAATGGGCACTTTACTTGGACACTACGCCTTGCTTAGAGTTATCCTGGGTCAGTGGTCCTGCATCCTCAACCTAATTGTGGGGACGTCAGTACATATACTGACTCAAAATGCTGATTACAAGCAGCGGAATCTCAACTTTAAACAAACATATTTAAGCATGGTAAAATGTGCAGGTGTAGTTTAAGTGTTCGTGAGTGTTATGACTTATAATCTAATGCAAGGCCAACTAAGGTTAGGATGCACTTATTCTAATGCAAATGAGACTCTGGAACCGTATGCATCCCATAACTACTTACGTCCATATCAAGCCATTCTCCATATTTACGGATTTGAACCCGCGTTATGAATTCTACTTTTGTACTCAACATGTTCCTGACAGATACAACATGACTGATGAGGTTGTAGACGTGGTCAAGTCCCACCAATGCAGTATGCTCATGGTGTCTATGTTTACCACTACTAGCCGGTGTACCGGACCTCACTCAAAAGCCAGACGAACGTAGGGTATCTGCAGCACAGGATAGCACGAAGCCTACCCTGTGGCACCCATAACTCATAGAACAGTGGTCTATGGCCCGTTCTCTTCCCCAACATTGAACGTGACGGAATTTCAGGGTCCATCCCCTAGTTCTGACAGGAGAACCTCCCGTTCTTATCATTGAATTTCAGGAATTAACAGAGCAAGAAATGTAACCCATGCTCCCAACTCATGAGAAGGCATCGAACGTATCCCTTTGACAGAAAGGTACTGCTCAACAACACCACCTAGTGTCGGCCTATAGGACGAGTCGGAACAAAAGGTATCACTCCTAATACCAACTCTTCCCTTTTGGCAGATGTACATAAAATGGTTAAGTAACAATAGTTACAAGTTACTACCCTAATGATGTCATTAATCCTAAACAATCTAATGGGGTTGGAACAATGTTAACACACTTCCTAGGTCTGAATCTAGACTTTCTTAAGATCTTCATGGGTCCAACTAAAGGCCTATCGATCCAAGATGCTAGCGACGGGATCTCCCTCACTAGCCACGACCCTGAACTTGGATCTCGCCTACACTCTCGGCCCGCGATCAATCTATACCGGTTAAGATCCTCTGCCACACGAGGTGTGACTTAACCATAGTTCCTATGGCAATCAAATATAAGTCTTGATGGTCGACGACCCTTAGCTTCAATCAAGCTACTAACAATGGTGACTTTACTAACCATTATTACCCATAATTGTGTGCATAATTTTACCACTAACATTTCATGGGATATCTAGCTTATATTTACTAGAATTTCGTGTTAATCTTACTATCATATTATTATTATCCATAAATTAAAGATGAAGAACACTCACATGATTTAGTTCAATTTTAACTTGAACAACATACAACTAGAAATCATGGGTTCTTCATCAAATTCAACTAGAACAATCATGCAAAAAAAATTTCATGGATTCTTCATTAAACTTAACTAGAACAACATACAACTAGAACTCATGGGTTTTTTTATCGAATTCAACTAGAACAATCATACAACATAAATTCATGGTTTCTTTATTAAACTTAACTAGAACAACATACAACTAGAACTCATGGGTTCTTTATCAAATACAACTAGAATGATCATGCAACATAAATTCATGAGTTCGTTATTAACTTAACTAAAACAACATACAACTAAAATTCATGTGTTCTTTATCAAATTCAATTAGAAAGATCATGCAACAAAGATTCATGGTTTCTTTATTAAACTTAACTAGAACAACATACAACTAGAATTCAAGGGTTCTTTTATGAATTAGAAGTTATACATACAACAAGACTACTCTTTTATGAACTAGAAATTATATATACAACAAAAACTACTCTTATATGAACTCGAAGTTATATATACAACAAAGACTACTATTTTATGAACTAGAGTTATGTATACAACAACAACTACTCTTTTATTTACTAGAAGTTATATATACAACAAAAACTACTCTTATTTGAACTAGAAGTTATATATACAACAAAAACTACTCTTTTATGAACTAGAAGTTATATATACAACAAAAGACTACTATTTTATGAACTAGAAGTTATGTATACAACAAAAGACTACTCTTTTATGAAGTAGAAGTTATACATACAACAAAGACTACCCTTTTATGAATTAGGAGTTCTATATACAAAGAAAACTACTCTTTTGTGAATTAGAAGTTCTACATACAAAAAAGACAACTCTTTTATGAATTAGGAGTTCTACATACAAAGAAAATTACTCTTTTATGAATTAGAAGCTCTACATACAAAGAAAGACTACCCTTTTATGAATTAGGAGTTCTACATACAAAGAAAGAAGTTCTACATACAAAGAAAGACTATTCTTTTATGAATTATAACAACAATAACAACAATTAACAACAAATAGCAACAACAAAATATTAAAGGTTCAATCTTTATGTTGTTTTGTTTGAGTTCTACCATTCAATTTCTTTATGTATTCATTTTGATCCACTATCATTCATATGCACATGATTTTTAGTCCAAGTTGTTAATTTAAAATAATGATATAAATAATAACAACAAATAACCACAAATAACTACAACTAGCTATTAAAGATTCAATCTTTATGGGGTGGTTTTGAGTTCTACCATTCAAATTCTTCATGTGATCATTTTGATCCACACTACTCATATGCTTATAAAATTAGTCTAAGTTTTTAGAACAACATACAACAATAAGAAGGAAAACAAACAATCAATACAAACAAAATAGTAGAGAAACCCCCACCTTATGTTCTAGTAGGAAGAACTAGTTTAGCTTTCCTTCTCCTCCTCCTAGCTTCTACTACCACCTACAAATGAAGAACTCTCTTGTTAAATTTTCTCTCATTCTTTTGTTTTTTTTTTCTTTTTTTTTTCCTAGCAAATGAAGCAAGGGTGAAGGGAAGGGGTATTTATAGGGAAAATGAGAAGGGTGAGTGTATGAGAAGGTGAGGGGTTGAATTAGGGTGTAACCGTTGTTTTCCCAAAAATGTATTTGTGTATTTTCAGTATTTAAAATTTTTGCAAATTGTTTTCGGTTTTCAAATTCTGTTGTCAAAATGTATTATTAGATCATCTGTTAAAACCTATTTTTAATCAATAGTTTATTTATAACTAGTTCCCAATGATATTTTTTTTATAATACAAATATTTTTATTATGATTTGGATTATTATGTTTATGTTTATGATTTTTTTTATGATTATTGTTATTTTTGTTATTTGTGTTACTTTATCTTTTACTCTTGATTGTTGATTTAAAAATCTATTTCTATTGTTATTTGTATTTGTAGTATTTGAAATAATTTCTATCTTCTAGATCAATATATATTTTGATATATAATCCTACTTTTATTTATTACTTTATCTATTCTATTTGATCTTTTATTTAAATCATATTTTAAAACCCTAATCCTATTCCCAATCCTATTCTTGATCCCTAATAGATTTACCAAACCTAAATTAAACTCAATCCTATCTTAAATCCTATGCCATTAATCCATATCAATACCCATTAAACAATCCTACCACTACTCCTAATTACCCACAACCCAATTACCCATTAACCCTAATCCCCTTTTATATATACCTCTCATCCTTAGTCTCTCTATCTTGGTGTTCTCTTGTGGCCACAAACCACTATTGTCATCATCCCTCTTAGATCATCTCTCTTTTGGTGGAATTGTTCGTGTGGAGATTTTCGCTCAAGTTTGCTTGGATTCGTTGATTCGTGGATTTTTGTTCATGGGTTTTGTTCGTTGTCGGGATCCGCTCCCGTCATTCTTGATGTTCTTAGTTTTCGTCTTCGGTTAAGGTAAGTAACTTGTACTCTAATTCATTTGTTTGATACAAGTCAAAAAGTTTACCTATAGTATAGTTGGGTCTAGAAAAGACTCTTGTTTGTGTTTTGCTTGATGGGTTTTGTCTCTATTGTAAAAAATTGACCATAGATGACTCACGATACAATCTTGGAATGAATTAACTTAGGATTTATCCGTTCTTGATTTTGATCTTGTATGTGAGATTTTTGTGAGAATTCGTGATTTGGTTGAGACCCATGTACAATACTTGGTTGGACATGTTAGATACCCTAATTCATGATGTTTAGACAATTTGTAGACTCGATTTCATGTATGGGTGTGTTTGGACCAATTTTCTTGAATCTATGTCGATTTTGTTTTCAATGGACGAATCTGTAGTTTGTCGCTGTTCTGTTTTGTTTGCTGTTTTGGACTGTTTTAAAGTCAGTATCTTAATTTCGGTATAAAACATGAATTTTAGATAATTTCGTCTATTTTCAAACCCCTTTAACATTGCTCTATTTCGTTTTCGTATGAGTCACTTATGAATGTTTTACTACAGAGGTGTCAAACTTTTCCAGATTCTATTTTTCGGTAATTTTGATGACAAATCATTTTAAAGAACTATGCTAAGTATATTATTTTGATCCAAAAATTTGTTCAGTATTTCTTTATCTACTTAGGGATTACCCAAAATTTTTGGTGGATTTTATTGATAAATTTTATACGCTGTTTCATGCTCGTTTATGAAATCTATACTTGTTGTATTTTGCTCGCTGATCTGTAAAGAACCTTATTTTCACTATGTTTCCTTCGACTGTATGAAAAATGTTTGTGAAATATGAAAGTTAATATATTTTATCTATTTTCATCTCCCTTTGGTGGATTTGGATTTCGTTTCACTGGTTGTGAGATACTTCAGTATTTGTACAGCAGTGTTGGGACTTCCAGATTTTCCAAAGCGTCGTTTCTTGATGTTTTCATATTTTTGATAACTAAACTAATTTCTCTGGAATATTATGAAACTTTATATTTAGATGCTAGACATATAGGGGAATACTCCATATTTTTTCTGAATTTATTTGAGAGGTTTTGTTGCAGTTTTCCTGACTGAGAATTTGTTTTCCTGATTTCTGACTGAACATGTTTTCTGTTTTAAAATCTGTTTTGAGTAATGATGCTGTGAATTAATATATGACTTACTTATACTCGCTGGATTCGTGTGGAAGTCTATTTTCCAGATCCTTCGACGGATCTAGATTTGGATGTTTGTAGTAGCAGGAATCACTGTTTTAGTACAACACTGTCGTGCTGTCCTGAATTAGAAAACTAGTTATTTTACCCTGTTATGTGATATCTTGTACCTGCACTTGTTTATCTGGCACCCTGAACCTGACACATGTTTATACCCTGATATTCTTGCTTTGTTTTGCGACACATACATGCATGCCTGATTATAATAATAAATGACTAAGCCGTAGTTTTAAGGGAAAGATCTAATAGTGGATAATTTAGAAACATGTACTCGGAAGGGGGCCTGTGTTTCCCATTTTGATTCATGTTGATACATGAACCTGTTGATGCATGGACCTGTTGGTTCATGTACCTATTACCTATTGATGCATGGACCTGTTGGTTCATGTACCAGTTACCTGTTGATGCATGGACCTGTTGGTTCATATACCTGTTACTTGTTGATGCACGGACCTGTTGGTCGTGTACCTGTTGATTCATGAACCTGTTGATGCATGAATCAGATGATTCGTGTACCTATTTTGATTCATGAACATGTTCCTGTTTCTGTTCTGATCCCTGAGTACACTGCCCTCTATGGTCCACTATAAAATCTAAAGCGAAACTGTTTGTTGTAGCAACCATGTGTTATAATATGGGACGCATGAAGTGCTACCTAGATAGTAATCACTACAAGACTTGATACATGATACTTGAACATGATACTTGAACATGATACATGCTTGCTTGAAACTTGACTACATGATACATGATACTTGAACATGATACTTGAACATGATACATGCTTGCTTGAAACTTGACTACATGATACATGAGACTTGATACATGACACTTGATACATGATTACATGATACCTGACACCTGATGCATGTTTACATGATACTTGATTACTTGACACTTGATTCATGCCATTTACACTTGTTTACTTTGCCGTGCTAGTTGTCTATTTTGACATCATGCTTATACCATGTTGCTAGTTAGTTTCCCCGTGTACTAGTATCCTACATTATAAGTGGCCCCGTGTACTAGTATCCTACATTATAAGTGGCCCGTAACTTGCAATTGACGGGTACTTATTTTTCTCTTTTCCTCTTTCCTGCATTCGTTGAATTGCAGATTTTGGAGAATAGGTTCCAGACGGTATTGGAAACATGAAGTATTAGTACTACATTTTATTATCATTATTTCTTGTTTTCTTGCTTTGAACAATAATTGTATTCATGTATTTGGATCTATTCTTGTATTAGGGCAATGTAACCCAGGATTTTGTGTTATTCAAATCATGACTATTTGAGATTAATATATTTTATTTCAAGTACTTTTGTTGGTATTTGGTTGATATGTGCATGTGGTTGATACTTTTGCTTCCGACTCTGATTATATTGTGATATGTTGTAAAGATTCCTGAACAGCTTATGGATGATGAAAATCATTCGTTGGGCTTTTGTCGTGTACTCGTATTCCGTATTCCTTTTGGAAAGCGGGGCGTGACATAGGGTTTGGCACTTATTTGCCTTCGGGTAATTGACCGGCCAAACTATAGTGGAGAGGGAAGGTGAGTGTAAGGTTGAGTTATCATAGCTATGAAGGAACCAATATTCATACAATTTATAATACAAATAAACATATATTACCTATATTTATACCTCCCAATTAAATCTTAACCATTCATTTTTTGATCAATCATGACAAAATAAAGATATTTTTGCCCAAAAACACATACTACATGATTTTGTACAAATATACGAAATCGATACAATATGTATACTTATATACTAATATCTGTACCGATAATTCTTATTCGTCAAACTAAACAATCTGTACAAAAATAATTTAATTCCGAGAATAAAATAAAATAATAATAATAAAAAAATTTATTATCGGCTCGGAAGATTTCAGTACCAAATTGATACAACACATATACATATAGATTGGTATATATACAGATAATTATTATTTGTTAAACTGAGTAATATCTACCAAAAATATTTCAATTCTGAAAATAAAATAATAAAATTATATTATTAATACTGCTCAGGATATTTCAATACTATCTCCTTACAATGGTTCTGTCCTCAGAACTGAACTTAGTTAAAAGAACATAAAACAAAAGAAACACTCAAAATAACTCGGAAAAAGAAAGCTTCATCCGGATTTCTGGCTCCAAAGTAGCTTCCTCCAAGAACTGATTCTTCCGAAGAACCTCGACCATCAGAATAGTCTTGTTCCTCAGCACTTTATCCTGAAGATCAATAATTATGACTGGTTGTTCCTTGTATGAAAGATCCACCCATAGGTCTTCAAGAACGTTTGGCAGTTGATGACTCAGATCTGGCACACACTTCCTCAGTATCAAAACGTGAAATACATCATGTACTTGGGACAATTCGGATGGTAGCTCTAGTCTGTATGCCATCTTTCGGATTCTCTTCAAATTTTGGTACAGTCAAATATATCTTGGTGCTAACTTGCCACACTTCCCGAACCTGATCACTCCCTTAGTAGGTGAGACTTTCAGAAATACCGAATCACCTTCTTCGAATTCCATATCTCGTCGGCAGTTGTCGGCGTAACTCTTCTGCCTGCTTTGTGCTACTTGCATCCTCTTTTTGATTAGCTCGATCTGCTCGAATGTTTGCTGCACTAATTTTGTAATCCTTGCTTCCGTTTATACAGATTTTTATTTTTATTTAACATTATTCTATTTTGGATTGTTGTATTTTTCTTCTTCAATTTTGTATTCCAGTTGATTCATTAATCCGGATATGTATTTTTATCTTGGGTTGTTATCTTTCAAGCCCAGTTAACTATCCAATTATTATTGTAAATCCCAATTCTTAAGCCCAACCCAGCCAATATTACTATTGTTATTTTATTTTATCCTGAGCCCATCTATTGAAGCCCATTCTACTATTGGATCTCCTTTGGATACCCATTCAAATTCACTAACCCACTAACCAATCCCCCCCCTCATCTGCTTGTTAACTAGATCAACCCTTAATCTCTTCAAATTCCCGTAACCCTACATCCCCACTTAACTACCCCACTAAATCACTTGTATTATATTATTTAATAACCCAGTCTAACCCAATCTCTCTCTTCCTCGTACTCTCTCTCCCTCCTCTGTTTCCCAAACAAAAACAGAGCACCCAATCACATCGTCTTCCTGCTCACCATCCCATCGACCCAACCCCGTCGTCTTCTCCGTCGAGTCACCCCCGTCCTCCTTCGTACTGTTCCTCGATGTCAACAACAACCTATCGACCCTCGAGCTCCTCGCCATTACCCCGAGCTTCACGATAGCCCCGCGAGCCCCTACTCCTTGAACCACCATTGCCGACTGCCATCCCTGCCAACTTCACCACCATCACCTTCGATATCCTCCTGTTCAGCCTCGAAGCTCCTTTTCCATGTGCACCTCTTCCTCGCAACCTCACCTTGCGACTCCATCCACATCGCCACGGACGCTGCACCTCAATCTTCATCCTCTCTCCGACCACTGCCAGACTCCCCTGCCTCCGATGCCACCACAGTCCACTCTCATCGCCACCACAGTCCCCGTCGACCCTGATGTCGCTACCGATCGCCAGAAACCATACATGCTGCATCTTCTCCACAGTTGCCTTGCTCCCCTCTCTCCCGCACTCAGTACCATCACCCCTGCCACTGTAGCTGCCCTGAGCACTGCCTCAACCACCCCACAGCCGCCAAAGCCAGTGCGGATTCTGCTGGTTGCTGCCATTGCTGTCTTGTGTCTTGTACACGTAGAGTGCACGTATCGCCTAGGATCCTAATCCCTTTATTCTTGTATTTAGTATCGTTGTCATCTCAAGGCAAGTATCCCCTTGTACAACTCATTTGTTTCTGTACAAGCATTCCCTTGAAATACCACAAGTAGATATCATTGTTAATTCCATTTCCATGTTTACGATAATCTTGATTCATCGATACATCTATTTCACTTGAATCCTTGTTGATCAAGTATTCGTAATCACGAATGTCCACATTTATACCTGCATTACACGCACACAAAAACAATTAGATAATTTATAATTGTATATGTGTACATATACGAGTACACGAAACATATGTAATTGCATGTGTGGTTGAGTTTGTAGCAATAATAATAATCTTGCTCCTTGGTATAGTATGAACATGTTAGAATATTATTTATAATTACTCGATTAACTTTGATCAAAATTTTATACTTGTTTGAATAAAAAATCATATTTATTTTAAGTGTTGAAAACCCAGAATTACTTCTGTCCCTAGATTGAAATGCGAATTTGACCCAGCTACTATTAGTAAAACATGAAACCTTGTAAACATAAAATATAGCCCCATGAATCTAGTTTTTAGAACATCTGACGGATCTAAAATCCAGTCTCTGATGTGCAAGTTATATTACTTTTACTGCTGATAAGTTTTATGTTCCAGATTATCGATTTTAACTTTATCAACTCGACTATTTTGATTAAAAAGTTAAATTACTTGTAATATTTTAACATGAGAAATTTTATTATGTCCCTTGACTCTGTCAAGAGTTTGAATATAAATTTTATTAAGTTTTTGAATGAAATTACGGTACTTTTATCAGTATAAGAACCTTGTAATTGAAATTCTGCCAAAACAGAAAACCTGTAAAGAACCATAGATTTGACATTGTTTCTGTTACTGTATTTTGCATTGTAAATATGCATTGGAATCATCTAGAAGTCTAGTCTCTAGAATATCTGACGGTTTCTTATTTGCTTTCTGGTAGCCAAGGAAAATCCAGTTTTGGTGCAGCAACGTCTTGCTGTTCAGAACTGGTGTTGTGTTGTTTTTAATATTTATATGCGTGTTTTTGCATCTCATGAGTTAGAACATGTTCCATGCATAATTCCTTGATATTCCCGGATCATATCATCATATCGTTCTCGTTTCATCATGATCATGTTTGATTGTAATAAAACTAACAAGCCGGGGTATAAGGAAAAAGATTTAGTAGTGGACAATATAGAAGAGCGTACTCGGATAGGAACTCGTGATTTCACGATGCAAGTTGCAAATTTCCAAATTACAGGTTTACATGTTTCACATTACAAGTTCACACACTGCATGTTACACATTTGCACGTATCTCGATATAAGATACAATTTATATGTTTTACCGAGTACGTGACTTATAAAATCCATCACTAAGTCTAAACGTTCACTCGATTGTGTGCATCAAACATGTGGTATAGGATGCATGATTGCCGCACTAGTTAAGTTAATAAACAATAATAGACTTAAAATTAACACGTTCACTTGCATGATCCAATTACATGTTACATGTTCCTTTTGACTGGTTTACCCGTTTACTTGTCACTTGTTTCACGATGTCTTGTTCATGATCCTTTTTATATATTGTATTGTCTCCTATTACATGATACTTGATTCCTTGCTCTTTTTCCTGCCTCTTGTTTTGTTTTGTACTTGTCCCCCTAGCTTCTACTACTTACAGCCCATGACTTGCATTAACGGGCATCTTCTTGTTTTTCCTTTTGTGATAATGTACTTGTAGGTCCGGAAGGAGAGTTACCCGAAGATATTGCTGATCAAGTGTTTTAGTCTTGTATAATTACCATGTTTCCTTAGTTCATGTTTTATTCATGCTACTCTTTATTGTATTCCGGGCGTGTTTGACCCGTAACTATATTTCTCTCCCGTTGTTGGTTTTGAACTGTTTCTTAGTTTATTATTATCCTGTATGTGATAATACATGCTTGTATGGTTGTTATTGTATTATTGTTGAGTTAGGTGTACAACTTATGGATGATGTGTTTGCATCATTTGCTTGGCCTCAGTTATGTTCTGTTTTCTCGTATAACAGGAAGAGGGGGGTGACAGGGCTTTTAGTGGTATCAGAGCCAGGTTAGACTCTAATTATGTTGGAGTTTAACCAGGTTGACTCAATAACATGTGCACCACGTTAATCACATGAATAATAAATAACCAATGTATAACTGGGTACTCACCAACTTGATGGTTTTGCAGGCGGTGGCTCGTGAATGTTCTTTAACTCCTCCGTCCAGGGACGAAACATCGGAGATTGTCGCCATTCTCTAAGCGATGCAACGAATGATGGAGCTACAACGGGAACACAATGAGCTGATGAGAGCTAGTCTGGAAAGGGTCCAGGAGGACGCAGAGGTCACTCGACTAAGTTTTTTTTGCGTACCAGCATCACGCCTTCACTCCCATGAGGCAGAGCTATAGGAGGAAGGACCCGACGTGTAACTATTTTCGCAAGATCGGTCACATACGAAGATTGTTGGAAAGCCAACTGCCTATGTCTTGCATGTAGAGCGAGTGACCACAAGATTCAGGACTGCCCAAAGAGAAGGAGAAGTGCACCAACTGGAGGATCAGCTTCCAGTGGAGGACAGGCTGGAGAATGTAGTCAGGACAACAACCCGATTGCAGAGCAAGCAGAGTGTAATATCCCGGACGGATATTACCTTATATAAATTATTATTTTATTATTATTTTATTATTATTTTGTTTTAATTCCAAAATTGAAATATTTTGGTGACTTTCACCCAGTTTGTTCATAGACATTATCTGTATCCAGATATCGGTCAGTATACATCCGTATTGTATCAAATTGGTACCGTGACCTTCCGAACTAATAATAAAAATTATTTTATTATTATTTCCAAAATTAAATCATTTTTTCGAATTATGCGAAGATTTTCGGTATACGTACATATATACACACATGTATGTAGTATGTCGATTAGTACATTATACAAATTGTGTGTTGGGTATTTTTGGACAAAATACTTGTCTTTGTTATGACAAAACCTATTAGATTATTAATTTTTTTGGTTAACCTAGATTAAGTATGCATGAAGAGATTAGGGAAACTCTTCTAAAAACCTTCTCTTCCACATCACCCTCCACCTCACATAGCACCATACCCACATCCTACCTCCACCTCATCCCACCTCCCTTAGCAAAAAAACTGGCCCCATATTATGGGAGGGGTTTTGTGCATTTTGTATGTGCAAATTTGCACTTCCCACCCTTTTCTCCACCTATAAATACCCCCCTCCCTTCACCTTTGTCTCATTTTTTAGAAAGACAAAAAGAAAGAAAGGAAAAGAAAGAGTGAACTCCTAACTTGAGAGTTTTCTCTTGTAGGTTTTAGAAGCTTTCATAGGAGCTTAGGGGAAGGAGAAGAATAGCTAGCAAGTCCTTCCATCAAGAGAAAGAAAGGTGCGGGTTCTCCACCTTCTCTTTTGTTTGTTTGAATTGTGTTTTTGGTTTCTTCTTCTCCTTATCTTCCTTGTTTTGTTTTCTTTTGTTTTGGGGGTTGTTTTTGTGATGTGTTGTGTGTTTTTGTTGTGTATGTTGTAGTTTAGTATGGATAAAAGGAAGTAATTAGTGGTAGTACCAACTAAACACATAAAGATTGAATCTTTATAGTTGTAGTTGTTGTTCTTGTATGGTTAATTGGAATAAAATGAACATAATGCATATGGACTTGTATACAACCATTTTGGGTTGTAGGACTTGACATGGACTCATAACATAAGCATATGGACCTTGTATACAACCATTTTGGGTTGTAAAACATACACTTGAACTTTGGACTAAAAAGAATGCATATGTTTTGTTGAACCAAAATGAGGACTCCTTACTTTATTTTAATTGTTGTTATTTCATTTTATAAAACATAAGTAAAGAGGAACCCATTTTAGATGTTAATTTTAGTATGAAAAAGAAAAAAGACTAATCTAAGTTAGAATGATTAAAAAGATCTCTTTTATGTTTGACTAGTAATAAATAAGAAATAAATGCTTATGAAGGAGTAGTAGTAGATGTTATGTTTATGTAAAGTTGTAGTAGATACTTATGTTTAAAATAAAGTAGTAAAGTAGATGTTTATGTTAAATAAAGAAGTAGTAGATGTAGATGTTTATATAAGTTGTAGTAGATGTTTAAGTTTTAAATAAAGTAGTTGTAATAGATGTTTATATTTTAAATAAAATAATTGTAGTAGATGTTATGTTGTAGTAGATGTTCATGTTTATATAAAGATGTAGTAGACGTTTATGTTAAATAAAGTAGTTGTAGTGGATGTTTATGTTTAACAAAGTAGTAGTAGTAGATGTTTATGTAAGGTTGTAGTAGATGTATGTTTCAATAAAGATAGTAGATGTTCATGCTTAAACATTGTTCATACTTGAGTTAGTAGATATCCATGCTTAATGATATTCATACTTAGTTAATGGATAATTATGCTTAAATGATACTCATGTTTAGCTAGTAGATATTCATGCTTAATAATGGTCATGCTAATTTAGTAGACATTCATACTTATATCGTTGTAGAATTAATGTTAAATTAATATACCATGCCTAGGATTGTTGTAGGTTAATGCTAAGTACATATACATGGCTTATATTGTTGTAGGATTAATGTTAAATTAATCTACCATGCCTAGGATTGTTGTACGTTAATGCTAAGTATATATACATGCCTATATTGTTGTAGGATTAATATTAAATTAATCTACCAAGCCTAGGATTGTTGTAGGTTAATGCTAAGTAATTATACATGCTTATATTGTTGTAGGATTAATATTAAATTAATCTACCATGCCTAGGATTGTGGTAGGTTAATGCTAAGTAATTATACATGCTTATATTGTTATAGGATTAATGTTAAATTAATCTACCATGCCTAGGATTGTCGTAGGTCAATGCTAAGTAATTATACATACCTATATTGTTGTAGGATTAATGTTAAATTAATCTACCATGCTTAGAAATATTGTAGATTGATGCTAAGTACATATACATGCTTATATTGTTGTAGGATTAATGTTAAATTAATCTACCATGCTTAGGAATGTTGTAGATTGATGCTAAGTACATATACATGCTTATATTGTTGTAGGATTAATGTTAAATTAATCTACCATGTTTAGGAATGTTGTAGATTGATGCTAAGTACATATACATGCTTATATTGTTGTAGGATTAATGTTAAATTAATCTACCATGCCTAGGATTGTTGTAGGTTAATGCTAAGTAATTATACATGCTTATATTATTGTAGGATTAATGTTAAATTAATCTACCATGCCTAGGATTATTGTAGGTTAATGGAACTATGCTCTTGATGCGTGCCATGTTGTAGGAACCATGCTTATGTTGTGTACATGTTGTAAGGAGTTCATGCTTAAATTGTAGTAAATCTTCATGTTTAGATTGTAGTAACTATCCATGCTTAAGATTGATACAAGTGCATGCTAAATCGCATTCATAATTAAGAGTGTTGTAAGTTGATGGTTACGTTATATGTACCATGATTAGTCGTTGGAGGTTGATGCTTATTGTAATTGTAGTAGTAACTACCTTTTTATAGTTAATGTTAGTAAGGAGCCATACATGCTTGAAGGGTATAGGGTGGCATCCTAGTTAAATAAGAAAGCGGACGTATATTCTAGGTTGTTCTAGTCAACTTCGAAAAGAACCCATGGACTCTATTTGTGTGAAGTCCTAATTGAAATTGGACCATATTATGGGGACATTCCTCATCCGTAGGGGTAATAAGGATTAGAAAGGTCATTAGTAATAATTAGTTCAATAAAAGTTGCTATGTCGCCTTTGGGCTTTTGTTGGTAGAATGCCTACCATAGACTATTAGTAGATTCTTCTGTTGCTTCTAATAATAGAAAATCAAGTTTGCTAGTAAGCACGTTTGGTTGCTTCTAGGTTTGATTACCTGTATGGTTGTTTGCATATGATTGTGCTCGTACGTGGCTCGACTGGCCCGTATGTAGCTGTGGGTCTCATACGTAGTTTATTTGGCTCGTATGTAGGTTGTTGTCTCGTACGCGGCTCGACCGGCCCGTGCGTAGCTGTTGGTCTCATACACGGCATATTTGGCCGGTATGTACGTTGTTATCTCATACGAGGCCCGCCTGGCTCGTAGGGAGTGGTTGGTTCATACGTAGCTTGTTGGCTCGTATGTGGTTAGTTACTCGTATATAGCTTATTAGCTAATACACAGTTTGTTGTGCTCATCTAGGGAGATATTATTCCCTAGGGGCTATCGACCATCAAGACATATGTTTTCTTACTCCTAAGGAACTGTGGAGGTGTCACTCCTTGTGTACCGTCGGATCTTAACCGGTGTAGGTTGATCGAGGACTGGAGTATAGACGGAATCCAAGTTCAGGGTAGTGACATGCATGTATGTTCGCATGGCCGGGGTCTTGGATCGATAGGCCGGGAACCGGATCCTGAGGGATTCTGGTAAGTCTAGGTTGAGCAGCCTTGTAGAGTTATCTTGTGAAGTCTAGTTTAAGAGATAGCAAGTTGTGTTTATAATATTTTCATCCCTAGGAGTGTTCAGGGTTAGGGACATCATTAGAGTAGTGACTTATAAAGATCATTACTTAACCTTTTTGCCAGAAAGGGAGGAGTTGGTAGTAGGATGCACCGTACGACCAACCCATTCTTTGGGGCCAATCTTAGGTGGTGTTATTGGGTTGTACCTTCCCGTCAAAGGAATACGTACGGTGGCGTCTCACGAGTTGGGAGCACGGGTTGCGTATCTTGTGCTGTTAATTCCTAAAGTGCCATGATAAGGCGGGCGGAGCTAGGGATGGATCCCGGAACTCCGTCGGGTCCTATGCCGGGGATACGAACAGGCCATGGACTACGGTCTGGTTAGGGGGCGGCAGGGGGCTATCCCGTTGGCGGAAACTCTGAGGGTTCGTCTGGTTTTTGAGTGAGGTCCGGTTAGCCGGGTAGTAGTGGCAAATATAGACACCATGAGCGGACTGCATTAGTGGGGCATAGACACCATGAGCGTACTGCCTTGGTAGGACTTGACCACGTCTGCAACCTCATCAATCATGATGTATCTGTCAGGAACAGGTTGTGTACAATTAGAATTCATAACGCGGGTTCAAATCCCTATATATGGAGAAACGGCTTGAGAAGGGTCGCATGTAGTATGGGCTGCATGTTGCTTCGGAGACTTGCTGGCATTAGAATAGGAGCATCCTAGGTTAGTTAACATTTTATTAGATTCTAGTCACTGCACTCATGAACACTTAAACTACACCAACACCATTGCCATGTTCTGTATGTTGTTTGGGAGATTCGCTGCTATGTTATCAGTCTTAAAGCGTCAGTGAATACTGACGTCTCCACTTCCATAGGTACTGGATCGGCGAAGTACAGGTGCACGATTCAGGAGGAATCAAGGTAAGGAAAGCAAGGAGTCAATGTCACGTTAGTTCCGCTGTAACATGTATGTGGATTATCTATTAGTTGAGAAGTACTCAAGTGAGAGTTACCAAGTGTTGTTCTTCATTCCTTGTACTCTGATGTAAGATGTTGAAGGTTGTAATACTTGGGAATGTAAAGGTAATATTGTAACTCTATTATAATGTATTGCAGTTGTACAATATTCATACTTGTAATACATTGGGTGTTGAAATAAAAGTTTTAATTTCTCCTGCTTTTCTGTGTATTGTGACTAATTGAAGAAAAGGTCCTGGCTCGTGTCTCGGTTTTTCAGTATATGGAAATCGGGGCGCTACACAGAGACTGCCAAAGGGGTGATTGTAGGTATTTCTTCGATTTTTTCATATTTCAGTTCATGCGTCCGTCCCCCGCATCCATTATCTATTCATTATTGGGCATCATACTAATTATTCTTCCATCGATTCATTATTGAATATCATACTAGTTATTTATTCCCTGCCATATTCTTTTCAAATTTTGATTATGCCCCCCTCGTTTGTCTTCATTCATATTCAATTTTTTCATTCCTTGTTTCCTTCCGTCCCTTGCAGTCATTGTTTTCATTAATTCTTCATTGGGTATCAATTCAGTCTTTTCTTATCCATATTACCTTTGATTCTGTTGCTTCTCATTCTTTTCTTCCTGCTCGGTTCGTCGATTAGCGTCATGTAGTCTACAGCAACTTGTCTGCTGCTGGGAACATCACCATCAGAGTTGCGCAGCAGAAGCGTGGTGGGCCCATAACCCACAGGCCCAGGATTTTTATATTGCTTCTCCTTTCTTGCATTGTTTGCTTCCTTCCATTCCTTGCATTCATCCTCATCCATTGACTCATCATTTGTTTCTGCTTTGGTTATGTCCTATGTACTACCCAAGCAAATTTCGAGAACAAAATTTTGTTGTAAGGTAGGTAGGATTGTAACCCTCGCTTCCGTTTATATGGAGTTTTATTTTTATTTTACCTTATTCTATTTTCGATCGTTGTATTTTTTTCTTCAATTTTGTATTCCAGTTGATTCATTAATCCGACTGTTTATTTTTATATTAGGTTGTTCTCTTTCAAGCCCAGCTATCTATTTAATCATTAATTATCCAATTATTAATGTAAAGCCTAATTCTTAAGCCCAACCCAGCCAATACTACTATTGCTATTTTATTTTATCTTGAGCCCACTATTGAAGCCTATTCTACTATTGGATCTCCTTTGGATACCCATTCAAATCCCCCTCTCATCTGCTTGTTGACCAGATCAACCCTCACTCTCTTCACATTCTTGTAACCCCACGCCCCCACTACCCTATAACTACCCCCCTAAACCACTTTTATTATATTTTTCACACTCTGCTTTCCAAAAAAAGAATACGGAATACAGATACGTGAATAAGCCCAGCGAATGATTTTCATCATCCATAAGCTGTCAGGATCTTCACAACATTTCACAAGAATAATTAGAGTCGGAAGCAAGAGAAGTTAACCACGCATGCATATATGAATCAATACCAACAGAATTTACTTGAAACTAAATATATTAATCTCAAATAAATCAGATCTGAATAAGTCAATAATCTTGGGTCACATTGCCAAAATACAAAATAAATCCAAGTATCAAATACAATTGTTCAATAGCAACATGAACCAATAGTAGTAAAACTCCAACAACTAATATGTTAGATCACCTACACCATCTTGCAGCTGATAACCCTGATCTGTAATTTAATAAATTGCAGGAAGAAGAAAAAGAAAACAAACTCCCGTCAGTGCAAGTTACGGGCCGCTTGTAGTGCAGGATACAAGTACAGGGAATAAACAGATGTAAAATAACAGCAAAAACAAACATAGCATGGAATAAGCATGTCAACAGAATTGAATATCTGACATGGATTAGGAAAATAGAATCAAATAGCATGGTATACTAACAGGTACAAGTATCATGTGTCAAGTGTCAAACAGTATGCAGGCAGTTATATAGATAACAATGTAAGGTAACAGTAAGACAGTAACAGATAACAGTGTAATAGATGTTAGTTCTTACAGTCTTGTGTTTATTACTAACTAGGTAGCACTTCATGTGTCCCAGGTTTTTACCACATGGTTGCTACATTCAAACAAATTACATTTAGTTTTCGTAGGGGGTCATATAGGGCCATGTACTCGGGTATCAGTAATCAGACAGTAATCTGACAGTAAGAACCTACGGGTTCTCTTTCGAGTACACCTTCCTATAGAGAAGTGTGTAGTGAGGTAATCAGTATAACAGTATCATACCACATAACAGTTCATCATTATGGAAAACACGGGCCCCCTTCCAAGTACACATTTCTATAATTTTCCACTACTAGATCTTTCCCTTAAACCCCAGCTTGGTTATTTATTATTATTATCAGACAGGCATGTGTGTGCATAAATACAGGATAAGAATAGCATGGTATAAACAAGTAACAGGTTCATAGTGACAGATAAACATGAACAGGTGAAAGATAACTCATAAAAGAACAGTGTAACGAAAACTCTAGTTCAGGACAGCAAGACAGTACTGTACTAAATTCAGAATTCCCGTTGCTACAAATATGAAAATCTGGATCTGTTAGAGAACCTGGAAAATAGACTCCCGGCCGAATCCAGCAAATATGTATAAGTCATTTGGTATTTCACAACAACAAGTCTCAAAACCGATTTGAATCCAGAAAACACGTTCAGCCAGAAATTAGAAATTTGTACTCAAATTTAGGAAAATAGCATGAAAACTCATTAATTAAATCCATGAAAAATCTGGGGTATTCCCTTATATGTGCAGCATCAGAAGATAAAGTTTCATAATTTTCCAATATAGATAGAATAGTTAAGTAAAATCAGAAAGCAACAAGATACGGCAGTTTTGTAAATCTGGTATCTTAAACATTGCAGTACGAAAACAGCAATATCTCACAAAATACAAATCGAAATCCAGATCCGTCAAAAGGGTGATAAAATAGTTACAGTAGGATATAATTATTATTCACAAATATTTTACATAAAGCAAGTATAATTAGGTCGAATATCAGGTTCTTTACTGAACAATATGAAAATTCTGCATGTATAGTAATTGTTTGGAAACATAGAACGGGTTTTAATAGTCATCAAATAAATCCACAAAAATTTAGGGTTAATCCCAATCAAGTTTAGTTGTATTGTGCAAAATATTGGATCAAACTAATGCATTTAACATTAGAATAAAAATAGATTACTCTTCAGAATTCATAGAAAATAAAATCTGAAATCTCTCTACACCTCTGTAGTAAAATAGTCATAACTCACAACTTGTAAAATGAAACTGATATCTGTCAGAAGGGTTGGAAAATAGACAGAATTATCTACAGTTCATGTTCACAAATAATATTCATATACTGACCATAATAGGGTCTAAAATACTGATCAAAAGCAAGGTAACAGAAAATACAGAATTATTCTTCAAACATAAAATCATCTAGTTCATGTAAAACTCATTCAAGTCAACCCAAACATGAAATATAGTGTACTAGATGCCCAGGGTATTTTGCAATTCCACGACAAGTTATAGTACGAATAACACCTCAAGCGCACGATATCACAAAATAGCATGTATATATACATCTAAAAAGTGGTCATCCCTAGTTATTTCATGTCATGTCTGTCATGAGGCAATGGTCGAATCAACATAATAGAGACAATATATAACAGAGGATTCACAAACGAATTGTCTCTAGAACCCAACTAAACTATAGGTAGTATTTAGTACTTGTATTATATAAAGAAAAGAATACAATTTACTTGCCTGAAAGATGACGAAACCGACGAAGAAAAAACAAGAATAACGAGAACGAATTTCCAGGCAACGAACACCCCGAACGAACGAATCCACGAACCCAAGAACGAGCAAAACCCACGAACACAAGTGAAACTCCGAAACGATACGCACAACCCACCCTACACTGAGAGCACAATGAAGAGAGGGAGAGAGAGGACGGCGGACGGAGGCGTTGCCAAAGGGTTGTGGGATGGTCAGTTGACGGAGTAAAGCAAAACACACAGGGTGTGCTATTGCTGCTGTCCTTTGGCTAGCGTCGGGGAAACGAACGCTGCAGCTATCGCAGCTTGCTGAGGTGGGTCGCGAGCAGTCGAAGGAGCACGGGGAATATGAGGGCAGGGCAGAGATAGGGAGGAGCAGCGGTGCTCGGGAGGAACAGCACGACCAGTGAAGAGGGAGAGGGCTGGACTTGGAGGTCGGAGATGATGGGTGCACACAGGCTGAGGAGGAAGAGAGCGGAAAGCTATGGGTGAGATGGTAGGGCGGCTGAGGCTAGGGTTGTAGGATGGAGGTGACAGCTGGATACATGGGGGAAATATATATATATATATATATATATATATAGGGTGAAAAGAGTTAGGGTTAGAGTGTAGGGGGGGTTTCGGGTAGGGGAATTAATGGGTTTTGGTATAATTGATAACGGGTGGGATATGCAAATGGGTAAGGGGTTATTAAGTAGAAATAGAATATAATGGGTTTTAAAAAAAATAGGAATCCAAATAGATTTAGGGTAGGAATAGATCCGATAATCAAGATAGAGCAAAAAGAATAAGTAATAAAAAATAGGACAGTAATAGATAACAATGATGAACAAAAATAGAAGCTCGAATAAACCGAGACGAAGAACAAACTGACAATTAAAATCAAGAACTCAAATGAGACGACAAATCAACAAAAGAATATATATTGAAAAAAGATCCAATATATAGTCCAAAAAGAGATACAATAAGAATCAAATACATAGAAAAAGAAAATACAATCAAAATACATGAAATGGAAAACATGGGTTACAATATTATTTAATAACCCAGTCTAACCCTCTCTCTCCCCGTACTCTCTCTCCCTTCTCTGTTTCCCAAATAAAAACAGAGCACCCAATCCCATCATCTTCCTGCTCACCATCCCGTCGACCCAACCCCATCGTCTTCTCCGTCGAGTCACCCACATTCTCCTTCTTGCTGTTCCTCGACGTCGGTAACAACCCATCGACCCTCGAGCTCCTCGCCATTACCCCGAGCTCCACGATAGCTTCGCAAGCCCCTGCTCCTGGAACCACCATTGCCGTCTGCCATTCCTGCCAACTGCACCGCCATCACCTTCGATCTTAGCCTGCTCAGCCTTGAAGCTCCTCCTCCGCATGCACCACTTCCTTGCGACCTCACCTCGTGACTCCATCCTCGTCGCCAATGATGCTGCACCTTAGTCTTTGTCCTCTCACCGACCACCGTCGGACTCCCCTGCCTCCGATGCAACCACAGTCCACTCTCATCGCCTCCACAGTCCTCGTCAGCCATGCTGTCGCTACCGATCACCAGCAACCATATTTGCTGCATCTTCTCCACAGTCTCCTTGCTCCCCTGTCCCCAGCACCTGAGTGCCATCACCCCTGCCACTGTCGCTGCACTGAGCGTTGCCTTGACAACCCCATAGTCGCCAAAGCCATTCAGCCTTGCCATTGCCGATTCCACTGGTTGCTGCCCTTGCTGTCTTATGTTTTGTACACGTAGAGTGCACGTATCGCCCGGGATCTTAATCCCATTATTCTTGTATTCGGTATCGTCGTCATCTCAAAGCAACTATCCCCCTATACAATTCGTTGGTTTCAGTATAAGCATTCCCTTGAAATACTGTAACTAGATATCATTGTTAATTCCATTTCCATGTTTACGATAATCTCGGTTCATCGATACATCTATTTCACTTGAATCCTTATCAATCAGATTCATATACATGAATATCCACATTTATACCTGCATTACAAGCACCCAAAAACAATTAGATAATTTATAATTGTATATGTGTATACATACGAGTACACGAAACATATGTAACTGCATGTGTGGGTGAGTTTATAGTAATAATAATAATCTTGCTCCTTGGTATAGTATGAACATTTTATAATCTGATTTATGATTACTCGTTTAACTTCGATCTAAATTTTATACCTGTTTGAATCAAAAATCATATTTATTTTAAGTGTTGAAAATCAAGAATTACTTCTTTCCCGAGATTGAAATGCGAATTTGACCCAGCTACTATTAGTAAAACTTGAAACCTTGTAAACAGAAAATATAGCCCCATGAATCTAGTTTTTAGAACATCTGACGGATCTAAAATTCAATCTCTGATGTGCAAGTTATGTTACTTTTACTACTGATAAGTTTTATGTCGATTTTAACTTTATATACTTGACTATTTTGATTAAAAAATTATATTAATTGTAATATTTTAACATGAGAAATTTTAGAATGTCCCTTGACTCTGTCAAGAGTTCGAATATAAGTTTTATTAATTTTTTGAATGAAATTACGGTACTTTTATAAGTATAAGAACCTTTAATTGAAATTCTGCCAGAACAGAAAACCTGTAAAGAACCATAGATTTGACAAAGCTGATGTTATTGTATTTTGCATTGTAATTATGCATTGGAATCTTACAGTAGTCTAGTTTCTAGAACTTCTGACGGTTTCTGATTTGCTTTCCGGTAGCAACGAAAATCCAGTTTTGGTGCAGCAACGTCTTACTGTCCAGAACTGGTGTTGTGTTGTTTTTAATATTTATATGCGTGTTTTTGCATTCATGAGTTAGAACATATTCATGCATAATTCCTTGATATTCCTGGATCATAACTTGATATCGTTCTCGTTGCATCATTATCATGTTTGATTGTAATAAAAGTAACTAGCCGGGGTATAAGGGGAAAGATTTAGTAGTGGAAAATATAGAAGAGCATACTCGGACGGGAACTCTTGGTTTTCCGATGCAAGTTGCAAGTTTACAAGTTGCAAATTTGCAAATTACAGGTTTACATGTTTCACATTACAAGTTCACACTCTGCATGTTCCACATTTGCACGTATCTCAATACAAGATAAAATTTAGATGTTTTACCGAGTACGTGACCTATAAAATCCACTACTAAGTCTAAATATTCACTCGATTGCATGCATCAAACATATGGTATGGGAGCATGATTATCGCACTAGTTAAGTTAATAAACAATAATAGACTTAAGATTAACACATGCACTTGCATGATCCAATTACATGTTACATATTTCTGCTGACTTGTTTACCCGTTTACATGTCACTCGTTTCACAATGTCTTATTCATGATCCTATTCCTATTACATGATACTTGATTCCTTGCTCTTTTTCCTGCATCTTATTTTGTTTTGTACTTGTCCCCTAGCTTCTACTACTTGCAGCCCGTGACTTGCATTAACAGGCATTTTCTTGTTTCTCCTTTTGTGATAATGTACTTGTAGACCTGGAAGGAGAGTTACCTGAAGGTGTTGCTGATCAAGAGTTTTAGTCTTGTTTAATTACCATATTTCCTTAGTTCATATTTTATTCATGCTACTCTTTATTGTATTCCGGGCTTGTTTGACCCGTAACTATGTTTCTTTCCAGTTGTTGGTTATGAACTGTTTCTTAGTTTATTATTATCCTGTCTGTGATTATAAATGCATGTGTGGTTGTTTTTGTATTGTTGTTGATTTATGTATACATCTTATTGATGATGTGTTTGCTTCATTCGCTGGGCCTCAGTTTTGTTCTGTATTCTCGTATAACGGGAAGCGGGGTATGACAATTTCTGGACCATACATCTGCCTTTCTCCTACTTCGAACCAGCACACGGGCGTCCTACACTTCCTCCCATACAATGCTTCATATGGAGCCATCTCAATACTTGCTTGTTAGCTGTTATTATATGCAAACTCCACCAATGCTAAGTGTCTTTCCCAGCTCCCTCCGACGTCCATTATACATGCCCTCAGCATATCTTCGAGAATTCTATTAACTCTCTCCGTCTATCCATCAGTCTGTGGGTGAATGTTGTGCTGAATTCTGATCTCGTTCCCAATGTGTCACCCCTATTCCCGCAAATAAGTATTTTTTGTGTATTTTCTATGTTTTGATTATTTAAAATTTTATTTTGTGCTAAATTCGTTTCGGATCTTTTATTAAGTGTTTTATAATCGACAATTATATTTACTTCAAATAATGGTATATTTTAACTTTATTTTCTATTTCTAATTATCGATTATTTATATTTTATATTATTGCTATTTGGATTTTAATAAATTTGTTAATCTCAAATCCTAATTTGATACTTATCATTATTATTATTATTGCTATTATTTTTAAGTCCGAACATACTCCATTTTATATGTACTTCATTATTTAATTTAATGTATATATATATGTACATTTTATAAACTCTATAATCCTATTTTATTTATTTATTCTTTTATTCCCTATTGAATTTGAACCCAAAACCTTATAGCGTGTTTTCGTATTGGATCTAAAACTCATTTATTATCAAAACCCACTATTATTGGATCCTACCTGTTAACCCATCAACCCAACTTCTTTAAACCCCTATATATATACTACTAACCCGCCCCCTAACCTAACCCTAGCCCCGGTTCAACCCTCATCTACTGTGCATCCCTACCCTCATTTCTCCCCTGTTTCGATCCCAACCGCCACAGCCCCTCTTCCCTATCGCCACCTTGCTCTGACCTCGTCAGCATCTCCCCTCCCCTCGTGACCCCCCGTTGCCATTGCCATCGCGTCGTCTCCATCCTCGACCACCGCCAACCCCTGCATCTCCTCCTTCCTCTACCTCTTCCGAACCCATCAGACCCCACCGCTTGCCACCATCCTTTTCCTCCCTCACCCTCCAATTGCCATGTGCTCCACCATCCACCATCGCCAGGATCGCCTCAGCGACCTGCATCGCCCCTCAACTCACCACCTCCTCCCGTTAGCCGCCGTCGAAGTCGAGCCGCAACCCTCTGGCTGTTTGCTGTTGGGGATCAGACCTGTTGTTGCTGTTTGAACCCGGTGTTTGCTGTGTTGGCCTGGAGTTGCTGTTTGCCGTTGGTGATCCCCCTCGTTGTGTTGGTGTGTCTCTCTTTGCACATAGAGTGCACGTGCCTGCCCGGGATCCTAATCCCATTATTCAATTACTTCGGATCTAATCATCTCTAAAGGCAAGTCATTTCCCCTCGAATTGTTATTGTATCGTATTCGAGATTGTTCATTGAATTCCGCAAGTAGATCCATATCGATTACCGCATATCGTTTATTGTTATTCATCGTTGGTATACTAGGATTTACACGAGCGAATACAAGTATTAGTCTTGATTTTGTGCAGTCTATTTGCCTCTGATTTATAGAGATCTTGCATGCATTCATGTAGTTAATTAATGAACATATGAATAGAGATTGTTATTATAATTCATGTCACGACATTGCACAACTATTGTAGATTGTATGCTAGTGTTGATTGTTCATATGATTGATGTTGGTGTATGGGTTGATTGTGATCCGTAAGAGGCTAAATTTGAAAAAAAAAAAAAAACCCTTGAACTATCCCCTTTATGCAGAAAACCTCACTGAACTATATTTTATGCTGAAACCCCCCCTGAAGTATGGTTGCAAAAAACCCACTCCGATGATGTGAGATTTGTGCTAAAGTTGAGTGAGTTTTTTGACAATAATGAGAAAGATGCATGATGTTTTCTGAACCAACTTGCAAAGATGAATGAGGTTATCTAATACAAGCATAAAATTTAGATGTGGTTTTTTGAAAATATACTTCATGGGGTTTTTTTTTCAACCATACTTTCGGGGGGGGGGGGGGGGGGGGGTTTCTGCATAAAAAATAGTTCAGTGAGGTTTTCTTCATAAAGGGGATAGTTCATGGAGGTTTTTTCAAATTTAGCCTTAGTAAGACTATGGATATTATACATCTTAATATCATGTTCCAATAGACGTAACTTGCTGTGATTTATGTTGTCAACCCCTAACTCATTGTCTATAACTTTCCAATTATTTTTATTCATGAAAAATATATCGAGACCCTGAACTTTATTGTCAACTTGAACATTGTTAGGCTATTTTGACCTAGATACAATCATCAAATCCCATAACTTTCTGAATATGAAATGTGTCCCTATTTTTCTAGTTTCCAGAACACCAAAAATTATTTAATTCCGACATATATTGCATGAGTTATGAAGATTATACTACTGCTGCATTTTATTTTCAGGTTTATGAATATACCATGTTAAACTGATTAAATAGATGAACTAATGATCGAATATTGCCATGATAATTTCCAGATTGATAGTTAACATGCTTAGGGTCATGAAATTATTTTTTTCTTATTTTTAAAGTGAATATTTACTTCTTTTATAACTGTAACTAGTTAACATCGATAACCAGCCAGAATCTGTAACCTGTAAAGAACCCTGTAATTAACCTAGCTACTGTTGTTGGATTTTGGACTTTAAATATGTGTTGGAACCGGTAAGGAGTCTAGTTTTTAGAACTTCTGGCGGATCTACATTTGCTATTCTTTAGCCGCGAAAAATTCTATTTTGGTACAACAACCTACTGCTGTCCAATTGAGTTTTTCATGTTTTGATAATATAATCGAATCTATATTGTGGTTTTTGATGCATGGAATTGTGTAAATTGCATTCCATGATCTTAGTTGTTTTGTCATCATTATAGTGTTCCCTATTGATCGTCTCGTCATTTTCCATTGATATTATTGTCCCTATTGTTCCTTATTGTTATTGAAATGTTGCCAACAGCTATTGCATATTGATTGAATAAAGAATTGTTAACAAGCTGGATTTAAGGATAACTTAAGTAGTGGAAAATGTAGAGACTGTACTCGGAGGAGGGGCCCATGTTTCCATAAATATTGTTATCGGCTATTGTTTTACCGAATTATTGTGGCTTACGGCAGTAACTCAACCTATCATGTATTGTATCGTGGCCAATTATCGTATCGAGCATTAAATATTGAATTGTAACTATTGAATATTGATTATCGTTACTGAGTACATGATCTATAGAGTACACCACTTAGGTCTAAATGAAATTGTTTATTTGCATTTAACTTGTGGTTTGGGATGCAATAGTACGTACATTAGTTAGGACTAAAATGAATAATAGGCTTAAGATTGTCATCGTATCGTCATTGCATATTGTCATCGTTATTGAACAGTATTATCGTTATTGCTACCATTATTGATATCGTTTATTGTTATTTTTTTTTATCATCGTCATTGCAGATTGCATCGTTATCATTTTGCCATGTTCATTGCCATCGATCCTATTGTTCATTGAATTCATTGTTATATCATAAATGCCATTATTTCATTGCTTTCTTTACTTGCTGTCCACGACTTGCTCTAAGGACATATTATTCTTTCTTTTAAGATGAACAGCTTACAGGTAATCAAGGATAATTACCTAATGGATTAGGAGAACAACAATGGTGAAGGAATTGATAGGATCGCCACTTAATTAATTATTGTTTTGTTATGGAGACTTAAATTATTAAACATTGCTATTTCTTTGCATTGTGGGCTTTTGACCCAAGTATTGTTATTATTGTTTCCACATGTTGGATTATTATATTTGGTTATTTCATGCTTGTATTCGGAGTATTGTTATTCATGTGATTATTGCTTTATTGCATGCCTGGTTGTATCGCTTTCTTTTTTATATTGTTGAGTTGAATTAGTAACAGCTTATGGATGACACAAGTCATTCGCTGGGCCAATATCACATGCTTGTATTCCATATTTTTGAGAAGCGGAGCGTGACACAATACTTCTTGCAGACTCTGCCAAAATTGAGATGTAAACCTTACATCTCAATCAGAAACGATCGATACTTGCACTCCATGTAGCTTTATAATGCCCTCGATGTAGACCTCTGCTAACTTCTCTAGCGACAAAGTCGTCTTCACCAGAAGAAAATGTGCAAACTTCGTCAAACGATCAATTATAACCCAAATTGAGTCATTTCCTTTCGAACTTCTGGGCAGTCCTGTGATGAAGTCCATACTGATATTCTCCCATTTCAACTCTAGAATGGGCAACGGTTGCAATAGCCCCCTCGATTTCAGGTTTTCTGCCTTAATCTTCCGACATGTAAGGTATTTGGCCACAAATCCTGCCACATCTCGCTTCATTCCAGTCCACCAGAAATGCTGCTTCACGTCTTTATTCATCTTTGTGCTTCCTGGGTGAACTGTGAGTAAGATGGAGTGTGCTTCCTTCATGATATCTTCTCTCAATTCATCAACTTTAGGCACACACAACCTGTTACCAAACCAAAGCGACCCTTCCTTCACACTGAACACTGAGACTTTTCCTTCATTGACTTGCCGCTTTAGTGCTTCAATCTCTGCATCTTCTATCTGAGCCTTCTTGACTCGGTTATTCAGACTTGGTTGCAATTCCACACGTGCCAAAACTGTGCTCAAATCTTGAACAATCACTTCAATATGGGCTTGTCTAATCTCGTCATCTAACTCCCTTCTTGTTGCAACGAGCGTGGCTATACTCCTCTTTCTGCTGAGTGCATCGGCCACAACATTGGCTTTTCCCGGATTATATAAGATTTCTGGTCCGATATCTTTCGAAACCTCTAACCATCACCTCTGCCTGAGATTCAAATTCTTTTGCTATTAGATATATTTTAGACTTTTATGGTCGGTAAACATCTCTACCGTTGGTCCCATAGGACATAGTGCTGCCACAACTTCAGAGCAAAAATTATTGTTGCCAACTCCATGTCGTGCATTGGGTAATTCTTCTCATGCGGTTGAAGTTGCCTTGATCCGTATGTTGTGACCTTCCCTTCTTGCATCAGAATATATCTGAATCACAAAAACAAAGCATCACTGTAGATCACATACCCCCTTATCTGGTTGAGGCAGAACCAAGATTGGTGCAGAAATCAATTTTCTCTTCAGCTCTTGAAAGCTCCCTTCACATTTCTCAGTCCAATCAAAGCTTATGCTCTTCTTGGTCAGTGTTGTAAGTGGTACAACAGTTCTAACATAGTTCTGGATGAACTTCCTGTAGTACCCCGTCATGCCTTAGATGCTCCTGATGTAACACCCCGAATTCCAAATAAGGCCGAATTCGAAGTTCCACAGGATCTTTTCACTTCTCTTCGTACAATTTTACAAGGAAATAAAAACTTTTATTACATCAGAGTTACATTTAAACAGCGGAAGCAAAGTTACAACAATTACATGAATGAAATAAAACAACACTTGAATAATTCTCTAAGCATCAATTCCTCCTTAGTCTTTTTCATGCACTTTATCCTGCATAGAAACTGTAGGCACGTCAGTTCATTCAACTAACGCAAGGATATAATACATCAATTTTCTATTACTTAGAAAGCACACACTTAGCACAAACAAAACTACGGGGACTATCCTATTGATGTCGTGTGTGAAGGTGCACTTAGTCCTTAATGCAATTATTTATATTATATGATACTAATGCGGACTTGTTCGGATTCAATGCATCCCATACTACATAAGAACGAGGGTAAGCCCTTAATCGTACTTCATCTTGTAGGGTTCAATCACTCGCCATGATTTAAACTACTACGGTAACTACGGTAAGTATCCTAGGTATTCTATGAGTTACGAGCCCACGTCCAGGCATCATGGAGAGAACCCCAAGCACTGACACATGACTCATCATGCAGGCATCCTGTGGTCAATTCACCTCCGCCATGGACCATGGCACCACTCGTAGTCACCAAATACCCCACCAGCGTCGCCACCGGGATGGTACTCTGGAGTAGTATCCATGCCCTAATCATGACGCATCATGAGGACATCCTGTGAACACTCTTACGCCGCCAATCCAATGGCCTTCATACTCATGTTTTTCTCTTACTTTCATCACATCTCCACTATGTATCTAGACCTTAAATTATTGGAATCATGAACAAAATCAATTCCCTAGAGTTAGCACTCCCCCTACGCCGGTCTTAACCATTAATTCAACAACATGACCCAAACTTGGTCTTTTCATTTCAAATCTTCTCTTAAAGAATTCATTCAATGCCGGTATGAGGCTTAGCTACACTCTAGTCCTTTAATCTCATTTCATATTCATGTATTTGAGTATTCATACTCATAAAATCTTTCTCATATTTCAACATGATTTCTATTTCATTCTTGTGCATCAATTTCATGCAAAAAGTTACAATTTAAATTATTCCTTTCACATTCATAATTGAATTTCCATATAATTCCTTTATTTCTCATATTATCATTTCGTTCCTTTGCTTGGTTCAAAATCACAATTATATCTTAAGTAAACTTCCCATGCATTAAAATTTTACAATTTCATGAATAAAATCCAAAATAAATCACACAATAATTCTCCATGCAGAAATTCATTTTATAAACTACATAGAATTTTTCTCTAGAATTAATCACATTTTTATTCCCACAAACCTCAACTCTATGGAGTTCTTTTAATTGTCTCTACTCAACTTTTGCCTCTAAATCTCATTTTATTGGACCAAATATTGTAGTAATATTTGTCATGAAGTCTAGATATTTTATAACAATTATAGTATTTTTTTTCTGAATTTTTCAAAGTCCATAAAACTCAAAAAATAAAAAGAAATCAAAAAAATGTTTTTAAGAAGCCAGAGCCAGGTTTCGAACTCGAGACCCGTGGCAAACCCACGCTACAGTAATTGTACTGTGGCGCCACCGACGACCAGAAAGCCCAAAGAGCCCGAACGATATGAAATGGACTAAAGTCCACATAAGTCAAATTTTGGGTCTTTCGGATTTTAAAAATTTTTAAATAAAAGGGGCTCTGCCCAGTTTCGAACCCACAACCAAAGGCCAGACCCGAGCTACAGTAAGAGCTCTGTGGCGCACCCGAAGACCAATAAGTCCAAGTGACTAACTCGATATGTTTTGGCTTAAATTGTTTATAATTCGACTCTCTGTTCAATACGAATTTTCCATAAATCAAGAGTTTTTAATTCTTCTCTTCTCTACTTTGCATTCTAAATTTTCGTAATATAATCTTTATAAATTTACAGTATATCAGTGAAATAAAAATATCATTATTTGACACAAAGACATAAATTTCACTTCCTACTTTGTATTTTAATCTACAATTTCGAAAAATGAGAAAGAAATTATAATTTCTTCATGTCTTAGCACAACAATTTTCCATAACTCTTTTTTCTTATTTTTTTGTGATTGTACAAGCATTTCTACAAAAAAAATTGTTCTTTTTCATACTATTATCAAGTCAATTTAGGCAATTCATATTTCCATGATTCTAATTCAATTAACTAGTCATACCAACACACTTTTCTTAATCTAGCACAACTCAAATACATAATTCATGGTAGTATCGTAATTTCTAAAGTAATAATCACAATTTGCATCAACTAACAATCAATTTTACAAGTATTCACATTATTTGCAATTTGTCTCCTTTTAATAACACATGATTAATCTAATTGGGTTTTTCTTATCAATTTTATCAATCCAAACCCTAGTATGATATCTAGTTAGAAGTTCAAGAAAATCACCCACCTTTATGGAGAGAAACAACTACAGAACTCCTAAAATTTCCTAGAATGAACGAATGACTCTTTCTCCTCCTAGCTTGTGCCACCAATTGACTTCTCCTCCTAGTTTGATGGAAACCGAGCTCTCTTCTTGCTCTTATGGTGTAGGTCGGCCGCTCCTTGGAAGGGGAACACACAAGCTCTCAGTCTTTTAATGTCACAAAATACTCTTAATCTTTTCTCATTCTAATTCTTTTCTTTCTTTCTTTCTTTCAATTTCTAATGTACTACATGAGAAGGGTGAGGGGGGTATTTATACAATTTTTGAGTAAGAATAGATGGCTAGGATTAATCCAAATGGTTAGAGATCAAAGGTTAGGATGAGTTAGGGAGTTGTAGAAATTACCCATGATTGAAAAATCATTTCTCCACTACCTCCATCTCTCCCTCTCTCTTTGTTACCATCCGACCAACCCTGTGGGGCTCCAAGCATGGGCTAGTGCAATGCATGTGCTACCCAAACACTCCTAGTTACTAGTTTGTACAAGTTTAATTAATTTAATTTGCTACAAAACTAGTCTACACTACAAGTCATGTTAATTAAAGACGATTTAATTAATGGGCTCACACTAATGGGCTAAAAGTCCATGGGTTTCTAAGTAAATTAATTAATTAATTAGGCTGGGCTAGAATGAGACAAATACGCCTAGAGTTTAAACAGGCTTTCTAAATAATAAGGGGAATAATTAAAACCCTTGTTCATGAAGAATAATTTTTAGGGAATAAATTTGCACGTGAAAAATACGTGAAATTAAACAATTCTCATTTAATTATAGCTGAAAATTCAGGATGTTACAACACTCCCTCCTTAGAATAGTTCGATCCCCGGAACTATGCTTAAAGAGTGGAAAAACAGAATACAACAAGAAAAATATAAAAGAGAAGAAAAGAAGATTCAAATCAAACAAAGAGCTCAGGATGATCCTTCATCATCCTCTCCTCGGATTTCCAAGTAGCCTCTTCAACCAACTGGTTTCTCCAGACTCTTTTGACCATTGGTATCGTCTTGTTCCTTAAGACTTTCTCACGACGATCCACAATCTCAACCGGGAGCTCAATGTAACTCAGATTCAACTGCAAACCCTCCGGCACTTCGGACAAATGGTGACTCGGATCTGGAATGTAACATCTCAGCATAGACACATGGAAGACATTGTGCACCTGGGACAACTCTCCCGACAACTCCAATCGGTAAGCAGTTTTCCCAATTCGCTGCAATATCTTGTACGGGCCTATAAACGTTGGGGCTAACTTCCCACCTCTGCCAAAGAGAATCACACCTTTGCTAGGTGATACCTTCAAAAAGACAAGGTCACCAACCTCGAATTCAAGGTCGCTCCTCCGGTTGTCTGCATAGCTCTTCTGCCTACTCTGAGCATCCACCAACCTCTTCCTGATCAAAACAATCTTTTCAGAATTCTGCTGCACGATCTCATGCCCAAACATCTACTGCTCTCCAACTTCAAACCAGCAAACAGGTGTCCTGCACTTCCTGCCATACAGAGCTTCGTACGGCGCCATCCCGATACTAGTCTGAAAACTGTTGTTGTAGGCAAACTCCACCAGAGCTAGATGCCTTTCCCAAGTGCCTCCAAAATCTCGAACACAACACCGAACCAAATCCTCAAGAACTCGATTGACTCTCTCAGTCTATCCATCAGTCTGAGGATGGAAGGCAGTGCTGAAATCCGTCTAGGTAACAAGAGCTGTCTGAAGACTCCTCCAAAAATGCAAAGTAAACAGCACACCTCGATCAGACACAATGGTCAACGGAACACCATGAAGCCTGGCAATCTCTCCAACATACAGCTCGGCCAACTTGTCCATAGATGAAGTGAGTTTTATCGCCAAGAAGTGAGCAGACTTGGTTAGTCGATCGACTATGACCCAAATCGCATCATTACCCTTCAAACTCTTGGGTAAACCCGTGATGAAATCCATGCTGATGTTATCCCACTTCTACTCTGGAATAGGTAATGGTTGCAATAAACCTCTGGGCTTCTGATTCTCAGCTTTGACCTACTGACAGATCTCACACTTCTTCACAAACTCAGCAACATCCCGCTTCAAACCTGACCACCAGAAATATTGCTTGATGTCCTCATACATCTTGGTACTCCCAGGATGTACAGACAGAAGAGTAGCATGTGCCTCCCGAAGAATACTCTCCCTCAATTCTGCTTTATCCGGAACACACAGCCTCTCTCTAAACCACAACACCTCATCCCTGATCTGAACCTCCGACAACCTTCCAGCACCAACCTGCTCCTTCATCTTCTGAATCTCTGCATCTTCCCACTGACTTGCTATAATTATTTCATTCAGTGTGGGCTGAAGCCTCAACTGAGCTAAGGATGCTCCCAAACCTTACAGAACAACTTCAATACCAGCCTGATCCAACTCCTCTGCAAGATGCCTTCGAGTTGTAATCAAACTAGTCAGACTGCTCTTACGGCTAAGTGCATTAGCAACAACATTAGCCTTTCTAGGATGGTACTTAATCTCAGGACGTATGTTCTTAAGTACTTCCAGCCATCTTCGTTGCCTCAGATTCAGGTCCTTCTGCTGGTAGATGTACTTCAAGCTTTTGTGGTTCGTGTACATGTTCAGCTTCTCACCAAACACGTAATGTCACCATTACTTTAAGACGAAGATAATCGCAGCCAACTCCAGATCATGAGTCGGATAATTCTTCTCATGCGGTCTTAGTTGCCTAGACCCATATGCGATCACTTTCCCTTCTTGCATTAAGACACAACCAAGCCCACGATGTGATGCATCGCTGTAGACATCATACTCAATACCTGCTCTAGGCAAAGCCAAAATGGGAGCAGTAGTCAGCTTCTCTTTCAACTCCTAAAAGCTTGCCTCGCATTGCTCAGTCCACTTGAAGTTCACATTCTTCCTGGTCAGACCAGTGAGCGGCACGGCTATCTGAGCATAGCCCTGAATGAACCTTTTGTAGTATCCAGTTAGCCTAAGGAAACTTCTGATTTTCTTCACTGTAGTAGGCCTTGCCCAATCCTTCACTGCCTCTATCTTCTGCGGATTAGTCACCACTCCCTCCTTAGACAGGATGTGACACAGGAATGCCACCTCAGATTTCCATAAATCGCACTTGGATAACTTGGCATACAACCCATGCGCTTGAAACTTCTTCAAAACTTTTGCCAGATGCTCAGTGTGCTCCTCCTCCGACTTGGAGTACACAAGAATATCGTCGATAAACACCACAACAAAAGAATCAATAAATGGCATCAGAACTCTGTTCATCATGTCCATAAAGATTGCAGGTACATTCGTCACTCCAAATGGCATAACTAAGAATTCGTAATGCCCATGTCGAGTTCTGAATGCAGTCTTATGCACATCTTCAGTCTTCACTCGAACCTGATGGTATCCCGATCGAAGATCTATTTTGGAGAAGACAGCTGCTCCTTGTAGACGATCAAACATGTCATCAATTCGGGGAATAGGATACTTTTTCTGAACAGTGACCTTATTCAGCTCTGAGTAATCGATGCACATCCTCATCGAACCATCTTTCTTCTTTACCAATAGCATCGGTGCTCCCAAAGGAGATGCGCTCAGTTGAATATAGCCTTTCTCCAACAGTTCCTCAATTTGCCGTTTGATCTCATCCTGCTCCACAGGCGCCATCCTATACAGTGCCTTGGAAATGGATGCACTCCCTGGCTAAATAGTGATGCTGAACTCTACATCACGATGCGGGAGTAACCCGGGCAAATCTTCTAAGAATACAGTCGGGTAATCCCGAACCACTGGAATTTACTGCACCTCTACAGGAACCTTCTTCTTGCTGATAGCTACCACCAGATCTGAACATCTCTTCTTTCCTTGGAAAGTGACTTCAGGACCACTTGGAGCCTTTACTGTTACTTCCTTGGTCTGCACTCGATGTTCGCACTGTACACCGACATCCAATTAATGCCAATGATAACATCGACCCCCAAGATATTCAGCTCGATTAGATCAATCCCGAAAATTTTAGCTCCAATCTCGATCTCGCAGTCTGCACAGTACCGATCAGTGGTTAGAGCCTCCCTAATGGAGTAGCTACTGCTAAGACCTTGCCTGGAACAATCTTCTGTTCAACGCCTAAAACTTTACAAACTTAATGATATAAAAGTGTGGGAGGATCCAGTATCGAACAAAACAATAGTTTTCTTTCCATTCAAATAAAGTTCTCCTATTACATAATACACACTCGTTACATAACAGTTCACTAAAATAAAGTAGGGAAAATAGAACAACAGAAAAACTTCTAAACTTCCTCCCTCGTACCAATGATGATGTGATCCACTTCACCAGCATCAGCTTCAGTCAAGGCAAATACTTGCCCCTGCTGGTACGGCTTCTTCCCAACCTGCTGAGTTGGTCCATTACGGACGACATCTTGCAGCTTAGGGCACTGAGACTTGTAGTGGCCTGTCTCTCCACAGCTAAAACAAATCATAGGAGGTCTTCCCCAAACATTTTCGGGTATTCCAGTCACATTGACAGCGTTCGCCCCAGTAGGTTTGAACCTTTGAGCTGACAGCTGCCCTCTGACATTCCCAGGAAATGAGAGCCTCTTCACAACATGCCAATTTCTCCCCCGAATCTGAGCAGCATGAAACTACTCCATATCCGCCTCAGTGGCTGCAGCTCGCTTGACCAACTTGTCAAACCTCCTGATACCAAGGGATATCATCTTGGAACTTAGACTTGGGCTTAATCCATGCTCAAACTTCCGAGCTTTCTTCGCCGCGTCCATCACAATTTCGGGTGCATACCTCGAGAGTTGAGTAAACCTTGTCTCATACTCTCTGACCGATATACCGCCCTGCTGCAGTGCCAGGAATTCCATAGCCTTCTTCTCTTGGACATCAGATGGAAAGTAGTGACTGCGGAACTCCTCCAAGAATTCCTCCCAGCCAAGAACAACATCTCCCATCGCCCGCTTCATGGACTACCACCAAACAGCTGCGTCCTTCTCAACTGCAGTGCAGCCAACATCACCTTGCTGGCTTCAAGAGTTTCCAAGACTTCAAAGATAGTCTCGACTTGCCTAATCCAATTGTTAGCCGCATCTAGGTCTGACTTCCCCTCAAACACGGGTGGTTTCATCCTCTTGAATGATTCCCGAGTTTGATTGCCTCAGGTACTAGATTTGCAGGTATCCTCCCCTGGTTCTGATTCATGGCAACGGCGTTGAGGGTCTGATAGACTCGCTAACTCCATTTCCATGTCAAGCCCTTCTCCGTTTCTAGCTCTTCTTCCAGCCATATTCTGATGCAAAAGATCCATTAAATTCAAAGTAGAAAACATGAATTTAAATCAACTCTTCATTTCATTGAATTCAAACTTTGTACATTCAAATTTAAAATATTTCTGACATCAAATGAAAGGAGTAAGAAGATACAATATTCTAGTTCCTACAGTTCCTTTTGGCTTCTCGAAGCTCTTCCCGTAGTTCCGCCACTTTTTCTTTCAATACATCATACGTGTTCTTTCTCTTCTCGAGATCCCAAATATGATGACTGAGAGTTGCAATATCGTCCTTGCACTTCGCACACTGGCCTGCAGTAGCTCTGCTCTCTCCCTCTGAATCTTCACCTACCTCTGAAGAGACACAATGAGACTGCTCAGAACTAGCTCTTCTTCGTCGGAGGAATTATCAGATGAATCCAGAGGCGGAGTGATCTCTCGGAACTCAGGCCATTCCTCTTCAAATTCTTCGGGACCTTCTTTGTCGGAATCGGCTTGTCCGGGGTAGTAATCCTCCTCGATTATGTGCCAATCATCATCGCCTGCTGGGTCGAACTGGTTCGCCATCTGGGGGAAAGGAGAAGAAGAGAAGTATAAACCATAGAGAAACACAAATGTGACTTACAATTAAATCTCTATACTCAACACACACTCTAATGTCCACTCTAGGGTGTCGTTCCTTATAAATTTGTACTACTTGGAAGCGTGGCTCTGATACCACTCTGTAACACCCCGAATTCCAAATAAGGCCGAATACAAAGTTCTAAAGGATCATTACACTTATCTGTACAATTTTACAAGGAAATAAAAACTTTTCTTACTTCAGAGTTACATTTAAACAGCGGAAGCAAAGTTACAACAATTACATGAATGAAATAAAACAAGACTTGAATAATTCGTTAAGCATCAATTCCTTCTTAGTCTTTTTCATGCACTTTATCCTGCATAGAAACTGTGGGCAAGTCAGTTCATTCAACTAACACAAGGATATAATACATCAATTTTCTCTTACTTAGAAAGCACACAATTGTCACAAACAAAATTATGGGGACTATCCTATTGATGTCATGTGTGAAGGTGCACTTAGTCCTTAATGCAATTATTTATATTATATGATACTAATGCGGACTTGTTCGGATTCAATGCATCCCATACTACATAAGAACGAGGGTAAGCCCTTAATCGTACTTCATCTTGTAGGGTTCAATCACTCGCCATGATTTAAACTACTACGGTAACTACGGTAAGTATCCTAGGTATTCTATGAGTTACGAGCCCACGTCCAGGCATCATGGAGAGAACCCCAAGCACTGACACATGACTCATCATGCAGGCATCCTGTGGTCAATTCACCTCCGCCATGGACCATGGCACCACTCGTAGTCACCAAATACCCCACAAGCGTCGCCACCGGGATGGTATTCTGGAGTAGTATCCACGCCCTAATCATGACGCATCATGAGGACATCCTGTGAACACTCTTACGCCGCCAATCCAATGGCCTTCATACTCATGTTTTTCTCTTACTTTCATCACATCTCCACTATGTATCTAGACCTTAAATTATTGGAATCATGAACAAAATCAATTCCCTAGAGTTAGCACTCCCCCTACGCCGGTCTTAACCATTAATTCAACAACATGACCCAAACTTGGTCTTTTCATTTCAATTATTATCTGAAAGAATTCATTCAATGCCGGTATGAGCCTTAGCTACACTCTACTCCTTTAATCTCATTTCATGTTCACAGATTTGAGTATTCATACTCAAAAAATCTTTCTCATAAATCAACATGATTTCTATTTCATTCTTGTGCATCAATTTCATGCATAAAGTGACAATTTAAATTAATCCTTTCACGTTCATAATTGAATTTCCATATAATTCCTTTATTTCTCATATTATCATTTCTTTGCTTTACTTGGTTCAAAATCACAATTATATCTTAAGTAAACTTCCCATGCATTAAAATTTTACAATTTCATGAATAAAATCCATAATCAATCACACTTTAATTCTCCATGCAGAAATTCATTTTATAAACTACATAGAATTTTTCTCTAGAATTAATCACATTTTTATTCCCGCAAACGTCAACTCGATGGAGTTCTTTTAATTTCTCTACTCAACTTTTGCCTCTAAATCTCATTTTCTTAGACCAAATATTGTAGGAATATTTGTCATGAAGTCTAGATATTTTATAACAATTATAGTATTTTTTTTCTGAATTTGGTAAAGTCCATGAAACTCAAAAAATAAAAAGAAATCAAAAAAATGTTTTTAAGAAGCAAGATTCAGGTTTCGAACCCGAGACCCAAGGCAAACCCACGCTATAGTAACCGTACTGTGGCACCACCGAAGACCAGAAAGCCCAAAGCGCACGAACGATATGAAATGGACTTAAGTCCACATAAGTCAAATTTTGGGTCTTTCGGATTTTAAAAATTTTGAAATAAAAGGGGCTCTGCCCAGTTTCGAACCTACAACCAAAGGCAAGACCCGAGCTACAGTAAGAGCTCTGTGGCGCACTCGAAGACCAATAAGTCCAAGTGACTAACTCGATATGAGTTGGGTTAAATTGTTTATAATTGGACTCTCTGTTCGATATGAATTTTTCATAAATCAAGAGTTTTTAATTCTTTTCTTCTCTACTTTGTATTCTAAATTTCCAGAATATAATCTTTATAAATTTACAGTATATCAGTGAAATAAAAATATTATTATATGACACAAAAACATAAATTTTTCTCCTTACTTTGTATTTTTAATCTACAATTTCGAAAAATGAGAAAGCGTTATAATTTCTTCATGTCTTAGCACTACAATTTTCCATAACTCTCTTTTCTTATTTTTCTGTGATTGTACAAGCATTTCTACAACAAATTTTGTTCTTTTTCATACTATTATCAAGTCAATTTAGGCAATTCATATTTCCATGATTTTAATTCAATTAACTAGTCATACAAACACACTTTTCTTAATCTAGCACAACTCAAACACATAATTCATGGTAGCATGGTAATTTCTAAAGTAATAATCACAATTTGCATCAACTAACAATCAATTTAACAAGTATTCACATTATTTGCAATTTATCTCCTTTTAACAACACATGATTAATCTAATTCGGTTTTTCTTATCAATTTTATCAATCCAAACCCTAGCATGATATCTAGTTAGAAGATCGAGAAAATCACCCACCTTTATGGTGAGAAAAAACTAAACACTCCTAAAATCTCCTAGAATGAACGAATGACTCCTTCTCCTCCTAGCTTGTGCCACCAAATGACCTCCTCCTAGCTTGATGGAAACTGAGCTTTCTTCTTGCTCCTATGGTGTAACGCCCCGCCCCAATGCTCAGACAAATTATAAATACTATGTAGTTCCACTGCCCACCACAGGCTGCCTCTCAAAAGGTGGTTAACCGGATTGGTGACTCTTGATCCTCGGCAATAGTATTTATACTCAATTTATCTTCGCAAATTCCCGATATGGGACTATATTCCTCAATCCTTTCACAAATCCCGTGTAGCAGTCGACTGCTACACACACCAGTCGACTATACACAGACCAGTCGACTGCTAACCCTAACAGTCGACTGTTCGCTCAAGATCTGGGGTATTACATACACCCCCCCTTTAGGGATCAGCGTCCTCGCTGAGCACAGGGCACACATCTCGTGTAGGACCGCCCTTTCTAGCCGATGTAGATCACTCACTCTCAACACCGCAGATCGGATACCCGGCTATCAATCACTACCTGTGACTCTCAAAACCGCAGAGTATACCCGACCCCGGAGATCAATGATTCTCAGCACCGGTGTCGAAAGTCGGCTCTGATACCATTTGTAACGCCCCGCCCCAATGCTCAGACAAATTATAAATACTATGTAGTTCCACTGCCCACCACAGGCTGCCTCTCAAAAGGTGGTTAACCGGATTGGTGACTCTTGATCCTCGGCAATAGTATTTATACTCAATTTACCTTCGCAAATTCTCGATATGGGACTATATTCCTCAATCCTTTCACAAATCCCGTGTAGCAGTCGACTGCTACTCACACCAGTCGACTGTACACAGACCAGTCGAATGCTAACCCTAACAGTCGACTGTTCGCTTAAGATCTGGGGTATTACATATTGTAACGCCCCGTCCCAATGCTCAGATAAATTATAAATACTATGTAGTTCCACTGCCCACCACAGGCTGCCTCTCAAAAGGTGGTTAACCGGATTGGTGACTCTTGATCCTCGGCAATAGTATTTATACTCAATTTATCTTCGCAAATTCCCGATATGGGACTATATTCCTCAATCCTTTCACAAATCCCGTGTAGCAGTCGACTGCTACACACACCAGTCGACTGTACACAGACCAGTCGACTGCTAACCCTAACAGTCGACTGTTCGCTCAAGATCTGGGGTATTACATACACCCCCCCTTTAGGGATCAGCGTCCTCGCTGAGCACAGGGCACACATCCCGTGTAGGACCGCCCTTTCTAGCCGATGTAGATCACTCACTCTCAACACCGCAGATCGGATACCCGGCTATCAATCACTACCTGTGACTCTCAACACCACAGAGTATACCCGACCCCGGAGATCAATGATTCTCAGCACCGGTGTCGAAAGTCGGCTCTGATACCATTTGTAACGCCCCGCCCCAATGCTCAGACAAATTATAAATACTATGTAGTTCCACTGCCCACCACAGGCTGCCTCTCAAAAGGTGGTTAACCGGATTGGTGACTCTTGATCCTCGGCAATAGTATTTATACTCAATTTATCTTCGCAAATTCCCGATATGGGACTATATTCCTCAATCCTTTCACAAATCCCGTGTAGCAGTCGACTGCTACACACACCAGTCGACTGTACACAGATCAGTCGACTGCTAACCCTAACAGTCGACTGTTCGCTCAAGATCTGGGGTATTACATACACCCCCCCTTCAGGGATCAGCATCCTCGCTGAGCACAGGGCACACATCTCGTGTAGGACCGCCCTTTCTAGCCGATGTAGATCACTCACTCTCAACACCGCAGATCGGATACCCGGCTATCAATCACTACCTGTGACTCTCAACACCGCAGAGTATACCCGACCCCGGAGATCAATGATTCTCAGCACCGGTGTCGAAAGTCGGCTCTGATACCATTTGTAACGCCCCGCCCCAATGCTCAGACAAATTATAAATACTATGTAGTTCCACTGCCCACCACAGGCTGCCTCTCAAAAGGTGGTTAACCGGATTGGTGACTCTTGATCCTCGGCAATAGTATTTATACTCAATTTATCTTCGCAAATTCCCGATATGGGACTATATTCCTCAATCCTTTCACAAATCCCGTGTAGCAGTCGACTGCTACACACACCAGTCAACTGTACACAGACCAGTCGACTGCTAACCCTAACAGTCGACTGTTCGTTCAAGATCTGGGGTATTACATATGGTGTAGACCGGCCACTCCTTGGAAGGGGAACACACAAGCTCTCAATCTTTTAATCTCACAAAAATACTCTAAATCTTTTCTCACTCTAATTCTTTTCTTTCTTTCTTTCTTTCAATTTCTAATGTACTACATGAGAAGAGTGAGGGGGGGGGGGGGGTATTTATACAATTTTTGAGTAAAAATTGATGGCTAGGATTAATCCAAATGGTTAGTGATCAAAGGCTATGATGAGTTAGGGAGTTGTAGCAACTACCCATGATTGAGAAACCACTTCTCAACTACCTCCATCTGTCCCTCTCTCTTTGTTACCATCCGGCCAACCCTATGGGGCTCCAAGCACAGGCTTGTGCAATGCACGGGCTACCCAAACACTCCTAGTTACTAGTTTGTACAAGTTTAATTGGTTAGATTTGACACAAAACTAGTCTACACTACAAGTCATGTTAATTAAAGAGGATTTAATTAATGGGCTCACACTAATGGGCTAAAAGTCCATGGGTTTCTAAGTAAATTGGTTAATTAATTAGGGTGGGCTAGAATGAGACAAATAGGCCTAGAGTTTAAATAGGCTTTCTAAATAAGAACGGGAATAATTAAAACACTTGTTCATGAAGAATAATTTTTAGGGAAAAATGTACAATAAATTTGCACGTGCACAACACGTGAAATCAAACAATTCTCATTTAATTATAGCTGAAAATTTAGGATGTTACACCTGACCTCCTTCACAGTTCTCGGCTGAGGCCAATCCTTTACTGCCTCGATCTTTTGCGGGTCTGTAGCCACTCCCTCCTTAGAAAGGACATGATCTAAGAATGCCACTTCTGATTTTCAGAAATCACACTTTGACAATTTGGCATATAGATGATGCTCCCGCAGTTTGCTAAATACTGCCGTCTGATGCTCAACATGTTCATATTCTGTTTTTGAATATACCAGGATGTTGCCTAAGAAGACAACCACAAATGAATCGCTGAATGGCCGCAAGATACGGTTCATCATGTCCATAAAAATTGTTCGAGCATTGGTCACTGCGAATGGCATCACCAAAAACTCGTAATGACCGTGTCGAGTTCGGAATGCTGTCTTGGGTATATCTTCTTCTTTGACCTGAACTTGATGATAACCCCAATGTAGATCAATCTTTGTGAACACAGCCGCTCCCTGGAGCTGATCAAACAAATCATCGATCCTGGAAATTGGGTACTGGTTCCAAACAGTAAGTTTGTTCAACTCCTGGTAATCGATGCACATCTTTACGGTTCCATCTTTCTTCTTCACAAGTAGCATGGGTGCTCCCCAGGGTGAAGCACTCTGCCTGATGAATCCTTTCTGTAGCAGCTCTTCAATTTTCTCCTTAACTTCTTTCTGCTCAACTGGTGTTATCCGATACGGCGTCTTTGACACTGATGTGCTACCTGGCTGGATAGTAATGCTGAACTCAACATCCGTGTGTGGTGGAAGTCCAGGTAATTCTTCCAAAAATACACGGGGAAATTTACGTACAATTGATATCTCCTTGACTTCCCCTGGCACACGTACTCCAGTTACAGCTGTAAGAATTTCATCACTCTGCTTCTTCTTCCCTTGAAACGCGAGTTCTGGTCTTCCGGATGATGCAATGGATACCCTCTTTTCCTTGTAATCAATGTTAGCCTTATGCTTGGATATCCAATCCATTCCAATAATCACGTCCTTCCCTGCAAAGCCCAGCTCTAGCAAATCTATATTCAGGGTCTCTCTGCCAATCTGGAGTTTACATCCTTTATAGCAAAAATTTGTAGGAAGAGTTGCTCCAGATGGGGTAGCTACCAGCAAAACCAAATTCGGAGTTGCCTCCTGGGTGCATTTCAACTTCTTTGTAAACAATTTAGACACAAAAGAATGCGATGAACCACTATCAAATAAAATAGTTGTCTGGATTCCATTTATATTAATCCATCCTATTACAAAAGTGTTTACATCATTCATTGCCTTATGCCAAAAAGAAATTCAAAACACAGTAGTAAACTTAGTCATAATTCTTCTTCACCTACCGGTGATGACTCCCTCGTCTTCATCGGTGTCTTCCTCCGTAAGCGTGAATACTCGCCCTTGGCGGGCCATCCCCTTCCCCTTGTTGTTCATCTTCGGAGCTTGCCTACTGCTGCCCCTCTAAAGTTGGGGAAAGTCTGGCCGAACATGACAAATCTTCCTGCAATTGTAACATGTACAGGTCTCACTCTGAGAGTTCCATTTCGGACACTGGCCCTTGAAATTTCCTTGCTCTCCTCATAGGAAACAGCTCCCTGGCTTGGCATCTCCGGTCCTGCCAACAATTTTTTGGAATTTCTGATTCTGGCCCTAGTTCCTGAATCCCGATGCTAGTGCAGGCCTCTTTCTCTTGTTCCATCCTCCAATGTTCACTTGCAGTTATGGTCCTAGGTTCATATCTAACTCCGTCGTTGCTGCACGGCGGACCAACTTCTGGAACCTCCGTATGCATAAGGGTACCATCTTTGTTCTATGTATAGGCTTGAGCCCCTGCTCGAATCTCTTTTAGCCTTCTTAACCTCGTCCTGTATCATCTATGGAGCATACCGGGAAAGCTAAGTGAACTTGGTATCGTACTCATAGACCGTCAGGCTTCCCTACTTCAAGTTGAAGAACTCCTTGGCCATGTCCTCTTGCACATCTAAAGGAAAGTAGTACTACCTGAATTCCTCCAAGAAGTCTTCCCAGGCAATGGGTCTTTCGCCCATGCCCCTCTTCACTGACTGCCACCAGACCCTGGCATCCTTCTCTAGTATAATAATAGCTAACCTGACCTTGCTGCCATCTGGTGTCAGCATCACCTTAAATACTATCTCTACCTGGCTGAATCCAGTCGTCAGCTGCTGTCAGGTCTGCATGGCCCTAAAAAATAGGCAACCTCATTGTATAGAAAGATTTGACCATCTTGACAGGGTCGGTAGTTGCAACCCCCTGGTTACCTGCAGGTGCTCCTTGTTGCGAAATGTTGTTTCAGATTGCTTCTACAAAGTCTCCGACCAACTGATACATACGAGCGAACACTGCTCCTACTTCATGACTTGTGCCTTTGCCACCACAACCCTCGCCCTCATTCTGGTCGATTCTACCGCTCCTGGTTCTACGAGACATCTGGAAGAAAGTAATGGAGTAAACAAAGGCATCATAGTATGATATTTCAAAAATAATATTCATCCAATCTCATAATGTGCATGTGATTTTGCAAGAAAAACATAAGGCTATGCTTCATTTCATTAAAAACCCCTTATCTTACAACTTGCATTTTTTCATTACATTATATATAACATATGTATAAACAACAAAACGACAAAATAACAAAATAACTGAAATGCACCTATCCACCTAATCCAACAAAACGACAAAATAACAAAATAACAAAATAACAAAATAACTGAAATGCACCTATCCAACAAAACGACAAAATAACAAAATAACAAAATAACAAAATAATTTTTTCATTACTATTGGTGTCTTCTACAGGGATCCTTGCATCAGGTGGTGGTGGGTGATTTGTGCCTGAAGCTCAGCGCACTTGTGCTCCAGACGCGCAAACTGCACTCGGTGCGTGTGCTTCATGATCACCGTCCTACGATCGGCCCTTGCCTTGGACCTCCTCAGCTCCGTCACATCCCTCTCGGTATTGAGGAGCACAAACTCAGGAATCCATCTAGTTCTCGAGACATGCGTGGCACCATCCCCATGTCGCGAGATCTCGAAACACCTGCTCGAAGGCATGCTCCACTGTAGTCGGCTGGGGCAGTGGCGCGGGTGGAGGTAGAGGAATCCGGCCATCCGTAGGGGCACCCCCTGCTGCGGCAGCTACTGTGGCCACATTGGCCAACCCAGCTCCTACCGGTGACTCGTCACCATCTGTGATGTGCTCCAGATCCGAATCCATCTCAACCTCTATCCCATGTGCCCACCCTGTTCCCATAGGGAATCGCACCGTCAGCCATCCTGTAAGGAGTAAACATCGGAATTAGTCTAGATATAGAAATATCACAAAACATACGTTGAAAGAGCAACAATATGAATTATAATTATATACAACTAGTTAAAACCCAACCCTTACAAAGCATCCAAGTCTATTTTCATACTGTGACGGACTATAAATTGAGGTCAGCTCTGAAACCATTCTGTAACGACCCGAATTTCCTATATGGAGAATTCGTGACACGAGTCAAGACATTTTCCTTCAATTAGCCGCAATACACAGAAAAGCAGGAAAATTTAAAACTTTTTATTCAACATAATACCTTACAAGCCGAGTGTTACAATGATTTCAATAAATTACATCAGAGTATACATGTAAAATAAATGAAAACTGGGCTTTTTACTTGGATATGCATCCTCAACCTAATTGAGTGGGGATGTCAGTACATATACTGATGCAAAATGCTGATTACAAGCAGCGGAATTTCAACTTTAAACAAACATATTTAAGCATGGTAAAATGTGTAGGTATAGTTTTAGTGTTCAAGAGTGTGATGACTTATAATCTAATGCAAGGCCAACTAAGGCTAGGATGCACTTATTCTAATGCAAGCAAGACTCTGGAACGGTATGCATCCCATAACTACATGCGTCCATATCAAGCCGTTCTCCATATTTAGGGATTTGAACCCGCGTTATGAATTCTACTTCTATACTCAACCTGTTCCTGGCAGATACTTGACTGATGAGGTTACAGACGTGGTCAAGTCCCACCAATGCAGTACGCTCATAGTGTCTATGTTTGCCACTACTACCCATCATACTGGAACTCACTCAAAAGTCAGACGAATGCAGGGTATCTGCAGCACAGGATAGCACGAAGCCTACCCTATGGCACTCATAACTCATAGAACAGTAGTCTGTGGCCCGTTCGCTTCCCTAACATAAAAAGTGACGGAATTTGGGGGTCCATCCGCTAGTTCCTGTAATATCCCGGTCGGATATTTTACTTGTATTACTATTATTTTTAAAATTAAAATATTTTTATGGAAATTTCTTGGTTTTACTAATAAAAAGTTATCTGTATATATATATACTAGTAAGTATATATATGCATTGTATCAGTTTTGTGCACTTGAACCAAATACTGTAAAATGCATTTTTGAGAAAATTTCTGTAAAATCCTGGGCTGATATTAAAAATTATTATTTTATTATTTTTTTCAGAATTGAAATATTTTTGTGGATATTATCCGGTTTTGTTGATAAACATTATCTATGTATATATACCAATCTGTATACATCTGTATTGTATCAAATTGGTACTAAAATCTTTCGAGTCGGTAATAAAATTATTTTTATTATTATATCTGAATTAAAATATTATTGATGGAGATTATTCGTTTTAACTAATAAAAATTATCTGTATAAACAGATATATGTATGAATATGTACAGTATTGATTTCGTACGTTTGTACAAAATCATGTAGTATGTGATTTTGGGAAAATACCTATTACTTTTTATCAATCATGATCAAATAGAAGGTTAGGATTGGATTAGGATTTGATTGCAATTTAAATTTGCAAATTGAACAGATTAGGGTTTGATTGCAATTTAAATTTGCAAATGAAACTCAAAATGTTTTGAGCCACAAAGAGAGAGAGACAAGTGGCTCTCTCTCTCCCTCTCCTATAAGTGGCCGGCCACACTCCAAAGGGCAAAAGCCCTCTTTCATTTTTGTTCTCTCCATCTCTTTCTCATCTCATTTTCCTTCTTCTTTACTTGTTTTTATTTTAGAAAAAAATTGATAAGAAAAAGAAAAAAGATAGATCAAAATCAAAAGAAAAGAGTGGGTTGATTTCATGGCTTGTTCTTGAGAGGAGGAGCAAGAACAAGGATCAAGAACAAGGAGGAGAAGTAGGCTAGCAAGTTCTTCCTACAAGTTTTGGTGGGGGTTCTTAACTCTTGAGTTTGTTTTGTTTTGTTTATTTATTTATTGTTGTATGTTGTTATAACCTGAACTAATTTTATGTGCATATGAATGTTTATGGACTAGACTGAAAGGCATATAATGATTGGAGTGGTAGAACACAACTAAGAACCCTAAAGATTCAATCTTGTACTTTAGACATTTAGAATTAATTACTTATGCTAAAGGTGGAATCTTGAGCCCAAATTAATTTTATAGGTTCTCATGTGTTATTAGTATGTTGTAAATTTTGTAGATTTTTCTGGGTTAGTTTGATAAGCTAAAAAGATCGTTTTCCCAAAACAGCGAGCATCAAAGTAAAATTGTTGTTTTGTAGATTTCGACATATGATCAAGGGGCTAGATTTTGATTTCTATAAGGAATTTGAAAAAGTGTTCAACTAGAAAGTTGTAGTAGATGTTCTCACCATTTCCAAATGTCCTATTTCGTTAAATTTTGACAAGTAGAGCAAAAGTTACAAGCTTTAGAAGTTTCAGTTTTGCTGTTAAAAAAATCTGCTGTTGGTTAACTTTTGCGTGTGTTCAAGTGAACGGATATTGAGTTTCTTATGGAATCTAAAAAATTGTTCAACTAGAAAGTTGTAGTAGACGTTCTCTTTTCAAAATGTCCTATTTTGTTAGATTTCGACAAGTATAACAAAAGTTACAACGTTTACAAGTTTCAGCTTTGCTTTAAATTTTTGTTGTCATGTTGCTTTTTGAATTGTGTTCAAAGAACCGGATTATGAGTTCCTTACGGAATCTGAAAAAATGTTCAACTAGAAAGTTGTAGTAGATGTTCTTACCATTTCAAAATGTCCAGTTTTGTTAGATTCCAACAAGTATAGCAAAAGTTACGACCTTTACAAGTTTCAGCTTTTTTGTCAAAACCTGCTGTTTTTGTTAACTTTTGCGTGTGTCCAAAGGACCGGATTTTGAGTTCCTTACGGAATCTGTAAAAGTGTTCAACTAGAAAGTTGTAGTAGACGTTCTCCCCTTTTCAAAATGTCCTATTTCATTATATTCTGACAAGTATAGAAAAAGTTACGACCTTTACAAGTTTCAGCTTTGCTGTAACTTTTTGCTATCTTGTTACTTTTTGAATTGTGTTCAAAGAACCGGATATTGAGTTCCTTACGAAAAAAGTTTTCAACTAGAAAGTTGTAGTAGACGTTCCCCCCTTTTCAAAATGTCCTATCTCGTTAGATTCCGACAAGTATAGCAAAAGTTATGACCTTTACAAGTTTCAGCTTTGCTATAACTTTTTGCTGTCTTGTTGCTTTTTGAATTGCGTTCAAAGAACCGAATTTTGGGTTCCTTACAGAATCTGAAAAAGTGTTCAACTAGGAAGTTGTATTAGATGTTCTCACCTTTTCAAAATGTCATATTTTGTTAAATTCTAATATGTATAGCAAAAGTTATGAGTTTTGGAAGTTTCAGCTTTTGGCTGTGCTTTTGTTGTTCTTGAATTGTGTTCAAAGAGCGGAGAATTGAATTCCATAAGAAATCTGAGAAAGTTGTTAACTAGGAAGTTGTAGTAGTTGTTCTCCCCTTTCCAGAAAGTAATTTTTTTAATATTCCGATAAGTACAGCAAAAGTTATTTTTTTTGGAAGTTTCAGCTTTTGGATGTGCTATTGTTATTCTCGAATTGTGTTCAAAGAGCAGGGAATTGAATTCCATAAGGAATCAGAGAAAGTTGTTAACTAGGAAGTTGTAGTAGATGTTCTCCCCTTTCTAGGAAGTATAATTTTGTTAGATTCCGTTAAGTATAGCAAAAGTTATGACCTTTACAAGTTTCAGCTTTTGTCGTGATTTTTGTTGTTCTTGAGTTGTGTTCAAAGAACGGGGATTTGAATTCCATAAGGAATCTGAAAAAGTAATCAACTAGAGAGTTGTAGTATATGTTCCCACCATTCCAGAAAGTATAATTTTGTTAGATTCCGATAAGTATAGCAAAAGTTATGAGCTTTGGAAGTTTCAGCTTTTGGGTGTCTTTTGTTGTTCTTGAATTGTATTCAAAGAGCGGGGAATTAAATTCCATAAGGAATCTGAGAAAGTTATTAACTAGGAAGTTGTAGTAGATGTTCTCTCCTTTCCAGAAAGTATAATTTAGTTAGATTCCCACAAGTATAACAAAAGTTACGAGCTTTAGAAGTTTCAACTTTTGGCTGTGCTTTTGTTTTCCTTGTATTGTGTTTAAAGAGTTGGATTTTGAATTCGATAAGGAATCTGAGAAAGTTGTTAACTAGGAAGTTGTAGTAGAGGTTCTCACCTTTCCAGAATGTCCTATTTGGTTAGATTCCGATAAGCGGAGTAGGAGTTATGATCTTTACAAGATTGACAGCAGCTAGCTTTTTAGCTGAACTAGCTGTCTAGATTGTTGAAGTTTTTGTACCTCTTTCTTACTGAATTTGGAAAAGTTGTCAACTAGAGAGTTGTAGTAGAGGTTTTCACCTTTCCAAAATGTCCTATTTGGTTAGATTCTGATGAGCGGAGTAGGAGTTATGACCTTTACACGTCACAGCAGCTGGCCATTTCGGCTGAAGCTTCGCTGTTTAGATTGGTCGAGGTTTTTGTACATTTTATTAACTTAATCTGAGAAAGTTTTCAACTAGAGAGTTGTAGTAGATGTTCTCAAATTTCTAAAAATTCCAATTTTGATGAATTCTGATCAGAGTAGCATGTTTAATTGCTTCTAGGGTATTAGAAGACTTTTATGCTGCTTTTGTGTATAAAGATCTAGTTTTGCTAGTAGCATGTTATTTTTCTTCTAGGTTGTTAGAAGAATTTTATGGTTGTTTCCATATGATTTATTTGTCACATACATAGCCAGTTGGCTCGTATGTAATTCGTTTGGCTCATACGTAGCTAGTCAGCTCGTATGTAAGTTGTTTTGCTCGTATATAGCTTATTAGCTATTACGCAGTTGTTGTGCTTGTCTAGGGTGATATCATTGCCATAGGAGCCATCGACCATCAAGACATGTATTTATTTTACTCCTTATGGACTGTGGACGAGTCACCCCTCGTGCACCGTCAGATCTTAACCGGTGTATGTTGATCACGGGCCAGGAGTGTAGACAGAATCCAAGTTCAGGGCAGTAAAATGAGAATACGTTCGTATTGCCAGGGTCTTGGATCGATAGGCTATGAACAGGATCCTTAGGGATTCTGGTAAGTCTAGGTTAAGTACCTAGTAGAATTAATTTGCGATGTCTAACTTAAGACCTAGCATGTTGTGTTAGTACTGTTGTCATCCCTCGGGTTGTTTAGGGTTAGTGACATCGTTAGGATAGTAACTTATGGCTATTACTACTTAACCCTTATTTATTAACCCTTATTTATTATCATTTTCGCAGAAGGGAAAGGGTGATACTTTATGATTCGACCTATTCTATAGGCCAGCACTAGGTGGTGTTATTGGTTGTACCCTTCCTGTCAAAGGGATACGGTCTGTGCTTTCTCACGAGTTGGAAGCTCGGAATCTGTATCTCATCTGTTAAGTTCTGAAGTGCCATGATAAGGGCGGAAGAGATTCTTGTCGGAGCTAGGGGATGGACCCCCGAAACTCCGTCATACTCTATATCAAGAAAAGCGAACAAGCCATAGACTACGGTCTATCTGCTAGGGGGCCACAGGGGATGCTTCGAGCTAACCTGTGTTGTAGTTAACTCCAAGGGTTCGTCAGAATTTTGAGTGAGGTCCGATACGCTGGGCAATAGTGGCAAACAGAGACACCACTATATGACTGCGAATGGCAGGATTATACCGTTTCAGAGAAACCTCATCAGTCACGCTGTATCTTCAGAAACAGGTTGAGTACAAGAGTAGAATTCATGGCGCGGGTTCAAATCCCTATATATAAAGAAACGGCTTGATATAGGGAGTATGTTGATATGGGCGGCATACTGTTCCAGAGACTCGCTTGCATTAGAATAAGAGCATCCTTGCATTAGTTAATCTTGCATTAGAGTCTAAGTCAAAGCATACACCAACACATCAATTATATATATACACATTTCTCTTTTCATCAATCTGTTTGTTTAAAGTTGAGAATCGCTGCTAGTCATCAGTCTTAAAGCGTCGGTATATGTACTGACGTCCCCACTTCAATTGTTACTGGATTGCAAAATTACATGTATAGGATTGCAAAATTACACGTACAAGATTCAGGAGGATTCAAGGCAAGAGGAGCAAAGTGTTGACTTTATTTCAATTGTAACATCTGTTGTAAATTTATTTATATTGAGAAGCATCCAAGTGAATGTACCAAGTGTTATAATATTCATTGTACTCTGATTTAATTTTTATTGAAAGTTTGTAACACTTGGGCTTGTATGGCACAGTTGTAACACTGGTGTAATGTATTGCAGTTTTATAACATTCAGACTTGTAATACATTTGTGTTGAATAAAAAGTTTTAATTTTCCTATTTTTCTGTGTATTGTGGCTAATTGAAGGAAAAGATTTCTGGCTTATGTCACGGTTCCCAGTGTATGGAAATTGGGGCATTACAGTTCTGACAGGTGAACCTCCCGTTCTTATCATGGTATTTCAGGAATTAAAAGAGCAAGATACGTAACCTATGCTCCCAACTTGTGAGAAGGCACCATACGTATCCCTTTGACAGAAAGGTACAACCCAACAACACCACTAGTGTCGGCCTATAGGACGTGTCAGATCATAAGGTATCACCCCTAATACCAACTCTTCACTTTTGACAATGATACGGTTAAAATAGGACTAAATCGGGACCGTTCAAATCGGGAACGAATGTTAAAGCTCTCAGGGGTAAAACAGTAATTTCACCTACAAACAGGTTCGTAATGGGAACTGGGTCTCTCCTTCAAAGCCCAGTAACCCATAAACGGATCTGTCATATTGGATACGGGTACCAACCCGTTACAAACCAAGAGGAAGTCAGATCCGTGATTATCCCTAAGAGGCGGTTTTAACCACTTTTTATCCATTCACACCGGGAAGTAGAGATTTGTCCTTATCTCGAAACGATCCTTAAGGCGACAATAAAAACTCCTCTCCCCCACTATTACAAGGTAATGAATCTTTTCCTACCTAAAGCTCTTTCTTAATCTTGGAGATTACAGACAAGAGCATCGGAGGGTTCGTCGCCGGTATCCATCCCGGTGTATCGAATTTTGTGCAGGTTCGTGGCAGTGGCAAGGAAAAAATCAACACATAGGTGGAGTCAACAGGTTCGCATTACTGTTTTCCTCAAAGAACTAACAAATTCATCTGTTTGCTCCCACACCCAAAATCAGCAGCAACAGATTGGCGTCATCTGTGGAAAACAGAACCAGTGATCCAATCTTCTCTCATCACCCAAACTAGTTTCAAGCCATGCCTCCCAAGAAGGGGAAGACAACGGTCTATAACCGCAGGTCCACTCTCGCACCTTCTCCTCCTCCAGTCCAGGAAGTTCCCCCTCAACCCACACAACAAGTCCAGCAGCCTGGACATCCTCTTCTTCAAACCATCCAGCAACCACAGCCTAGCCGGCCTCTTCCTCAACAACCTCAGCCCCAGCTGGCTCCTCAAGGGCCACAAGTGGCTGCCGAGGGACCCTCCTGCCGAAGTCAACAGGGGCAACATCCTCCTCGTGACTATGTGTCGATACACATCCCTTCGTCCGACTCCATGGCCTCACATAGTCCCCCAACTCCGAAGGATCTCCGGACCCGCTTAGATGAGAGGCGGACCCATGACGGGATAACCCTGCCGAGAACATCACAAGGGTCCAACGATCCGGTCCCCTAGAGCCCGGTCTTCCCGTAGGCCGGACCACAGAAGGTCCAACTCTCCCAGAAGGCAGAGGGAGTCGCCCCAGCGCCACCAAAGGAGAATCCGCTCTCCAGTCGGCCGACCCGCTCCTCGGGACGATCGAGAGCAGGAGGCCCCTGTCACGAGGGCAGAGTTTCGGCAATTCCAAGAGGCAGTCCTGAGGGCCCTCAATGTTGCCCCCGACCACTGTCAGCAGGCACCCAGTCATCAACTAGCCCAAGACCATAGGCACCGTACACCCAGTCCTCAGCCTGCCTCGAGTTATCATCGTCGCACTCCCAGTCCCCTTTCCTACGATGACAAATCCCGGGCCTCAACATGGTACGACCAGAGGGAAGATTCGGTCTACCACCGTCTCCACGAGATGGAGAGGCGCCTTGGTCGACTGGATAGAGAGGAGGAGCAGTGGGTGAGGATTTCTACCCCAGCAGACCCCCATTCTGTCACCGGTTCTAGATAGCTTCAAGCCTCCTCATTTCGAATCGTACAATGGGGAGTCCAACCCCACTGACCACATCGAGAGTTTTAGAACTCTCAGGGTGATACACCAGGCATCGGATGAGCTCCTCTGCAAGACTTTTCCATCCACACTGAAGGGGCCTGCAAGGGAGTGATATTCCCGTCTAGCCCCGGCCTCCATCTTCTCTTTCGATCAGCTCGAAGGCCTCTTCCAGACTCACTTCACGAGCAGCTGACAAGCTAAAAAGACGAGAACCTCCTCACTATTGCTTCATCTAAGGAAGGGCGAGCAGTTGAGAGACTATGTCAAACGTTTCACTGCGGAGGCCAGATCCACCGCCTCCCTGGACCAGTCCGTGGCAACCGCTGCCTTCCAATCTAATGTCGCTAACGACAGCCTCCAAGCCTTCCCTTGCCAAGAAGCCTCCTCGGGATTTCTCAGAACTCTTGCTCAGGAGTGAGAAATTCATCCTAGCGGAAGAGGCTCTCTCTCGCCCTGCTTTTGAAGGGTCATCCTCTGAGAATAAACGGAAGGGCACTGAAGAAGAAGGAGCTAAGAAGCTCTAGAAAGACAACGGAGGCAAGCGTCGTCCTCCTCCCTTCCAAGCTAAGAAGCTCCTCAAGAAGTTCACTCCGCTCAACGCGAGTGTCTCAGCCATCCTGATGGAGGTTGGGAAAGAGGGTCTTCTCCCGCCACCTCCGAAGATGAAAACCCCTGGGAAGAAGAGGAACCGGGACAAGTGGTGCTGCTTCCACAGGGACCAAGACCACGACACAGACGACTGTCAGGCCCTAAAAGACGAGACCGAGGCCCTCATTCAGAGAAGGGCAGCTCTCCAGGTTCGTGTGGAAGGTCAAGACAGATCCTCCCCCGCCCCCAGAGGGGCTAATAAGTGACCCGAGTGGCACGCGGGGACCTCAGCCTCCGAACCAGAGGCCGTCCTACATCTCATCCACGAAGGCCCAATGGGAGGAGATTCCAACTCCACCCGAAAAGCCTTCGTCCAGGAAGTAAATTCTATGCAGAACCGTCCTCCCCCAAAGGGTCTGGGGGTCCCGGTCACTTTTTCAGATAGAGATCTAGAGGGCGTCTGAACCCCCCATTGCGACGCATTGGTAATAAACCTCCACATGGCCAACTTTCACGTGCACCGGGTCCTAGTTGACAATGACAGTTTGGTCAACATTCTCTTTCTGGAGCCTTTCAGGGACTCAAGCTATCCAGGGATCGGCTCAAGCCCGCCGACTACACTCTACATGGGTTCACAAGAGTGCAAGTGACAATCGAGGGTGTCATAACTCTCGATGTAACCGCTGGCAAAACTCCCACCACCCGAACCGAGCCGATGGACTTCATGGGGGTGAATGTGAAATCCGCCTACAACGTCATCCTGGGCCGACCAGGCCTAGTGCTCTCCAGGCCATACCCTCGTCCTACCACATGAAGATGAAATTCCCTACCACGACGGGTGTAGGAGAAGTCAGAGGAAGCCAGGAGGCAGCCCGCAAATACTACATGACCGTGGTGGGAGGACCATTCCTCTCCCTCGAAGCTCTTGAACTCCCCTAAGTGAGTAGCCCTGCCTATATCGGAGCCGGTCGATGAGTTGGAATAGGTTGCCTTCCAAGAAGGATATATGACCCCAGAAATTTCATATTAGAAAAGTCCTCCCCCCCCCCGTTTGCTCCAACATTATCCAGTGCATAAGGGGAAATCAAGACTTCTTCACCTGGACTGCAACAGACATGCCGGGGATCTCCGAGGAGCTCCTCATGCATCACCTTAGTGTCGCTTCAGGGGCTAGACCAGTTCAGCAAAAGCAGCACAAAATCACCACTGGACGCCAGCAAGCTATCAAGGAGGAGGTGGAGAAACTCCTTAGAGCTCGATTCATACAGGAGGTAAACTACCCGGAGTGGCTATCCAATGTCGTGATGGTCAAGAAGGCCAATAAAAGCTGGAGGATCTGCGTTGACTTTATGGATCTAAACAAAGTTTGCCCCAAAGATCCATTCCCGCTTCCAAGCATCGACGCCCTGATTGATGCAACCTCAGGCCATGAACTCTTAAGCTTCATGGATGCATTCTCTGGGTACAATCAGATAAAAATGTTCCCTCCTGACATTCCGAAGACCTCCTTCGTCACCGATCAGGGCCTGTATTGCCTACCAGGTCATGCCCTTTGGGCTTAAGAATGCTAGTGCCACTTACCAATGCCTTGTTAACAAGATCTTCAAGGAGAAGATTGGGTTGAATATGGAAGTCTATGTAGACGACATGTTGGTGAAGAGCGCCAGCAGATCGGATCATGTCTCCGATCTCCAAGAAGCTTTTAACATGTTGAGGAGACACAATATAAGACTGAACCCGAACAAGTGTCCATTTGGTGTCTCATCCAGTAAGTTCCTGGGGTTCATAGTCAGCCAAAAAGGCATAGAGGCCAACCTAGAGAAGATCCAGGCCATAATCAACATGGCTCCCCCCTTCAGTGTTAAAGATGTGCAAAGACTCACCGGGCGCCTTGCGGCGATTGGGCGTTTCCTCTCCAAATATGGGGAGAAGTGCCTCTCGTTCTTCAAGGCCCTCAGGGGGGCTAAAGGCTTTGAGTGGGGGCAATAGCAACAAGAGTCCTTCGACCAGCTCAAGGCCTACTTAGTCAACCCCCACTCTTGAGCTAGCCAAAGCTCGGGGAAGTCCTCTACTTGTACCTCGCCGCTTCGGAGCAGACTCTCAGCACTGTTTTAGTAAGACAAGAAGACAAGATGCAGAGGCCTATCTACTATGTGAGTAAAGTCCTTAGGGACGCTGAACTCCATTATCCGAAGCTAGAGAAGATGGCCTATGCCTTGGTCATGGCGGCCCGAAAGCTCTGCCCCTACTTTCAGTCTCACTCGGTGGTCGTTCTTACCGACTAGCCACTTAAACAAGTCCTCCACAAGCCCAAGACCTTAGGGCGCCTTATGAAGTGGTCCATCGAGCTAAGCCAGCATGATGTCAGCTATCAACCTCGAACCGCTATCAAGGCTAAAGCCCTAGCAGAACTTATAGTGGAGAGTACAATTCCCGATGCCAGCAAAGCGATAGAGGAACCCCTCTTCTAGATGGTGTATGTTGATGGGTCCTCGTGTGTAATACCCTAATTTTTCAATTTATGAAAAAAATTATTTATTTTTGCACGTAGTGTGCACGTGCAATATTTTTGGTTAATATTTTCATCAAGATGAGTAAAGATATTTCAATTTGTGCTTTTAATTATTTTATGCAAAAGCCTTAATTTAATTAGATAAAAAGCCTTTTTCTTTAAGCCCAAAGTTAATTTAATTTATTTTATTTTAAAATAACTATTTTGGCCCATAAACTAAAGCCCATGGATTAATCTATTTTTTATACAACTTGTCATGTAGAATACAATTTAAATGCTATTTTATTTTTATACAAAAATTAAATGCACAATTTTTGGGCCTAGTTGCATGCACGTGCACTACAAGTACACGTGCAATATGCACTTTTCTTCATGGCCGGTTGCATTCTTAGAGGGAACTCAAATTTTGAGTGGTGATCATGGTGTGGTGGTTGCTTAGATGTGGGTAGTTATTGCAACTCCTACTTTCATCCTAGCCCTCCATCCTACAACCAACCAATTGATCCTAGCCATCTATTTCCCTTGATTTTTAGTACAAATACCCCCCCCCATGGCTAGTTATCCTTGTGCCTATTAATCTTTCCAAACCTATAGTCTAAGTTGCATTATCTAGTAGTATTTTTGTGAGATTAAAAGATTGAGTGTGTGTGGGCTTGTTCTTGCAACCCAAGAAGAAAGAGAAGGGCCGGCATTCATCAATAGGAGCTTTCGGTGTTGGTGCTTTGGGAGCTTGTGTGCGCGCGTCTAGGAGGAGGTGCACTCGTTTGCAAAGGACTTTTGTTGCTAATTGTGTTTTTCTCTCCATACAAGATGGGTAAAATTTTCCCTATTTCTAAAGTAGAATTGCATGCTAGTTTAATTAGAAAAATTGAAGCATGAAAATGATTAAGAAGAGCACACTCTAATTGGGAAAAATGACTTCTTGAATGATTGAAATGTGGACATACGAATTTATATGTGGTTCTATTATTTGAGTTGTATGTGAATTGATTAGAAGCATGGATTGATTAATGAAAACACATTTATTACTATCAAGAACTACACACAAAAGTTAGTAGTTTGATTTTACCATTTCATGTGTTAAATAGATCCTTTGTGTTGATATGGGCATGAGTAAATTAAAATATGAGTTGTATGTTAGGAAAATGATTTAAGTCAGAGAATTAATGTGAAGTTTATTGACAAAAAGATTAGAATGCTACAATGCGAAGAAATGTCGAAAAGAGAAGAAATATAGTATTATAATGTATAATTTGAATTAGTGTAGGAAAATATATTTTAATTATTACAAAAATTATTTTGTTCATACTGGTATGTGAATTATGTGAGGGAGAATTAATCTGGAGTTATACAGTATTTTTTTAGGAAAGCAAAATGAAACGAAGGCTAGTTGAACATCGAAATGTTTAAACAACAGTAAGAATCGGTTCAAAAAAATTTTGTGTTGTACTTAGACAACCTGAGCACATAGCTCAAGTGGTTAGAGCGTGCGGTTGGGTTCTCTAAGGTCACGGGTTCGACTCTTGAGAATACCATCTTTATGAGTGTTTATTTTTAAAACCGATCAGTTCCGAACCAAGGGCATTAACTGCCATTCGCTTCTCTTCTTATCGCTTAGCGCATACGGCCTGGTGGTCTGTGCAGGTCGGCTGTGTCTCAGGGGTGCTGGGTTCGAATCTTGCCCTCGGCAAGAATGAAAAATTGATTTTTTTTTTTGGGGTTTTAATTGTCCTAAAAATTATGAAAAAAATATGGTTATTCTCCTAAAAATATAAGGGACTTTATAAAAATGATTTGGGATTATTTGCATGAAATACACTATGATTTGAGAATAAAAGGCATAAATAGAACTATGGTTCTAGATATGTACCTTGTGAAAAATTACAACTTACAAGAAGAAATTGAAATGAAGGATTAAAAGATTATTTGGCAAAAAGAAATTTTATTGTGTGACATAATGCAATTTATTCTCATTTTGAGAATAATGTGGAAAATATGAATTGTGAATATTTGTTAGTGATGTGAAATTTTGATATGAAGTGATAATTGATAAAGCATATGAAATTCATGTATAGTTATGGACTATTTGAACAAATTAGAAATCATGATTTGAAAAGAGAATATACATTTGAGTATGATAACTCAACATGGGAATTTATGAGTTGGAAATGCTCATTTTGGAAATTGTGAATTGAAAATCGAAATAAAAGAGTAGCTAAGTCGCCCCCGGCATTTGGAAATGAAATGAAATGAAATTTGAAAAGAAAGACCAAGGTTGTTCATGTTGAAATGAATGAATATGTCCGGTTTAGTGGAGAGGCTAACTCTAGAGCTTCGATTTTTGTTCATGATTTTGATAAAAGAAACTAAGGATTAGTACATAGTGGAGACGTGATGAAAGTAGGAGAAAAACACGAGTATGAGGGCCATCGGAGTGGCGGTGTGAGAGTGATCCACAAGTTGCCTACTTGATGCGTCAAGACATGGCGTGGGCACTACTCCAGAATTATCGTCCCGGTGGCGACGCTTGTGGGATATTTGGTGACTGCAAGAGGAACGTGTGCCATGAAGTGAGGCTGAATTGTCCATAGGTTGCCTGCTCGATGCGTCGTGTCAGTGCGTGGAATTCCCCTCCAGAATTTTCTGTACACGAGCTTGTACTCATAGATCATCTAAGATACCTACCGTAATTACAGTAGTAGATTAAGTCATAACGAGGGATTGAACCCTATAAAGATGAAGAACGATTAAGGGCTTGCCCTCGGACCTATGTAGTATGGGATGCATAGAATCCGAACAAGTGCGCATTAGTGTCATGTAATATAAATAAATGCATTAAGGACTAAGTGCACAAACACAACACGACATCAATAGGGTAGTCCCTTTAGTTGAAATGTGATAAGTTTGTGTTTGCTAAATATGGAAAATTAAGTTATACTATTTCCGGCAGAGAGAGGATGTCCATGTATAATGATTGTCGGTTGAATAAACTGACGTACCCACAGTTTTATATGCAGGTAAATGGCTTGATAAAGATTAAAGAGGAACAAATGCTTAAAGATTACTCAATGTTGTTGCATACTTGTTTTCATTGTTGTAAAATTTTACTTCCGCTGTGCAATGTAAATGTAATATTGATGTAAACTCTGATGTAAAGTGAAAAGTTTAAATTTCCTTATAAAATTGTACTAAAGGAAGCGGAAAGATACTGTAGAACATCTCGAATTCAGTGTATTTGGGATTCGGGGCGTTACAGAGTGGTATCAGAGCCACGCTTCTACGCTTTCCACACTTGTACAAATTTATAAGGAACGACACCCTAGAAGTGGACATTAGAGTGTGTGTTTGAGTCTAGAGATTTAAATGTAAGTGACTTACATTTGTGTTGCTCTATGACTTATGCTTCTTCCTTCCTATTTCTAAGATGGCTGACCACTTCGACCCTGCTGGAGACGGCAACTGGCATATCATTGAGGAAGAGTACCATCCTGGACAGGCAGATTCCGAGGACGAGTGCTACCCAGGGCAAGCAGATTCTGATGGAGAAGAATGGCCTAAATCCCGAGAGATCACCCCACCTCCGGATTCATCTGATGATTCTTCTTCTGACGAAGAAGAAGAAGAACCAGTTCCGAATAGTCTTGTGACTTCTCTTCTGAGGCAGGTAGAGACACTGCGAGAGAGAGTCGGATTATTGGAGGCTCAGCTGGCAAAGCGCAAGGACGACTATTCTGTTCTCAGTCATCGGGTATGGGAACTCGAGAAGAGGAGGAATTTGACCGATGTGCTGAAGGATGAAGTTGATGAACTACGGGGAGAACTTCGAGAAGCGAAGAGGAACCGTAGGAGTTAGACTGTTGTAGCTTCTACTATCTTTCATTCTGATGTCAAGAAATGTTTTTCAATTCGAATGTATAAAGTTTGAAATTTAATGAAATGCAAGCTGATTTAAAATTCTTGTCTTATACTTCGAATAATGGATCTTTTGCATCAGAATATGTCAAGAAGAGGAGCTAGAAATGGTGAAGGGTTGGATCGGAAAACGGAACTTGCGAGGGTCTATCAGACGCTCAATGTCGTGGCTATAAACTAAGGAAGGGGACCTGCGAATCCGGTGTCCGAAGCGATTAAACTGGTGGAATCGTTCAAACGAATGAAACCACCTGTATTCGAAGGGAAGTCAGACCCGGATGCAGCTGACAACTGGATTCGTCAAGTGGAGACAATCTTTGAAGTGTTGGAGACCCTTGAAGGCAGTAAGGTCAAGTTGGCGACTCTGCAATTTGAGAAGGATGCGGCTGTTTGGTGGCAGTCGATGAAGAGGACCATGGGAGGCATAGTGCTTGGCTGGGAGGAATTTCTGGAAGAATTCCGCAGTCACTATTTCCCCTCCGATGTTCAAGAGAAAAAGGCTATGGAGTTTCTATCACTACAGCAAGGCGGCATGTCAGTGAGAGAGTATGAGACCAAGTTTACTCAGCTCTCTAGGTATGCTCCAGAACTGGTGATGGATGAGGCTAAGAAGGCTTGTAAGTTTGAGCATGGATTGAGACCGAGCTTGAGGTCCCGGATGATACCTCTTGGTATCAGAAGATTTGACAAGTTGGTGAAGAGGGAAGCAGTGACGGAAGCAGATATGGAACAGTTCCATGTTGTTCAGAACCAGAGGAACAACTGGCAGTCTGGAAAGAGGCATGTACATTCTGGGAGTTTCAAGGGGCAACCATCTGTACAAAGGTTCAAACCGATAGGGGCGAACGCTATTAGTGTAGCTGGAGGACCTGGAAACAATGTGGTGAGACCTCCTGTGGTAACTTGCTACAACTGTGGTGAGACAGGACATTTCCGATCTCAATGTCCCAAACCACGGAATGGTGATCGCAATGTACCGACACAGCAGACTGGGAAGAGGCCGTACCAACCAGGGCGAGTATTTGCCTTGACGGAAGCTGATGCTGACGAGGTTGATCATGTCATCACTGGTACGAGGGCTGATGTTTAGTGGTTTTTTTCATTTCTTTTCCCACTGTTTAGTGAAACTGTTACGTAATGAGTGTGTATTATGTAACAGGTGAACTTTATCTTAATGGAATGAAAGTTGTTGTGTTGTTCGATACTGGATCCTCTCATACTTTTGTGTCTCCTAAATTTGCTAAAGTGTTGGGAGTTGAACCGAAGATTTTTCCAGGCAAGATCTTAGCAGTAGCTACTCCATCAGGGGAAACTTTAACCACTGATCGGTATTACGCTGATTGCGAGATTGTGATTGGAGAACGAATCTTTGGGATTGATCTAATCGAGATGACTATCTTGGAAGTTGATGTTATCATTGGCATTGATTGGATGTCGGTGTACAGTGCAAGTATCGAGTGTAAGACCAAGACGGTAACAGTGAAGGCTCCAGGTGGACCTGAAGTCACTTTCCAAGGGAAGCAGAAATGTTCTAAGCTGGTGGCAACTATCCGCAAGGAAGAGACTCCTGTGGAAGTGCAAGGGATTCCTGTGATTCGGGACTATCCGACTGTGTTCTTGGATGATTTTCCTGGGTTACCCCCGCATCATGATGTAGAGTTCAGCATCACTATTCAACCCGAAAGTGCACCAATTTCTAAGGCACCATATAGGATGGCTCCAGTGGAACAGGATGAGGTGAAACGGCAGATTGAGGAACTGTTGGAGAAAGGCTTTATTCAACCTAGTGCGTCACCTTGGGGAGCACCAGTGCTTTTGGTAAAGAAGAAGGATGGATCGATGAGAATGTGTATCGATTACTGGGAGCTGAATAAGGTCACTGTTCAGAATAAGTATCCTATTCCTCGAATTGATGATTTGTTCGATCGTCTACAAGGAGCAGCTGTATTCTCCAAAATAGATCTTCGATCAGGATATCACCAAGTTCGAGTGAAAGCTGAAGATGTGCACAAAACTGCATTTAGAACTCGACATGGGCATTACGAATTCTTAGTTATGCCATTTGGAGTGACGAATGCACCCGCAATCTTCATGGATTTGATGAACAGAGTTCTGAGGCCGTTCATTGATTCTTTCGTCGTGGTGTTTATCGACGATATTCTCGTGTACTCCAAGTCAGAGGAGGAGCACACCGAGCATTTGGCAGCAGTGTTAAAGAAGCTGGAAGAGCAGAAGTTGTATGCCAAGTTATCCAAGTGTGATTTCTGGAAATCTGAAGTGGCATTCCTAGGTCACATTCTTTCTAAGGGGGGAGTGGTAACTGACCCTCAGAAGATAGAGGCAGTGAGAGATTGGGCTAGGCCTACAACAGTGAAGGAAGTCAGAAGTTTTCTTAGAATGACTGGATACTACCGGAGATTCATTCAAGATTATGCTCAGATAGTCGTGCCGCTTACTGGTCTGTCCAAGAAGAATGTGAACTTCAAGTGGACTAAGCAATGTGAGGCGAACTTTCAGGAGTTGAAAGAGAAACTGACTACTGCACCTATTTTGGCTTTGCCTAGAGCAGGTGTTGAGTATGATGTTTATAGCGATGCTTCACATCGTGGGCTTTGTTGTGTCTTAATGCAAGAAGGAAGAGTAATCGCTTATGGGTCTAGGCAACTACGACCGCATGAGAAGAATTACCCGACTCATGATCTAGAGTTGGCTGCGATTATCTTTGCCCTGAAGCAATGGAGGCACTATGTGTACGGTGAGAAGTTGAACATGTACACAGACCACAAGAGCTTGAAGTATATATATCAGCAGAGGGATCTGAATCTGAGGCAGCGGAGATGGTTGGAAGTGCTTGAGGACATGCGACCTGAGATCAAGAATCATCCTGGGAAAGCTAACGTTGTTGCTGATGCACTTAGTCGCAAGAGCAGTTTAGCCAGTTTGATTACAACTCAGAAGCATTTGATTGAGGAATTGGACCGAGCAGGTATTGAGGTTGTCTTGCAAGGATTGGGAGCATCTTTGGCTCAGTTGAGGCTTCAGCCTACACTGAATGCAAGGATCATTGCAAGTCAGGAGGTTGATGCTGATATCTTGGAGATGAAGGGGCAGGTTGGTGCTGGCAGGTTGCCCGGATTTCAAATCAGGGATGGAGTGCTGTGGTTCGGAGATAGACTGTGCGTTCCAAATCAGGCAGACCTGAAAGAGAGTATTCTTCAGGAGGCGCATGCTACTCTTTTGTCGGTACATCCTGGGAGTACTAAGATGTACATAGACATCAAACAACATTTCTGGTGGTCAGGTTTGAAGCGGGATGTGGCTGAATTTGTGGCGAAGTGTGAGGTTTGTCAGCAAGTCAAAGCCGAAAATCAGAGACCCGGAGGTCTATTACAGCCGTTACCTATTCCGGAATGGAAGTGGGATAACATCAGTATGGATTTCATTACGGGATTGCCTAAGAGTTCTAAGGGCAATGATGCGATTTGGGTTATAGTCGATCGACTAACCAAGTCTGCTCACTTTTTGGCGATGAAACTCACTGCTTCGATGGACAAGTTGGCTGAGTTGTATGTTAGCGAGATCGTCCAACTTCATGGTGTTCCGTTAACTATTGTGTCTGATCGAGATGCGCGATTTACTTCGCATTTCTGGAGGAGTCTTCAGACAGCTTTGGGTACCAAGATGGACTTCAGCACTGCTTTTCATCCGCAAACCGATGGGCAGACCGAGAGAGTCAACCGTATTCTTGAGGATATGCTTCGGTGTTGTATGCTAGACATTGGAGGCAGTTGGGAAAGGCATTTAGCTTTGGTAGAGTTTGCCTACAACAACAGTTTTCAGGCTAGCATCGGGATGGCACCGTACGAAGCTCTGTATGGTAGGAAGTGTAGGACACCTGTTTGTTGGTATGAAGTTGGGGAGCGTCAGTTGTTTGGTCCTGAGCATGTACAGCAAACTTCTGAGAAGATTGTTCTGATCAGGAAAAGGTTGGTAGAAGCTCAGAGCAGGCAGAAAAGCTATGCAGACAACCGGAGAAGGGACCTTGAGTTTGAGGTTGGTGACTTCGTCATTCTGAAAGTATCACCCAGTAAAGGTGTGGTTCGATTTGGCAAAGGCGGGAAGTTAGCCCCGAGGTTTATAGGCCTGTACAAGATATTGAAAAGGATCGGGAAAACTGCGTACCGGCTTGAATTACCGGAAGAGTTATCTCAGGTGCACAATGTCTTTCATGTGTCTATACTGAGAGGTTACATTCCAGATCCGAGTCATCATTTGCCTGAAATGCCGGAAGGTTTGCAATTAGATCTGAATTACATCGAGTCTCCTGTCGAGATTGTTGATCATCGAGAGAAAGTCTTGAGGAATAAGACGATACCGATGGTCAAGGTAGTCTGGAGAAACCATTTGGTTGAAGAGGCTACTTGGGAGTCTGAGGAAAGGATGTTGAAGGACTATCCTGAGCTTTTTGCTTGATTGTATCTTTGTATCTTTTTGTTCTTGTGTGAGTGTTGTATTTTTGTTTCTCTCACTCTTGACTGTAGTTCCGGGGACGGAACTATTCTAAGGAGGGAGTGTTGTAATACCCTGATTTTTCAATTTATGAAAAAAATTATTTATTTTTGCACGTAGTGTGCACGTGCAATATTTTTGGTTAATATTTTCATCAAGATGAGTAAAGATATTTCAATTTGTGCTTTTAATTATTTTATGCATAAGCCTTAATTTAATTAGATAAAAAGCCTTTTTCTTTAAGCCCAAAGTTAATTTAATTTATTTTATTTTAAAATAACTATTTTGGCCCATAAACTAAAGCCCATGGATTAATCCATTTTTTATACAACTTGTCATGTAGAATACAATTTAAATGCTATTTTATTTTTATACAAAAACTAAATGCACAATTTTTGGGCCTAGTTGCATGCACGTGCACTACAAGTACACGTGCAATATGCACTTTTCTTCATGGCCGGTTGCATTCTTGGAGGGAACTCAAATTTTGAGTGGTGATCATGGTGTGGTGGTTGCTTAGATGTGGGTAGTTATTGCAACTCCTACTTTCATCCTAGCCCTCCATCCTACAACCAACCAATTGATCCTAGCCATCTATTTCCCTTGATTTTTAGTATAAATACCCCCCCTCCCCCATGGCTAGTTATCCTTGTGCCTATTAATCTTTCCAAACCTATAGTCTAAGTTGCATTATCTAGTAGTATTTTTTTGTGAGATTAAAAGATTGAGTGTGTGTGGGCTTGTTCTTGCAACACCAAGAAGAAAGAGAAGGGCCGGCATTCATCAATAGGAGCTTTTGGTGTTGGTGCTTTTGGAGCTTGTGTGCGAGCGTCTAGGAGGAGGTGCACTCGTTTGCAAAGGACTTTTGTTGCTAATTGTGTTTTTCTCTCCATACAAGGTGGGTAAAATTTTCCCTATTTCTAAAGTAGGATTGCATGCTAGTTTAATTAGAAAAATTGAAGCATGAAAATGATTAAGAAGAGCACACTCTAATTGGGAAAAATGACTTCTTGAATGATTGAAATGTGGACATACAAATTTATATGTGGTTCTATTATTTGAGTTGTATGTGAATTGATTAGAAGCATGGATTGATTAATGAAAACACATTTATTACTATCAAGAACTACACACAAAATTTAGTAGTTTGATTTTACCATTTCATGTGTTAAATAGATCCTGTGTGTTGATATGGGCATGAGTAAATTAAAATATGAGTTGTATGTTAGGAAAATGATTTAAGTCAGAGAATTAATGTGAAATTTATTGACAAAAAGATTAGAATGCTACAATGCGAAGAAATGTCGAAAAGAGAAGAAATATAGTATTATAATGTGTAATTTGAATTAGTGTATGAAAATATATTTTAATTATTACAAAAATTATTTTTTTCATACTGGTATGTGAATTATGTAAGGGAGAATTAATCTGGAGTTATACAGTATTTTTTTATGAAGGCAAAATGAAACGAAGGCTAGTTGAACATCGAAATGTTTAAACAACAGTGAGAATCAGTTCAAAAAGATTTTGTGTTGTACTTAGACAACCTGAGCACATAGCTCACGTGGTTAGAGCGTGCGGTTGGGTTCTCTAAGGTCACGGGTTCGACTCTTGAGAATACCATCTTTATGAGTGTTTATTTTTAAAACCGATCAGTTCCGAACCAAGGGCATTAACTGCCATTCGCTTCTCTTCTTATTGCTTAGCACATACGGCCTGGTGGTCTGTGCGGTCGGCTGTGTCTCAGGGGTGCTGGGTTCGAATCTTGCCCTCGGCAAGAATGAAAAATTGGATTTTTTTTGGGGTTTTAATTGTCCAAAAATTATGAAAAAAATATGGTTATTCTCCTAAAAATATAAGGGACTTTATAAAAATGATTTGGGATTATTTGTGTAACGCCCCGAATCCCAATTTACTGAATTCGAGATGTTCTTCAGGATCTTTTCGCTTTCTTCACACACAATTTTACAAGGAATTTAAAATAACTTTACTTTTCCATCAGAGTTACAACATGTTACATTTGAATGTACACAGCGGAAGCAAAATATACAATATTTACATAAATGGACAACAACATGATCAACTCTTTAAGCATCCATTCCTCTTACATGAAATTTTATCCTGCATAAAACACTGTAGGTACGTCAGTTTATTCAACCGAAGATAATTATACATGGCCATCCTCTCTATGCCAGGAACAGTATAATGAATCTCATTTCTTACAAATCACAAGCTGGTTCAACATAAGCATGCAAAATAGGGGAACTTTTAATGATGTCGTGTCGTGATTGTGCACTTAAATCCTTAATGCAATTTACTTAATTAATTATGACACTAATGCACACTTGTTCGAATTCTATGCATCCCATACTACATAGGTTCGAGTGCAAGCCTCTTAAACGATCTTCATTTTAGTAGGGTTCAATCCCCCGCCATGACTTATTCTACTACTGTAATTCCAATGAGTATCCTAGATGAATCTATGAGTACAAGCATGTATCCTGGCCCCTGGAGTAGAATTTCGCGCCATGTCTTGACTCGTCAAGCATGCATTCTGCGACAATTCAGCCTCCTCCCTGAACACACTCCTCTTGCAGTCACCAAAACATCCCACAAGCGTGACTAGAGTCCGATCATTACTGAGTTGTGCCCGCGCCATGTCTTGACTCATCAAGCATGCATTCTGCGGCTCACACACCCGCACCGTACCCTAGCTCTCATACTCATGTTTTTCTCTCACCTTCATCACCTCCACACTATGTATTTAAGTTACATTAGAATCATGAATAAAATCGAGCTCTAGAGTTAGCCTCTCCATCAACCGGACTTATCATTTCATTTCACTTGACCAACCTGGTCTCAATATCATTTTATTCACTGCCGGGGAGACTTAGCTACTCTTTGTTCAATTTCAAATTCACAATACCCAATGGAGCATCATCAGCTCATAATTCATTTTAGAGTCTCTCAGACTTTCTCATCATGATTTCACATTTCATAATTTCATTTAATTCTCAATTCTCATCCATGGTTCATTTACACAATTCATGCATCCATAACAGAGTTCATTGACTTAAATCACAAGGTTCACCATTACTAACAGCAAAATAACATGAATTCCAGTATACCAAAGTTCACTCTGTACAGTCGACTTGGAAGAACACCAGTCGACTTATACAGTCATACAGGGTTATCATAATGTTCGGGTTAGTCGACTGTGTACACCACCAGTCGCCTGTCCCGCAACTTCCATGTTCACAATATTAATCACATGACAGTCGACTGTTCACACATCAGTCGTCTGTCCTGGAGATTTCAACAGCAATATTTCTAAACCAGATCAGTCGACTTGCCACATGCATCGGTCGACTGGACAGATCCATTTTAATTTGGGAATTTACTTACAGTTTCTTACATATACTTGCATCATGATATCAATTAACAGTATATACCAATTCATGTTTCATAAACATAGTACCCCTTGCTCAGTAGCATTCACAACACAATTTTCCCAGTTATTAACATGCTCTTTAGAGGAACTACTACTCTAAACCTGTATTCACATTGCTCATACTTACATACGACAATGGGGATATAAATTTCAAGTCATCATCATGAGTCTACACAAATAGAATATCTTTATTCGGGGAACTATCAAACAGTCACTTTCAGAACGAGCATCAGTCGACTTAACCCCAAGTCAGTCGACTGAGCCGACAACTTCAGATGTTTATCTCCTCTAGTTCTTTTTGTTTGTTTACCTTCCTCCATCATATGTGTCATAGGGAAAGACATACATTTTATGATCACACCATCATGGCTATTCACACACATTTTATCAGTACATTATGAAAGTAAATATCTCGTATCAGTCGACTGGCTCATATAGCAGTCGACTGTACCGCCAGTCTTGTCTCGAATTTAATAACATGTTCAAGCAATTTCTACCGCATTCAATTCACTTTTTCCACACGGTAACACTTCATGACAAAAATAGCATTATTCCTATTTTAGAAGTCCTGAGAAACACCCACCTTTTGTGAAGAAAATAACGAAATCCCGCAAGTCCTTCAATATAGCGCAGCACTTCTTGTTCCTTGGTTCCACTCCGACTCCTCAGCAATGCTGCTTGCCTCCACAGAAAAGCTCCCACACACTCTCAGATACTCTTATAATCTCAGGGAATTTTAGTGTAAAAAGATAGGGATTAGAAGGGGTATTTATACTAGAAGATAGATAGAATGAAGGGTTGAGATCTATTTGGGAGTTGAAGAAACAATGGCTGAGATTAAATCGGAAGTTTAGAAACTACCCACACCTCAAAATGTAACCACCCATGATCTCACCCATCACTCCACAATCCGGTCAAGAAGTGTGCTTATTGCACGTGTACATAAAGTGCACGTGTAGGCACAAGCCACACTACAATATGTACCTTAAATACCCGGGAATAAAAAGGGTAAGAAATGCTACAATACAAGTTGTAGAAAATAGTAAGATGGTTTGAATTCATGGGCTTAAAACCAATTTGGGCCAAACTAGTTATTTTGTAAAAAAATAAGTAAATTAATGCTTTATAAAACGATGTTGAAAAATACTAGTCAATAATATTGCACAAGTATACCATATAAAATAAATAATCTTCCATATAAAAAGTCAGGGTATTACATCACTCCCTCCTTAGAATAGTTCCGTCCCCGGAACTACAGCCAAGAACGAGACACAAAAAAAACGCAACAGCAAGAGATACAAAATACACAGATACAACATACAAACAATCAAGCAAAAAGCTCAGGATAGTCCTTCAACATCTTCTCCTCAGATTCCCAAGTAGCCTCTTCAACCAAGTGGTTTCTCCAGACTACCTTGACCATCGGTATCGTCTTATTCCTCAAGACCTTCTCCCTACGGTCAACAATCTCAACAGGAGTCTCGATGTAATTCAGGTCTAACTGCAAACCTTCCGGCACTTCAGGCAAATGATGACTCGGATCTGGAATATAACCTCTCAACATAGACACATGGAAGACATTGTGCACCTGAGACAACTCTTCCGGTAATTCAAGCCGGTAAGCAGTTTTCCCGATCCTTTTCAATATCTTATATGGGCCTATAAATCTCGGGGCTAACTTCCCGCCTTTGCCAAACCGAACCACACCTTTACTGGGTGATACCTTCAGGAAGACGAAGTCACCAACCTCAAACTCAAGGTCCCTCCTCCGGTTGTCTGCATAGCTTTTCTGCCTGCTCTGAGCTTCCACCAACCTTTTCCTGATCAGATCAATCTTCTCAGAAGTCAGCTGCACAAGCTCAGGACCAAACAACTGACGCTCCCCAACCTCATACCAACACACAGGAGTCCTGCACTTCCTGCCATACAAAGCTTCATACGGCGCCATCCCGATGCTAGTCTGAAAACTGTTGTTGTAGGCAAACTCCACCAAAGGTAAATGCCTTTCCCAACTGCCTCCGAAGTCTAGTATACAACACCGAAGCATATCCTCAAGAATACGGTTGACTCTCTCGGTCTGCCCATCGGTCTGTGGATGAAAAGCAGTGCTGAAATCCGTCTTGGTACCCAAAGCTGCCTGAAGACTCCTCCAGAAATGCGAAGTAAACCGCGCATCTCGATCAGACACAATAGTCGAAGGAACGCCATGAAGTCGGACAATCTCACCAACATACATCTCAGCCAACTTGTCCATCGAAGCTGTGAGTTTCATCGCCAAAAAGTGAGCGGACTTGGTAAGTCGATCGACTATAACCCAAATAGCATCGTTGCCTTTAGAACTCTTAGGCAAACCCGTGATGAAATCCATACTGATGTTATCCCATTTCCATTCCGGAATAGGTAACGGCTGTAATAGACCTCCGGGTCTCTGATTTTCGGCTTTGACTTGCTGACAAACCTCACATCTCGCGACAAATTCGGCCACATCCCGCTTCAAACCTGACCACCAGAAATGCTGTTTGATGTCTTTGTACATCTTAGTACTTCCAGGATGTACTGACAAAAGAGTAGCATGCGCCTCCTGAAGAATACTCTCTTTCAGGTCCGCCTGATCTGGAACACATAGCCTACCTCCGAACCACAGCACTCCATCCCTGGTCTGAAAACCGGGCAACCTGCCAGCACCAACCTGCTCCTTCATCTCCAGAATATCAGCATCAACTTCTTGACTTGCAATGATCCTTGCATTCAGAGTAGGCTGAAGCTTCAACTGAGATAAAGATGCTCCCAATCCTTGCAAGACAACTTCAATACCTGCTCGATCCAATTCCTCAATCAGATGCCTCTGAGTCGTAATCAAACTGGCCAAACTGCTCTTGCGACTAAGTGCATCAGCAACAACATTAGCCTTTCCAGGATGATACTTGATCTCAGGTCGCATATCCTCGAGCACTTCCAACCATCTCCGCTGCCTTAGATTGAGATCCCTCTGCTGGTAGATATACTTCAAGCTCTTATGATCCGTGTACATGTTCAACTTCTCACCATACACGTAGTGCCTCCATTGCTTCAAAGCAAAGATAATTGCAGCCAGCTCTAGATCATGAGTTGGATAATTCTTCTCATGCGGTCGTAGTTGCCTAGACCCATATGCGATCACTTTACCTTCTTGCATTAAGACACAACCAAGCCCCCGATGTGAAGCATCGCTATAGACATCATACTCAACTCCTGCTCTAGGCAAAGCCAAAATAGGTGCAGTAGTCAGTCTATCCTTCAACTCCTGAAAACTCGCCTCACATTGCTCGGTCCACTTGAAGCTCACATTCTTCTTGGTCAACTCGGTAAGCGGTACAGCTATCTGAGCATAACCTTGAATGAATCTCCGATAATACCCAGTCATCCCAAGGAAACTTCTGACTTCCTTCACTGTAGTAGGCCTAGCCCAATCTCTCACTGCCTCTATCTTCTGAGGGTCAGTTGCCACTCCCTCCTTAGAAAGGATGTGACCTAGGAATGCCACTTCAGATCTCCAGAAATCACACTTGGATAACTTGGCATACAACCTCTGCTCTTCCAACTTCTGCAAAACTGCTGCCAGATGCTCAGTGTGCTCCTCCTCAGACTTGGAGTACACGAGAATATCGTCGATAAACACCACGACGAAAGAATCAATAAACGGCCTCAGAACTCTGTTCATCAAGTCCATGAAGATTGCAGGTGCATTCGTCACTCCGAATGGCATAACTAAGAATTCGTAATGCCCATGCCGAGTTCTAAATGCAGTTTTATGCACATCTTCAGCTTTCACTCGCACTTGGTGATATCCTGATCGAAGATCTATTTTGGAGAATACAGCTGCTCCTTGTAGACGATCGAACAAGTCATCAATTCGAGGAATCGGATACTTATTCTGAACAGTGACCTTATTCAGCTCCCGGTAATCGATACACATCCTCATCGATCCATCCTTCTTCTTTACCAAAAGCACTGGTGCTCCCCAAGGTGACGCACTAGGTTGAATAAAGCCTTTTTCCAATAGTTCCTCAATCTGCCGTTTCACTTCATCCTGTTCCACTGGAGCCATCCTATAAGGTGCCTTAGAAATGGGTGCACTTCCCGGTTGAACAGTGATGCTGAACTCTACATCACGATGCGGAGGTAACCCAGGAAAATCTTCCAAGAACACAGTCGGATAGTCCCGAACCACAGGAATCCCTTGCAATTCCACAGGAGTCTCTTCCTTGCGGATAGTTGCCACCAGCTTAGAACACTTCAACTTCCCTTGGAAAGTGACTTCAGGTCCACCTGGAGCCTTCACTGTCACCGTCTTGGCCTTACACTCGATGCTTGCACTGTACACCGACATCCAATCGATGCCAATGATAACATCGACCCCCAAGATAGTCAGCTCGATCAGATCAATGCCAAAGATTCGATCCCCAATCACTATCTCGCAATCAGCATAGTACCGATCAGTGGTCAAAGTTTCCCCTGATGGCGTAGCCACTGCTAAGATCTTGCCTGGAAAAATCTTCGGTTCAACTCCCAACACTTTAGCAAATCTAGGAGACACAAAAGTATGAGAGGATCCAGTATCAAACAACACCACAGCTCCTTTTCCATTAATATAGAGTTCTCCTGTTACATAACATACATCATTACATAACAGTTTTACACTATGATCGGGAAGAAGAAATGAAAAGAAATCACACTAAACATCAGCCCTCGTACCAGAGATAACCTGATCCGCCTCCTCAGCATCAGCTTCTGTCAAAGCAAATACTCGCCCTGACTGGTACGGCCTCTTCCCAGTCTGCTGTATTGGCACATTGTGATTGCCAGCCCGTGGTTTGAGACACCGAGATTGGTAATGTCCCACTTCACCACAGTTAAAGCAAGTGACTGCAGAAGGTCTTCCTGCATCGTTTCCGGGTCTCCCAGCTACACTGACGGCATTCGCCCCTGTCGGTTTGAACTTCTGTGCAGATGGTTGCCCCTTGAAACTCCCCGATGGCGCGGGCCTCTTCCCAGACTGCCAGTTGCTCTTCTGGTGCTGAGCAACATGGAACTGCTCCATATCCGCCTCCGTTGCTGCCGCCCTCTTCACCAGCTTATCGAATCTCCTGATACCAAGGGGTATCATACGAGATCTCAAGCTCGGCCTCAGACCATGCTCGAACTTGCGAGCCTTCTTCGCCTCATCCATCACTAGTTCTGGAGCATACCTGGAGAGTTGAGTGAACTTAGTCTCATACTCCCTTACTGACATGCTGCCTTGCTGAAGTGACAGAAACTCCATGGCCTTTTTCTCCTGGACGTCGGAGGGGAAATAATGGCTGCGGAATTCTTCCAGAAATTCCTCCCAGCCAAGCAACAAGCCGCCCATAGTCCTCTTCATCGACTGCCACCAAACAGCCGCATCCTTCTCCAACTGCAAAGTCGCCAACTTGACCTTGCTGCCCTCCGGTGTTTCCAACACCTCGAAGATTGTCTCCACTTGCCGAATCCAGTTATCGGCCGCATCCGGGTCGGACTTTCCCTCGAACACTGGTGGTTTCATTCTCTTGAACGATTCCACTAGCTTGTTTGCCTCGGGTACTGGATTCACCGGCCCCCTACCTTGGTTTGCAGCCACTGTATTCAGCGTCTGGTAAACCCTCGCAAATTCTGCATCCAGGTCCAAACCTTCACCATTCCTGGCTCCCCTTCTCGCCATATTCTGATGCAAAAGATCCATTAAATTCGAAGTATGAAACAAGAATTTAGACCAACTTTCATTTCATTGAATTCCAAGGTTTATACATTCGAATTTTAAAAACATTTTAACATTAGAACAGAAGAAAAGAGAAACTAGGACAATCTAATCTCTACGGGTCCTCTTCGCTGCTCGAAGTTCATCCCGCAGTTCATCCACCTCATCCTTCAGCACATCAGTTAGGTTCTTTTTCTTCTCAAGTTCCCAAATCCGATGGCTAAGAACAGAATAGTCAGCATTCCGCTTCTCCAGCTGAGCCTCCAAAACTCCAACTCTATACTTCAAGGTATCCACTTGCCTCTGCAGAGAAGCTACAACGTTACCCATAGCTGGTCCCTTTCTTCATCGGAAGAAGAAGAATCATCAGGTGAGTTCGGCGGTGGGGTGATCTCTCGAGATTCAGGGTACTCCTCATCATCAGAATCAGCTTGCCCGGGGTGATATTCGTCCTCAGAATCAGCCTGTCCAGGATGGTACTCTTCCTCAATAATGTGCCAGTCGTCGCCTCCAGCGGGGTCGAAGTGATCAGCCATCTTAGAATAGAGAGGAAGAAGCATAAATCATAGAGCAACACAAATGTAAGTCACTTACATTTAAATCTCTAAATCCAAACACACACTCTAATGTCCACATCTAGGGTGTCGTTCCTTATAAATTTGTACGAGTGTGAAAGCATAGAAAGCCTGGCTCTGATACCACTCTGTAACGCCCCGAATCCCAATTTACTGAATTCGAGATGTTCTTCAGGATCTTTTCGCTTTCTTCACACACAATTTTACAAGGAATTTAAAATAACTTTACTTTTCCATCAGAGTTACAACATGTTACATTTGAATGTACACAGTGGAAGCAAAATATACAATATTTACATAAATGGACAACAACATGATCAACTCTTTAAGCATCCATTCCTCTTACATGAAATTTTATCCTGCATAAAACACTGTGGGTACGTCAGTTTATTCAACCGACGATAATTATACATGGCCATCCTCTCTATGCCAGGAACAGTATAATGAATCTCATTTCTTACAAATCACAAGCTGGTTCAACATAAGCATGCAAAATAGGGGAACTTTTAATGATGTCGTGTCGTGATTGTGCACTTAAATCCTTAATGCAATTTACTTAATTAATTATGACACTAATGCACACTTGTTCGAATTCTATGCATCCCATACTACATAGGTTCGAGTGCAAGCCTCTTAAACGATCTTCATTTTAGTAGGGTTCAATCCCCCGCCATGACTTATTCTACTACTGTAATTCCAATGAGTATCCTAGATGAATCTATGAGTACAAGCATGTATCCTGGCCCCTGGAGTAGAATTTCGCGCCATGTCTTGACTCGTCAAGCATGCATTCTGCGACAATTCAGCCTCCTCCCTGAACACACTCCTCTTGCAGTCACCAAAACATCCCACAAGCGTGACTAGAGTCCGATCATTACTGAGTTGTGCCCGCGCCATGTCTTGACTCATCAAGCATGCATTCTGCGGCTCACACACCCGCACCGTACCCTAGCTCTCATACTCATGTTTTTCTCTCACCTTCATCACCTCCACACTATGTATTTAAGTTACATTAGAATCATGAATAAAATCGAGCTCTAGAGTTAGCCTCTCCATCAACCGGACTTATCATTTCATTTCACTTGACCAACCTGGTCTCAATATCATTTTATTCACTGCCGGGGAGACTTAGCTACTCTTTGTTCAATTTCAAATTCACAATACCCAATGGAGCATCATCAGCTCATAATTCATTTTAGAGTCTCTCAGACTTTCTCATCATGATTTCACATTTCATAATTTCATTTAATTCTCAATTCTCATCCATGGTTCATTTACACAATTCATGCATCCATAACAGAGTTCATTGACTTAAATCACAAGGTTCACCATTACTAACAGCAAAATAACATGAATTCCAGTATACCAAAGTTCAGTCTGTACAGTCGACTTGGAAGAACACCAGTCGACTTATACAGTCATACAGGGTTATCATAATGTTCGGGTTAGTCGACTGTGTACACCACCAGTCGCCTGTCCCGCAACTTCCATGTTCACAATATTAATCACATGACAGTCGACTGTTCACACATCAGTCGTCTGTCCTGGAGATTTCAACTGCAATATTTCTAAACCAGATCAGTCGACTTGCCACATGCATCGGTCGACTGGACAGATCCATTTTAATTTGGGAATTTACTTACAGTTTCTTACATATACTTGCATCATGATATCAATTAACAGTATATACCAATACATGTTTCATAAACATAGTACCCCTTGCTCAGTAGCATTCACAACACAATTTTTCCAGTTATTAACATGCTCTTTAGAGGAACTACTACTCTAAACCTGTATTCACATTGCTCATACTTACATACGACAATGGGGATATAAATTTCAAGTCATCATCATGAGTCTACACAAATAGAATATCTTTATTCGGGGAACTATCAAACAGTCACTTTCAGAACGAGCATCAGTCGACTTAACCCCAAGTCAGTCGACTGAGCCGACAACTTCAGATGTTTATCTCCTCTAGTTCTTTTTGTTTGTTTACCTTCCCTCCATCATATGTGTCATAGGGAAAGACATACATTTTATGATCACACCATCATGGCTATTCACACACATTTTATCAGCACATTATGAAAGTAAATATCTCGTATCAGTCGACTAGCTCATATAGCAGTCGACTGTACCGCCAGTCTTGTCTCGAATTTAATAACATGTTCAAGCAATTTCTACCGCATTCAATTCACTTTTGCCACACGGTAACACTTCATGACAAAAATAGCATTATTCCTATTTTAGAAGTCCTGAGAAACACCCACCTTTTGTGAAGAAAATAACGAAATTCCGCAAGTCCTTCAATATAGCGCAGCACTTCTTGTTCCTTGGTTCCACTCCGACTCCTCAGCAATGCTGCTTGCCTCCACAGAAAAGCTCCCACACACTCTCAGATACTCTTATAATCTCAGGGAATTTTAGTGTAAAAAGATAGGGATTAGAAGGGGTATTTATACTAGAAGATAGATAGAATGAAGGGTTGAGATCTATTTGGGAGTTGAAGAAACAATGGCTGAGATTAAATCGGATGTTTAGAAACTACCCACACCTCAAAATGTAACCACCCATGATCTCACCCATCACTCCACAATCCGGTCAAGAAGTGTGCTTATTGCACGTGTACATAAAGTGCACGTGTAGGCACAAGCCACACTACAATATGTACCTTAAATACCCGGGAATAAAAAGGGTAAGAAATGCTACAATACAAGTTGTAGAAAATAGTAAGATGGTTTGAATTCATGGGCTTAAAACCAATTTGGGCCAAACTAGTTATTTTGTAAAAAAATAAGTAAATTAATGCTTTATAAAACAATGTTGAAAAATACTAGTCAATAATATTGCACAAGTATACCATATAAAATAAATAATCTTCCATATAAAAAGTCAGGGTATTACAATTGCATGAAATACACTATGATTTGAGAATAAAAGGCATAAATAGAACTATGGTTCTAGATATATACCTTGTGAAAAATTACAACTTACAAGAAGAAATTGAAATGAAGGATTAGAAGATTATTTGGAAAAAAGAAATTTTATTGTGTGACATAATGCAATTTATTCTCATTTTGAGAATAATGTGGAAAATATGAATTGTGAATATTTGTTAGTGATGTGAAATTTTGATATGAAGTGATAATTGATAAAGCATATGAAATTCATGTATAGTTATGGACTATCTGAACAAATTAGAAATCCTGATTTGAAAAGAGAATATATATTTGAGTATGATAACTCAACATGGGAATTTATGAGTTGGAAATGCTCATTTTGAAAATTGTGAATTGAAAATTAAAATAAAAGAGTAGCTAAGTCTCCCCCGGCATTTGGAAATGAAATGAAATGAAATTTGAAAAGAAAGACCAAGGTTGGTGATATTGAAATGAATGAATAAATCCAGTTTAGTGGAGAGGCTAACTCTAGAGCTTCGATTTTTGTTCATGATTTTGATAAAAGAAACTAAGGATTAGTACATAGTGGAGACGTGATGAAAGTAGGAGAAAAACACAAGTATGAGGGTCATCGGAGTGGCGGTGTGAGAGTGATCCATAGGTTGCTTGCTTGATGCGTCAAGACATGGCGTGGGTACTACTCCAGAATTATCGTCCCGGTGGCGACGCTTATGGGATGTTTGGTGACTGCAAGAGGATCGTGTGCCATGAAGTGAGGCTGAATTGTCCATAGGTTGCCTGCTCGATGCATCGTGTCAGTGCAGGGGATTCCCCTCCAAAATTTTCTGTACACGAGCTTGTACTCATAGATCATCTAAGATACCTACCGTAATTACAGTAGTAGATTAAGTCATAACGAGGGATTGAACCCTATAAAGATGAAGAACGATCAAGGGCTTGCCCTCGGACCTATGTAGTATGGGATGCATATAATCCGAACAAGTACGCATTAGTGTCATGTAATATAAATAAATGCATTAAGGACTAAGTGAACAAACACAACCCGACATCAATAGGGTAGTCCCTTTAGTTGAAATGTGATAAGTTTGTCTTTGCTAAATATGGAAAATTAAGTTATACTATTTCCGGCATAGAGAGAATGGCCGTGTATAATGATCGTCGGTTGAATAAACTGACGTACCCACAGTCTTATATGCAGGTAAATGGCTTGATAAAGATTAAAGAGGAACAAATGCTTAAAGATTACTCAATGTTGTTGCATACTTGTTTTCATTGTTGTAAAATTTTACTTCTGCTGTGCAATGTAAATGTAATATTGATGTAAACTCTGATGTAAAGTGAAAAGTTTAAATTTCCTTATAAAATTGTACTAAAGGAAGCAGAAAGATCCTGTAGAACATCTTGAATTCATTGTATTTGGGATTCGGGGCGTTACATCGTGCACCGATGGAAGTAGGGCCGGAGTCATCGCGGGCCCAAATTGTTTCATCCTCCAATACTCACTCCGCATTAACTTCAGGGCGTCCAACAACGAGGCCGAGTATGAAGCCCTTATAACATGCATGTACATGGCTCGCAAGGCTGAGGCAAAGAATGTCACGATATTTAGCGACTCGCAGCTGGTTGTGAACCAGGTATTAGGGGAATACGAAGCGCGAGATGGTCGCATGGCCAAGTACTTGGCCAAGGTCAAAGAACTGATGGCCTCTTTTGAGGATGCACAACTCCAGCGGATTCCCAGAGAAGAGAATGCGCGGCAGATGCCCTCTCAAAGCTAGCTTCCTCCTTCCTCCAAGGGCTCGAACAAACTGTCTTAATAGAAGTTCTACTGAAGCCCATCATCGAGGAAGAAGGCCCCAAGCCGACGTAGGCGTTGCCCTTACAACTCGGGGAGAATTGGATAAGGCCTATACTCAAGTTCCTCAAAGATGGGATCCTTCCCTTAGATCTTAAACAGGCCCGAAAGATCCGAACCAGAGCCGAGCGGTACACACTCATCGAGGGAAACTTGTACAGATGCTCCTATACCCAAGTAGACGGCAAACCCTACTTGAGGTGTACCTGAAGGGATATGTGGCGCTCACTTAGGAGCAAGGTCCCTCGCCCGCAAGATCTTGAACTATGGATATTTCTGGCCTACTCTCCTTTGCGATGCCGAACAACACGTTCTTCAATGCGACCCTTGCCAAAAATTCTCAAAAATTCGACGCCTACTGCACACTCAGCTCTCCTCTCTATCCAGTGCAACCCCATTCACAATGTGGGGATTGGACTTGCTCGAGCCGTTCCCTCCAGCACCAGGACAGCTAATGTTCCTTGTTGTGGCGATCGACTATTTCTCTAAGTGGATCGAAGCCGAGCCCCTAGCAACGATCATGGAGAATAGGGTGCAGCGCTTCTATTGGAAAAACGTTGTGTACAGATTCGCTGTGTCCTGAATCTTGATAATGGACAATGAAACTCGGGGGCATCCTTCTGCACTTTTTGCACAGACATGGGCATTCAGCAATGATTCTCCTCGGTCTCCCACCCCCAGTCCAACGGTCAAGCAGAGAACGCCAATCGGCAAATGCTCACCTGTCTAAAATGAGACTGAGCATGTCGACTAAGGGGTTACGGGTAGAGCAGCTCCCCAATGTGCTTTGGAGCTATCGCACTATGAAGAGGACCCCCACGGGAGAATCGCCCTTCAACCTCACTTACGGCTCCGAAGCCGTTATCCCTCTGGAGGTGGGTCTACCGTCCCCCCCGCTTGATTGCTTACAATGAAGAGCAAAACACGAACGAGCTTCGCGGCAACTTGGAACTCATCGATGAAATCCGTGAGAGATCCTCCATTAGGCAAGAAATCTATCGCTGTAGGATCGAGCAATCCTACAACAGGAGAGTCCGCCCTACCAATCTCGAAGAAGGAGATTTGGTGCTCATGAAGCTGTCTATTTCTTTTCCCAGCAAGAAAGGCAAATTGGCACCCAATTGGGAAGGACCATATAGGATCTCCAAAGTTGTCTGCCCGGGTGCTTATCAACTTGAAGATCCAGGGGGCAAGAGAGTGCCGAGGACAAGGAACACAGAGCACTTGTTGAAGTACCAAGAGGGTGTTTAAACACCGCTCCATGCAACTTCTCCAAGAGCGTTCTCCTTAGTTCTCCTTAAAGCATGTTAAAGTTTCTCTTTTTCTTTATTAAGTGTAATAATGACTCGCAAGCTGCTTAGTTGTTTTCAATAAAAGTGATCTACCCTTGGAAAAATTCTCTATTCTAAGCATTCTGGTTGTACTACTTTTGGGTTTACAAGAAGAAAACTCATTAAACACCAAGTTCGGATTCTAACACTTGGTTAGATACAACTTTTGCTACTTGCGAATGAGTGAGTACAAAGTAGCTCACCATTCGGAATTGCTCCTACAACTGTTGATACTCTCAAAATGACAAGTTTGGAGTCCAACACTTGGTTCGATGCAACTTTTGCTACTTGCGAATGAGCGAGTACAAAGTAGCTCACCATTCGAAATTGCTGCTACAGCTGTTGATACTCTCAAAACGACAAGTTCAGAGTCTAACACTTGGTTGATGCAACTTTTGCTACTTGCAAACAAGCGAGTACAAAGTAGCTCACCATTCGGAATTGCTCCTACAACTATTGGTACTCTCTTAACTACAAGTTTGGAGTCTAGCACTAGTTCAATGCCACTTTAGCTACACATGAACGAGCGAGTACAAAGTAGGTCGCCTTTCAGAATTTCTTCCACAACTGTCGATACTCTTGCGAACATCAGCAAAAGACAAATTCTCATAGTTCAAAAAAAGAGAACATATTATTTCTTCAAAATTTGAGATACAAGTCTAACTCTAGACCAAAAACTCATACAAGAAATTACAAGATTAAAAAATTTCACCATAACCCCTCCTAGGGAGTGGGATGCTTCTATTAAGCGACACAGGAGGGCGACGAGCGCTATGTTGCTGAGGCCCCGTCTCCGCGGACGTCCCCAGGCCAGCGAGTCGAGTCGCATCGTCAGTACCCAATCTAAAAGTAGCCCCAATAGATGCTCCGCTAGATGAACCGACCACGCTACTTTGCGCATCTATGGGATTTTTCTGTATATGGGGCGAACAAAGTGCTAGCTCATGGAACGACCTCCCCTGAGCGTACTCACCCCGAGGGCAGGAGGTGCTCCTAACGTTGTTTCCGTCGAACAACCGTCTCAAACGAACATTCTCCGCCTCCAGCTTGACAACCCGCTTTTTAAGCAAGTCATCTGTTACTCTAATCTTTAGGGGAGGTAGTCGGCTCGAACCAGCCCCGCGCGAGACATCAGAGAAAGTCGTTTAGAGATAAGCCGCCACCAGACTTTTCTTGAGCACCACGTTCTTCAATCCATCTCTCTCAGACCTCGCCTTGAATAGGGTGTGACGAAGAAATTTGAACCGGAGACCCTGGTTGACCTCCATCGAAGGACAAGACTCCTCACCCTGGGGAGGCACTTCGTGAAGCCTCTCTTCGAGGTGCCTCATCTCGATGTCTCGGCAAGCTAAGGTCAGCCTCAAATGGCCTAACCCTCGCTCCGCTTAATAAAGCAACTCCCGAGAACGAGAAAGGCCTAACTCCGCAACGCCGAGCCTATGACGGAGAACGGACGAATTGCCACCCTGAGTGAACCAATAAAAAAAAGGAAGCGAAAGTCAAAAGCTCAAAGTGTAAGAGGAACTACAAGATAGTTCTAATCTTCTTTGGGCCCTACGATGCAACATTAAGTGCAAAAAAAACTTCATTTCATTGACAAAAGGTACAAAAGCAGTGGCCAGTCAACTATAAGGAAGTACAAAAACAAAACATCAAAAATCAAACATGAAAAACGACTAGACTTAGAGTCAAGGAGCGACCTTGGGGAGCTGCTCCGCAATCACCCTCGGCACCTCCACGATCGCTGTCTGCAGATTCGCCACCACTACATCTTCTTCTTCTTCTTCTTCTACTTCTCCCTTTTCTTCTTCTTCTTTTCCTTCCCCTTCAGCTTATGCTGCCGCCACCACCTCCTCGCCTTCGACGGGGGCATACAAGCTATACCCCGAGCTGTCAAAGCTGAGGATGCGAGCCTCTACGTGCTTGAGGGCTCGGGCGTAGGACTACTCCATATTCGTGCGCATGTGTGCCTCCGCCTCGGCCTGGATCGCCTTCGCAGCCGCAGCAACTGCTGCCTCCCTCTCCTTCTACATCTCCTCGGATGCCTTCATGGCCTTCTCCTTCTCCTGCTCGGCCCTCGCCTTCTCCTCGTCCGCCCTTGCCGCTTCCATAGCAGCACGCTCGTTCACCTTAGCAAAGGCTTCCTCGAGAAGGCTGATCTCAGCAGCTCGAGACTCCGAGAGATGCTGCTCTGCCTTGTACAAATTCATGGCCTTAGCTCTCTTAGTCCGGTCCTTGTCACTCATCGCCTTCAGCTTCTTCTCCTGCTCGGCGAACTACTCTAGGAGGTGAGTGTCGAACATAACAAAATTGAAATTCCGAAGGCCCAACGAAGACACATACTAACAGTGCTACCCTGGCGATCTTAAGGGCATCATCCCCCATGGTCCCAGCCTTTAAAGCCGCTTGGTCCTTCGGGGTCAGAAGGTGACGGAGAGCCTGCATGCTCATGGCGGCATCCCCGAGGAAGCCATCATGCTTCACCCGCCAGTCGAGGACGAAGAGCTTCTTGTGCTCCTCGGTGAGAATAGCTTCGGCCTTGACGGTAAGAGGTGGCATTTCAAATTCTAGTGCAGCTCCGACAAGAAGGCCTTGGCAGAGGGGTCGGAAGGCATGGGCTGGGGAAGGACCGCATAAGGAACGGACGGATAGGGGGATGCCAAGTCCACTGTTGGGGCCACTGCCGATGTCACCTTTGTAGCTCGGCCGGACGAGGGTCCCGTCGTCGTCCTCCTCCTCTTTTTGTTCTCATGGCCCTTTCTGGCACCCCCGCTTTGTTTGAGTGGCATAGCTCAGAAGTCCATGCCCGGAGCCTCTGAAAAAACAAAAGCCAAAGAAGTTAGCACGAGGAGAAAGCAATATTGGAAATAAAAGAAGGAAAAATATATGAAGCATAATGGGGTCGATTGGATTGAGACCCCCACGGTTACATCCTTTCTACTCAGGGTCGGACGACTGAGGAGCTTCGACACGATCTCGTCCTCCTCTGGGGTCAGTACAGGTTCGACCTTTGCTCACCTCGGAATGTCTTCCTTCCACCTCGTCAGGAAACCCCACGGTTGGGGACCTCAGATAAGAAAATACTTCTCTTCCAATGTTTGATGGAGTCCGGATTCTCAATCAATTTGATGCCCTTCCGCAGTGATAAGTAATACCGATACTCCATCTTGCTCATACGGTTGATCTGATATAGACTGCAAAGCAAGACGAGCCGAGGCTCGACCCCTACCGCCTGGCATTGGTGGATAAAGCCGATGACATGCCGCCACATGTTCAGCATGAATTGGACCGAACTTAATTCGTACCACTGTAGTACCTTGGTCACAAAGGGTGGTAGGGGCAGTTGAAGGCCGGCGTTGAGCGCGTCATACGGGAAGACGCATGTGTCAGGCAAGGTTGCCGAACACCCTCGAAATCCTAGACCAGAAAGGAGTAGGGTATACTCCGACGGTATAATGAAGCCCCTCCTCATACGCTGCAGATCCCCCTCAGTCAGAACCGAGGGGATGTCGTCAACCTCGGAGTGCTCCCTCGGTTTGTTCTCCTCGTATGAGGCCGACCTCCCATATACCACCTTGGTTAAAAGGTCGCCGGAGTAATCCCTCACCTTCCCGAGGCTTGATAGCATGGACGGCAGCCTACCTAACTCACCTGCTATCTTCACGCCCTCTACTATCGCCTCCACGATCGCCGACCCTGACACTTTCTTCCCCTTGTCCACACCGATGAGACCACTAATGGTCGATCACTTTCTTGGTCCGAGGTGGATGTCTCACTCCCCGACGACACTCTAGACATCTTGAAAAATATCTAAAATAAAGTATATATTTACCTTGAAGTGACAACTACGGTTGGAATAGTTCGCCGGAGAATTAGGCGCTTGGCCGCGACCGCTAGCAGAGCCACCTAAGAGCAAAAATAGATTCTGATAGAGAAAAGTGAAGAATGGGATAGTGGTGAAGGGGGATAGAAGTCTTACAGTAAGAAGGGGAGTCGCCTGGGCTTTCGAGCATTTTGGGCCCACACGGAAGCCCATCAGAAGGCTAACCGACAGAAACTTTATAGGCGGAAGCACGAGGCGGCACATTGACCAGTCAAACTACTACCTCACGATTTGTGCCAAATCTTAATCAAGCGGCTCAGATCATGCCACGTACTCCGGATCTACAATCCGAGCTACCGAGCTGTGAATTGGCGAAAACTACTGCCTCACGATTCGTGCCAGATCTTCATCAAACGGCTCAGATCATGCCACGTAACTCGGATCTAAAATTCGAGCTACCGAGCTGCGAATTGGCAAAAACCACTGCCTCACAATCCGTGCCAGATCTTCATCAAACGTCTTAGATCATGCCACGTAGCTCGGATCTAAAATCTGAGCTACCGAGTTACCGAGCTGTGAATTGGCAGAAACTACTGCCTCAAGATTCATGCCAGATCTTCATCAAGTGGCTCAGATATGCCACATACTTCGGATCTACAATCCGAGCTATCGAGATATCGAGCTGCAAATTGGCGAAAACTACTGCCTCACGATTCGTGCCAGATCTTTATAAAGCGGCTCCAATCATGCCACATACTTCGGATCCACAATCCGAGCTACTGAGCTACCGAGCTGTAAATTGGAAAAAATTTCTGCCTCACTATTCGTCCCAAATCTTCATCAAGCGTCTCAGATCGTGCCACGTACTTCAGATCTACAATCCGAGCTACCGAGCTGCGAATTGGCGAAAACTACCGCCTCATGATTCGTGCCAGACCTTCATCAAGCGGCTCAGATCATGCCACGTACTTCAGATTTACAATCCGAGCTACTGAGCTATCGAGCTGCAAATTGGTGAAAACCACTGCCTCACGATTCGTGCCAGATCTTCATCAAACGGCTCAGATCATGCCACGTAGCTCGGTTCTGAAATCAGAACTGCCGAGCTACCGAGTGCGAATTGGCGAAAACTATTGCCTCACGATTCGTGCCAGATCTTCATCAAGCGGCTCAGATCATGCCACATACTCCGGATCAACAATCCGAGCTACCAAGCTACCAAGCTACGAATTGGCGCAAACTAAAGCCTCGCAATTTGTGCTAGATCTTCATCAAGCGGCTTATATCATGCTGCATAGCTCAGATCTGAAATCCGAGCTACCAAGCTACCGAGCTACGAATTGGTGCAAACTAATGCCTTGCGATTCGTGCCAGATCTTCATTAAGCAGCTCAGATCATGCCACGTAGCTCGGATCTGAAATCCTAGCTACCGGACTACCGAGCTACGAATTGGCACAAACTAATGCCTTGTGATTCGTGCCTAATCGTGATCGACCATCCAAATCGTGCCACGTAGCTCGGATCTAAATTCTGAATAGGGGAAAACTAATGCCTCGTGATTCGTGCCTGATCGTGATCGACCATCCATATCGTGCCACGTAGCTCAGATCTGAAATCTGAGCTACCGAGCTACGAATGGGGAAAACTAATACCTCGTGATTCGTGCCTGATCGTGATCGACCATCTAGATCGTGCCACGTAGCTCGAATCTGAAATCCGAGCTACCGATCTACCGAGCTGCTAACGGGGAAGCTCCAAATCCGACCGCCCAGATCACGCCATGTCAGCGAAGCACCGATCTGCCCTCAGATTGTTCGGAAATTTGCGCCAGCAACACGATGGACGTCCCATATCATGCCACATCATAATTCCCCAGATTAATCCTTTTATTTTAATTATAATTTGAATTAATTATTTAAAAATTGTGAAAAATGATTAAAAATTCAAGAAAATTAATTGAAAATTCTAAAAAATAATTATAAATTCAGGGAAATATTTTTGAGCCCCTGGATAAATAATTATTAATTTGAACGGTTAATTAATACTTTTTGAAAATAGATTGCTGATTCGCAAAATTGAATAAATAAATTCGAAAAATAATTTTAAAATTAGGGAAAAAATCAGGAAAATTCAAAAAAGTTGCAAAATCATTATGGGCACTCCTGCAACTCAGATTGGCATCGTTACACCTTCGACGAAGATCCAACTACCCCCTTAAGAACTTTGATAAAGTCCCGTATGCCATTGAAATAGCAAAACTACTCCCCAAAGGCTGTAAAACACAGCCTTTAGGAGTGGGCGGCCCGTGATATGGCTAAAAATAGGACTAAATTGGGACCATTCAAATTGGGCATGAATCTTAATGCTCTGCGGGATAAAATGATAATTTTACCTACAAACGGGTCCGAAATGGGAACTGGGTTTCTTCTTCAAAGCCCAATAACCCATAAACGGATCTGTTATATTGGATATGGGTACCAACTCGTTACAAACCAGTTCAGAAGGATAAAGTGGAAGTCAGATTCGTGATTATCCCTAAGAGGTGGTTTTAACCACTTCTTATCCATCCACACCGGGAAGTTGAGACTTGTCCTTATCTCGAAATGGATCTTTAAGGCGACTATAAATATCCCTCTCCCCCCACCATTACAAGGTAATGAATCTTTTCCTACCTAAAGCATTTTCTTAATCTTGGAGATTACTGACAAGAGCATCGGAGGGTTCGTCGCCGGGATTCATCTCAGTGTATCGAACATTGTGCAGGTTTGCGGCAGCGACAAGGAACAAGTCAACACATAGGTGGAGTCAACAGGTTTGCTTTAATGTTTTCCTCAAAGAACCCACAAATTCATTTGTTTGCTCCCACACCCAAAATCAGCAGCAACAGACAATAGTTACAAGTTACTACCCTAATGATGTCATTAATTCTAAACAATCTAATGGGGTTGGAACAATGTTAACACACTTCCTAGGTCTAAACCTAGACTTTCTTAAGATCGTCATGGGTCCAACTCATGGCCTATCGATCCAAGAAGCCAGCGACGGGATCTCCCTCACTTGCCACTATCCTGAACTTGGATCTTGCCTACACTCTCGGCCCGCGATCAACCAACACCGGTTAAGATCCGCCAGCGCACGAGGTGTGACTTAATTATAGTTCATACGGTAGTTAAATATAAGTCTTGATGGTCGACAACCCTTAGCTTCTATCAAGCTACTAATAATGGTGACTTTATTGACCATTATCACCCATAATTGAGTGCATAATTTTACCACTAACAATTCATGGCATATCCAGCTTATATTAACTTGAATTTCGTATTAAGCTTACTATCATCTTATTATCATCCATAAATTAAAGATGAAAAACACTCACTTGATTTAGTTCAATTTTTAACTAGAACAACATACAACTAGAATTCATGGGTTCTTCATCAAATTCAACTAGAACAATCATGCAACACAAATTCATGGGTTCTTCACTAAACTTAACTAGAAGAACATACAACTAGAACTCATGGGTTCTTTATCAAATTCAACTAGAAAAATCATGCAACATAAATTCATGGTTTCTTTACCAAACTTAACTAGAACAACATACAACTAGAACTCATGGCTTCTTTATCAAATTCAACTAGAACGATCATGCAACATAAATTCATGGGTTCGTTATTTACTTAACTAAAACAACATACAACTAGAATTCATGGGTTCTTTATCAAATTCAGTTAAAACGATCATGCAACATAAATTCATCGGTTATTTATTAAACTTAACTAGAACAACATACAACTTGAATTCATGGGTTCTTTTATGAATTAGAAGTTATACATACAACAAGACTACTCTTTTATGAACTAGAAGTAATATATACAATAAAAACTACTTTTTTATGAACTAGAAGTTATATATACAACAAAGACAACTCTTTTATGAACTAGAAGTTATATATACAACAAAGACTACTCTTTTATGAACTAGAAGTTATATATACAACAAAAACTACTATTTTAGGAAGTAGAAGTTATATATACAATAAAGACTACTCTTTTATGAACTAGAAGTTATATACACAACAAAAGACTGTTCTTTTATGAACTAGAAGTTATGTATACAACAAAAGACTACTCTTTTATGAAGTAGATGTTATACATACAACAAAGACTACTCTTTTAAGAATTAGGACTTTTATTGTAGTGCCCCAAATCCCTATACCGGAAATTTGAACACAATACAGGAATTGATCTTCAAATATTCACAATCACAGAAAAATATAGGAAAATTAAAATTTTTATTCCGTGTAATAGTTACAATTACAAGTGTTACAATGTCCACTAGAATTTTACAAGATTTACAAATTTACAAATAACAATTGAATGATGTCTCTTGGATGCTTGGACTAACTTGAGCTCTGCTGTACCCGTGGATCGGCTCCTAATACCTACAAGGTGGGGAATGTCAGTACATATACTGACGCAACGATGATAATAGAAGCGATCTCCAAATTGGCAACCACAAATCATAATTTATGCAAAAAGGAAAAAGTGATGTGAAAACATGGGATTAGTGGATTCGAGTTATAGTGTCGGTGTATGTCATGATCTAACAATTTAAATACATCAGTCACATGCCTTATTCTAATGGAAGCAAGTCTTTGGAAAATTCATGAATCCCATACTACATACGCCCCAAATCTAGTCGTCTGTCTCCAATCTCAGGGTTTCGAACCCTCGCCATGCATCATACTCTTGTTCTTGTCCTATTCCTAATAGATTTACCGTGTCTGAGGAGGTTGCAGTATTTCGGACCCGCCCGCTACTGCAATCACTGTAAACCTTGTTTTCCAGAAAATGTATTTTATGTGTATTTCCGGTATTTAAAATTTTTGTAAATTAGTTTTCCACTTTCAAACTATTTTTGTTAAAATGTATTATTGGACATTCTATTAAAGTCTATTTTAATCCATGGTTTTATTTGTTAATATTTTCCAACAAATTTATATTATAATACCAATCTTATTATTTTCACTATTACCTAGGTTTCTATTATTATTACTACTAGTATTGTTATTATTGTTAATGGTATTGTTTTCATTATTATTATTAGTATTCTATAAAATCCAAACTTTATATTTTTATTTGTTATTTTATTTATAATTAATTAATTAATTAATTAATTAATTAATTAATTAATTAATTAATTAATTAATTATACCCAAACCCAGTAATTAAATTAACCCAAAACCCATTTACCCATTATCTAACCCGTTAACCCTACTTCATTCCCTACCCTGTTTTACCCCCACCCGAAACCCGTTAGCCACATTACCATACCCGTCACCCCTGTTCTCAGCCTAACCCTAATAAACCGAAACCATATATATTTAATACATCTCTCCCGACCCCTCGTCTTCCACCCACCGCCAACCTCTTCTAAACCCATCCATCTCCCTCCTATCTCCTCACCCTACCTCTCACCTTCTCCTACTCCTGGTTGCACTGCCTTGATGCTACCGCAACCAACGTCCCCTCCACATCACGTCTTCCGAGCACCCTCTGTTGCACTCCCCTGCTCTGCCCTGCACCTTGCAGCAACAACAGCTGCTCACGGCGACAGCCTGACCCCGACGCAGTGACGGCCAGTTTCCACAGCAGACCGGTGTCACAGTGCCGCAGCTCCTCTGCAGTGCCCCTGTGCGTCTTCCCTCCTCATCGTGACTGCCAGGATGCCAGCCTCCTGCTGTCCCGCTGTCGCGCCGCCCTCGCCAGACGACAACCCGTCGTTGCAGCCCCCTAGCCACCGTAGTGTCCCTTGGCCGCCGCCCGCTCACCATCCTCCGCAGTGCACAGTCCCCCCCCCCGACTGTTCTCTTGATGGGTTTTGATCAAGTTAGCCAGAGCCGATCAATATGTTGCTGTTTATTGTGGGTTTTGATGGTCTGAATGTGGGTCGTTGATCACATCTTGATCATGGTGTGTTGATCAGCTTTGTTGTGGGCCGTCGGATCTTCACGATCTCATCTTGATCTTCTTGATCATGGTTTAATCTCAGTTGTCCGTTTGACCTTGATCTTGATCTCCTAGATCTCGACCGTTGATCACAATATCATCATCTTGGAGTTCTTTGATCACTTTGATTGGTGGCCATCCGATCGTCGATCTGATCTGATCATCATCCTCTTCATCAAGATACTGATCACACCTCGATCTTGATCTTGAACTTCGATCAGATTCGTCTGATCTGATCTGATCGCCTTGATCTTTTGATCTCTTGATCTTAGCCGTCCGATCTTGTTCGCGATCAGTTGTTCATCTTGTTCGTGATTCGTTGCTACTGAATTTGTGCCCAGAAATCCATTCCAGTTATTCTCTTTCTCTCCGTTGGATTCGTCGTCTCTGAGGCACGTAACTTGTAATCAAATTTCTTTGTATGATACATGTCATAAATTCCGTTTGTAGTGTAGTTGGGATCAAGAGACAATTTTGTGTGAAACCCCTTGTTGATATTGTCTCTATAGTATTTTTACCATAGTTGTCTCACGACACATATGACATGAATTAACTTAGGTTTTGCCCGTTCATGATTTGATCATATATGTGAGGCTTCTTATGAGAATTTGGGTATTTGTTGGGAACCATGTGATAGACTTGTTTTAGATATGTTAATTACCCTATTTCATGATATCTGGACACTTGGTAGACTCGATTTCATGTTTGATTGTGTTTGGATCAAGTTTTGTTGGATCTATGTTGATTTTTGTTTTTGAGGAAATTCTGTGTTTTGCCGATAATCTGTCTTGATCAGTAATTTAGAGCATATTAAGGTCAGAATTTTAATTTCCGTATAAAATATGAATTGTATTGGAATTCATCTTCTTTCCAACCCCTATGACCTTGCTCAATTTCGTTTTCGTATGTGTGAGATATGACTGTTTTACAACAGGGGTGTAGATCTTTTCTAGATTTCGGTTCTCGGTGATTTTGATGACTAAACCATTTTGATACCTGTGCTACACATATTATTTTGATCTAGAACCTTGGTCAGTTTTTCTTCACTTATTTAGAGATTACCCAGAATTTTGGCAGATTTTATTGATGAGTTTTATATGCCGTTCCATGCTTGTTTATAAAGACTGTACTTGCTGTATTTTGCTCGCTATTTTGTAAAGAATCGTATTTTCACCCTGATTCCTTTGACTGTATAAAAAATATTTGTGAAATATGAAAGTTAGTTTATATTGTCTATTTTCATTTCCCTTTGGCGGATTTGGATTTCGTTTCACGGTCTGCGAGATATTACAATTTTCGTACAGCTGTGTTGGAAATTTCAGATTTGCCAAACTATCGTTTCTTGATGTTTTTTGATTTCCGATGACTAATCTAATTTTACTGGAAAATTATGAAACTTTAAATTTTAATACTAGACAGATACGGAAATATCCCAGATTTTTTGTGGATTTATATATTGAGTTTTGATGCTGTTTTCCTGACTGAGAATTTGATTTACTGATTTCTACCTGAACGTATTTTCTGGTTTTAAATCAGTTTTCAGTTATGATTTTGTGAAATACTATATAACTTATTTATACTCGCTGGATTCGGTTGGGAGTCTGTTTTCTATACGTTTCAACGGATTTAGATTTGCATGTTTGTACTCCTAGGAATTACTGTTTTACTCCAGTATGATCTTGCTGTCCTGAACTTGAGATTTTGTTATTTCATTCTTTTATGAGTTATCATGCACCCGTACATGTTTATCTTGCAACTTAAACTTGTTACATGATCATGCATGATATTCTTGATATGTTTTGCACACCTACATACTTGTTTACATTAATAATAAATAACCAAGCCGGGGTTTTAGGGACAGATCTAATAATGGATAATTCAGAAACGTGTACTCAGAAGGGGGCCCATATTTTCCACATTTAGAATTTAGTATATGATTTGGATTATTTGGAATTTCGTATATGATTTGGATTATTTAGAATTTGGTATATGATTTGGTTAATTTGGAATTTGGTATATGATTTGGATTACTTGTCCCTGAGTACACTGCCCTCTATGGTCTACTATGAAGTCTAAAAACTGTTTGTTGTAGCAACTATGTGTTATAATATGGGGCGCATGAAGTACTACCTAGATAGTAATTACTAAAAGACTTGATACATGACACGTGAACATGATACTTGATTACATGATATATGAGACTTGATGCTTGAAAATAATACTTGACACTTGTTACTTGGTACTTGATTTCATGATACTGACACTTGATCCTTGACACATGTTTACATGATACTTATTTACTTGACTCTTGATATATGCCACTTGTACTTGATCACCTTGCCATGCTAGTTGTTTATTTTGATATTATGTTTTACTCCATGTGATTAGTTAGTTGTTCCCCATGTACTTGTATCCTGCATTACAAGCGGCCCGTAACTTGCAATTGACGGGTACTTGTTTTCTCTTTTCCTCTTTCCTGCAATTGTTAAATTGCAGATTTTGGAGAACAGGTTCCAGATGGTATCGGTGACATGAAGTATTAGTACTGGATTTGTTATTATTATTTCTTGTAGCTTGCTTGAGCAATATTGTATTTTGATACTTGGATTATTCTTGTATTTGGGCATTGTGACCCAAGATATTTGACTTATTCAGATCATGACTATTTGAGATTTATATATTTCGTTTCAAGTATTCTTTTTGGTATTTTGGTTCATATGTGCATGTCGGTTGATACTTTTGCTTCTGACTCTGTTGATTTTTTTGAATGTTGTAAAGATTCCTGAACAGCTTATGGATGATGTAAATCATTTGCTGGGCTTTTGTCGCGTATCCGTATTCCGTATTCTTTTGGGAAGCGGGGCGTGACAGGGGTTTTAGTGGTATCAGAGCACCAGGTTTGGCTAACGTATTAGTTGCCTAATATATTAGACAAGCTTAGCTCGAACTGGAATCTGCTCAACATTTCACCAACCATGCATGCATAAATGAATTATTACCAACATTGATCTGGAAACTAGTCTTATTCAATTCATTTTGATCCCTTCTTATTCAATTCCTTGATTCCTTGTTCTTCCGTCTCTTTTTCAATCGTCCTCTTTGATTGATTTCTTCTTGGGTATGAATTCATTCTTTCATACCCATCTTCCTTTGATTTGGTGCCATCCATTCTTTTTTGCTTGGTTCGTTGAATGGCATCGCTGGATGCTATTGGTAGAGTCTTCCCCGATCAGAGTGGCGCAGAGGAAGCATTGTGGGCCCATAACCCACAGGCCCCAGGATTCCCTTGTTGCTTCTCCTCCCTTGTACTGTTTGCTTCTCCAGCCTTTGCATTCATCTTCATCCATTGACTCATTTGCTTGGTTTATCTCTTCCTTGTCCATCCTTTCTTCGATTCTAGCTCTATCTATTTTCTTCATCCTTTGCTTTGTTATCTTGCAAGTCTTGTGTTGTTTCTTCTTCATTTTTTATACCCCTTCTTGCATTCCATTTTGCCATCATGCACCCATTCATTATTTGATTCAATTCTTCCCTATTCGTTCTCTTTGATTCCCGTTCTGCCTACTCCCTATCTTCCTTTGTTATCTTGTGCTGTTTTTCTCCTTTTGATACTGTTTGCTTCTTTTCTTGGATTCTATTTGACCTCATTGTCATCCATCTTCCTTCTTTTTCGGGTGTTGCCCCTGCTTTGTTCCTTACCCTTAGCCTTCTGTTTTGTTACCCTTCCCCAAGTTTGTTTGGTTTTGCCTTCTCTTATGTACAACCTAAGCAAATTTCGAGGACAAAATTTTGTTGTAAGGTGGGTAGAATTGTAACCCCCGTTTTCCTGAAAATGTATTTTCTGCGTATTTCCGGTATTTAAAATTTTTGTAAATTAGTTTTCCGCTTTCGAACTATTTTTGTTAAAATGTATTATTGGACTTTCTATTAAAGTCTATTTTAATCCATGGTTTTATTTGTTAATATTTTCCAACGAATTTATACTATAATACCAATCTTATTATTTTCACTATTACCTGGGTTTCTATTATTATTACTACTATTATTGTTATTATTGTTAATGGTATTGTTATCATTATTATTATTAGTATTCTATAAAAGCCAAAGTTTATATTTTTATTTGTTATTTTATTTATTTATTTATTTATTTATTTATTTATTTATTTATTTATTTATTTATTTATTTATACCCAAACCCAGTAATTAAATTAACCCAAAACCCATTTACCCATTATCTAACCCGTTAACCCTACTTCATTCCCTACCCTGTTTTACCCCCACCCGAAACCCGTTAGCCACATTACCCAGACCCGTCACCCCTGTTCTCAGCCTAACCCTAATAAACCGAAACCCTATATATTTAATCCATCTCTCCCGACCCCTTGTCTTCCACCCGCCGCCAACCTCTTCTAAACCCATCCGTCTCCCTCCTATCTCCTCGCCCTACCTCTCCCCTTCTCCTCCTACTAGTTATGCTGCCTTGATGCTGCTGCAACCAAAGTCCCATTTGCATCACATCTTCCGAGCACCCTCTGCTGCACTCCCCTGCTCTGCCCTGCACCTTGCAGCGACAACAGTTGCTTACGGCGACAGCCTGAACCTGACGGAGTGACGGCCAGTCTCCACAACAGACTGGTGTCGCATCGCGGCAGCTCCTCTACAGTGCCCCAGTGCGTCTTCCCTCCTCATCGCGACTACCAGGATGCCAGCCTCCCGCTGTCCTGCTGTCACGCCGCCTTCGCCAGACGACAGCCCGTCGTCGCAGCCCCCTGGCCGCCGCCCGCTCGCCGTCCTCCACAGTGCACAGTTGCACCCCTTCCCCCCCGACTGTTCTCTTGATGGGTTTTTATTAAGTTAGCCAAAGCCGATCAATATGTTACTGTTTATTGTGGATTTTGATGGTATGAATGTGGGCCGTTGATCACATCTTGATCATGGTGTGTTGATCAGCTTTGTTGTGGGCCGCCGGATCTTCATGATCTCATCTTGATCTTCTTGATCATGGTTTAATCTCGGCCGTCCGTTTGACCTTGATCTTGATCTACTAGATCTCGACCGTTGATCACAATATCATCATTTTGGAGTTCTTTGATCACTTTGATTGGTGGCCGTCCGATCGTCGATCTAATATTATCATCATCCCTATCATCAAGATACTGATCACACCTCGATCTTGATCTGGATCTTCGATCAGTGTCGTCCGATTAGATCCGATCGCCTTGATCTTTTGATCTCTTGATCTCAGCCGTCCGATCTTGTTCGCGATCAATTGTTCATCTTGTTCGTGATTCGTTGCTATTGAGTTCGTGACCGGGAATTCATTCCCGTTATTCTCTTTCTCTCCGTTGGATTCGTCATTTCTCAGGCAAATAACTTGTAATCAAATTCCTTTGTATGATACATGTCATAAATTCCGCTTGTAGTGTAGTTGGGTTCTAGAGACAATTGTGTGTGAAATCCCTTGTTGATATTGTCACTATAGTGTTTTGACCACAGTTGCCTCACGATACATATGACATGAATTAAGTTAGGTTTTACCCGTTCTTGATTTGATCATGTATGTCAGATTTCTTGTGAGAATTTGGGTATTTGTTGAGAACTATGTGATAGACATGTTTTAGATAAGTTAATTACCCTATTTCATGATGTTTAGATACTTGGTAGACTCGATTTTATGTTTGGTTGTGTTTGGATCAAGTTTCGTTGGATCTATGTTGATTTTGGTTTTTTGAGGAAATTCTGTGTTTTGCCGATAATCTGTCTTGATTAGTAATTTAGACCATATTAAGGTCAGAATCTTAATTTCAGTATAAAATATGATTTGTATAGGAATTCTTCTTCTTTCCAACCCCTCTGACCTTGCTCAATTTCGTTTTCGTATGTGTGAGATATGACTGTTTTACTACAGGGGTGTAGATCTTTTCCAGATTTCAGTTCTTGGTAATTTTGATGACTAAACCATTTTGATACTTGTGCTACACATATTATTTTGATCTGGAACTTTGTTCAGTTTTTCTTCACTTATTTAGGGATTACACAGAATTTTGGCGGATTTTATTGATGAGTTTTATATGCCGTTCCATGCTTGTTTATAAAGACTGTACTTGCTGTATTTTGCCCGCTGTTTTGTAAAGAATCGTATTTTCACCCTGATTCCTTTGACTATATGAAAAGTATTTGTGAAATATAAAAGTTAGTTTATATTGTCTATTTTCATTTTCCTCTGGCGGATTTGGATTTTGTTTCACGGTTTGCGAGATATTACAGTTTTCGTACAGCTGTGTTGGAAATTTCAGATTTGCCAAACTATCGTTTCTTGATGTTTTCTGATTTTCGATGACTAATCTAATTTTACTGAAAAATTATGAAACTTTATATTTTGATACTAGACAGATAGGGGAATACCCAAGATTTTTCGTGGATTTATTTATTCAGTTTTGATGCTGTTTTCTGACTGAGAATTTGACTACTGATTTCTGTCTGAACGTATTTTCTAGATTTAAATCAGTTTTGAGTTATGATTTTGTGATATACTATATAACTTATTTATACTCGCTGGATTCGGTTCGGAGTTTATTTTCTAGACGTTTCAACGGATTCAGATTTTCATGTTTGTACCCCTGGGAATCACTGTTTTACTCCAGTATGATCTTGTCGTCCTGAACTTGAGATTTGGTTATTTCATTCTTTCATGAGTTATTATGCATCCGTACATGTTTATCTTGCAACGTGAACTTGTTACATGGTCAAGCCATGATATTCTTGATATGTTTTGCACACCTACATGCTTATTTGACATTAATAATAAATAACCAAGTCGGGGTTTAAGGGACAGATCTAATAGTGGATAATTCAGAAACGTGTACTCAGAAGAGGGCCCGTGTTTCCCACATTTGGAATTCGCTACATGATTTGGATTATTTGGAATTTGGTATATGATTTGGATTATTTGGAATTTGGTATATGATTTGGTTAATTTGGAATTTGATATATGATTGGATTACGTGTTCCTGAGTACACTGCCTTCTATGGTCCACTATGAAATCTAAAGTGAAACCATTTGTTGTAGCAACCATGTGTAATAAAATGGGGCGCATGAAGAGCTACCTAGATAGTAATAGCTACAAGACTTGATACATGACACATGAACATGATACTTGATTACATGATACATGAGACTTGATACTTGAACATAATACTTGACACTTGTTACTTGGTACTTGATTTCGTGATACTGACACTTGATCCTTTACCCATGTTTACATGATACTTGTTTACTTGACTCTTGATATATGCCACTTGTACTTGATCACCTTGCCATGCTAGTTGTTTATTTTGATATCATGTTTACTCCATGTGACTAGTTAGTTGTTCCCCATGTACTTGTATCCAAGTGGCCTATAACTTGCAATTGACGGGTACTTGTTTTCTCTTTTCCTCTTCCCTGTAATTGTTAAATTGCAGATTTTGGAGAACAGGTTCCAGCTGTATTTGGGCAATGTGACCAAGGATAGTTGACTTATTCAGGTCATGACTGTTTGAGATTTATATATTTGGTTTCAAGTATTCTTGTTGATTTTTTGGTTCTTATGTGCATGTTGGTTGATACTTTTGCTTCCGACTCTGATGATTCTTGTTAATGTTGTAAAGATTCTTGAACAGCTTATGGATGATGTAAATCATTTGCTGGACTTTTATCACGTATCCGTATTCCGTATTCTTTTGGGAAGTGGGGCGTGACAATCACTTTAGTGGTGATCACGTTTGCCACATCGTGCCTGGTGCCCGAACCTCACTCAAAAAGCCGGCTCTTCAGGATTTAACAAATCGAGATATGCAATTTGTGACCTCATACCTGAGAACACAATCAGTATCCTTACGACAGGAAAATTACAACACCCGACTATGTTCTGCTAGTACTATTGCAATTTACAGGTATCTAACACAATACTCTTATCCAAAACATACACTAATTATTAAGGTGATAAAAAGGTTGCTCAAACCCTCAAATTCTGCATGTCGACTCGCGGCCCCAGAGACACATTCCCCTGCTCGCCACTTCCCCTATTCTGGATTTCGTCCATCTCCACGGTCCGCGTTCACCCTCCACTAGCAAGAATTCGACGGCACCAATCGGATGTCCAACGCCTAGGCGGAAGTTTCTAATTTTTTTAGGGTCGATAGTCGTTGAGTATCACTCTACCCCAAAAACTAACCCAAGTCATAGACGTCCTCCACAGGAGTTAACAACATTAAGACAAGTAATATCACCAATTATCCTCCAATAGTAAGACCATTAACCCTTAATCACAAGAGGGAAAATTCTACTCTCAAATACTTAGTCAAAACTTAGAATTTCAATACTAAGTTGATTCTGCACAGAAATTAAAAGAGTCATAACTCTCAAAATATAACTCAAATTTGGGTGTTCTTGCCCATTCTGGAAAGCTAAAAATCTAGGCTATAACTCTCTAGTTGATCATTGCATCAGATTCATCAATCTAGTTGCTCTAAAAAGCCTTACAATCATCAGCCTGTGTACTCCTTTGTACACTTGCTGCACCTTACCGATAGCATAAAAACCTACTCGATCATCGGAATGACACAAATCTAGATTCTATGGAAATCTGGTCATGTCTTCTACAACTTCCTGGTTGGTCATATTTCCAAATTATTTCATTTGCTACTGTACAAACAATCATCTTTCTCAGGTGTACAAAATCATATATAAAGTGTTTAATCAAACAGAGCCTATAGTTTAGAAACTGGTCTCTGTTCCATGTTATAAAAATCATAACTATTACTATACTTGCATAAATTTCTTGATACAAGGCTTGTTGGAAAGCTTAGAATGTCTACTATAACTTCCTAGTTATACATTTCCTCATATTTTGCTCATACAGAGCCATAAAGTTGCAATCTCATCAGTGTGTCAATTATGACCAAGTTCTGCACAGTACTTACTTAAAATTTCACAACAAATCACATACATAACCAATGATTATCAAACCTGTATTTTCAAAAACTAGACATCATCATGCACATCATACATTAAAGATCTCATCTTGATTCCAAGTATTCAATGAGTTCTTACTTGTACAAAAGTTACTCTATTTACCAGTTTCTGTCATGAATACTCTTGCTTAAACAATTTTGAATGTGTATCAAAATCATCAAAATAAATTCAATATTTTTTCTGTAGGGACTAGATTCACACAGGATACTATGATAAAAATTTCAGAGCTAGATCATGCATCAATAAATTCTAAAAATTCTTTCAATTTCAGGTATGGTAAAAGACAGAACCAATCTCTGCCTTACGACCTAGTCAACCAAAGTGATTTTTTAAAAATACTAAATAAGATCAAAAAAATCATAAATAAATCATGTAGCCTCCAAACATGTATAGGTTCATGCTGTAAAAATTTCAAGGTCATATTCTATCTACATTGCTCTCTGGGAATTCGAGAATACAAGCATGCAAATGTGTTTTCTATTTTCAAGTTTAGATTTTGAACAATCTATCTCTACCATTGAGACCCATTACTGCTACTACTTATTTCATTCAAGAATGAAAACAAGACATAAGATTTAGAGTTTAGAGAACTCCCCACCCTTCAATTTGAAGCTTGGAATGGTTAGCTTAGCCTTCTTCCTCTTGCCTTCTCCAAGAGTTCCTCCTTGATTAGCTTCTCTTATTCTTTCTATCACTCTCTTCCTTTCTCTTGCACTAGGAAATATCAGAATTTTCTGAAATTAGAGTGAGGGAGAGATTGGGGGGGGGTGCTATGGGGGTGGCGTCATGAGGGGACAAGGGGGAGGGGGTTGAGCCAAGTGGCAAGGTGGTTTGCATGCAAACCATGCTCTTGGCCCATGGTTTTGAAGAGATATTTTTTCCATTGCTCAATCTTAGCCATTGATCAAGATGGAGATGTGATGAATGGTTAGATTTGAGTGCATGGCAAAAATATTTAAAGTAGTATCATACAATTAAATATTTGCATATGTATCATACATATATACTAGTATATGTTTTAGTATCAATCTCTCATTCATATGCACAATCATGAACATAACCATTCATATATATATATATATATATATATATATAATAATAATAATAATAATAATAATAATAATAATAATAATAATAATAATAATAATAATAATAATGAAACACAAAGAAATCTATCAAGTGGCTCTCCTTCAATCCCCCAAAATCAAAGGCCCACATAAAACCTCACAAAACATATCCCTCCCCCCCAAAACAACTCCTTTATCTATTTCATTATTTTTTTTCTCTCTCTCTCTCCCATTCAAAAATTAGGAAAATAAAAAATTTTAAAATTTTTTTAAAATAAAAATAAAAAAACTAAAAAATTCAAAAAAAATAATAATTTGAAAACTATAAAAATAATTCAAAAATATTTAAAACTTATAAAATATTTTAAAATATCTAAAAATTAAAAACTAAAAATTTTAAAAAAATTAAAAAATAAAAAATATTTAATTTCGAAAATTTGAAAATTCGAAAATCTCAAAGCAAATCCAAACTCGAACCCCAATCAAGAGGTCATCGCCGATATCAGATCCGCTGCTGATTCCGTATCGGTGACTCCCATCCACCAAATCGAGCGCGAATAACAAGCGACTTCGTATCGGCGACTTCCCTCCACCGAATCGAGAGCCTCTATATGCGATGCGACGACTCTAATTTCATCTCATTAACCGAATTCTCATTCTAATTTTTAATTTTGTGTGTTCAGGGATTACTCAGTATTTTGCTGACTCGAATTTTGTGTGTGCATGGGATCTAAGTTCAGAGAGGTATGATTGTTTTATTTTTTGGTTTAATTTTTTTAATTTAGTGATTTATTTGATGAGTTTTTTATTGGTTTTGATTTAAGGTATACGCAAGTGAGAGATGGATTATTTGGTGGCCTCAATTTGGGCTTCCAAACCATAACAGGACAGGTAAGCTGACCAGCAAGCTAAAATAACTTGGCAAATATGCAACATTAATTTCTTTACTACAAGAGAAAATACTATCGAGAAGTGTTCCCTTCACTGGTTATTAGAAACCATGGATAATATAATATATAAGAACTTTTAGTGTATGTTTGGATATATAGGATTGGGATGGCTGGAGTTTACCGTTGAAGGGTGCAAAATCTCCACTCAAGAAAGACACCTAAAGTAAATTTATTATTTATCCATTTTGATTTTTTTTTATGAAGGTGCAATAGGGAGACAAAGTGGAGATAAAAAAATGATAAGCTTGGATTAGAGTTTTGAGAACTTCATGTATTTCATTCTGTTTGAAATAATAATAAGAGGTATTTTAATTGCAAACTGAGTCTCAGACAAACAAATATTTAGTTACTAGTATTGTAGATACCTTCAAACCTGCACATGCGTTACCATTGTATTTGGACATGCTCATAGTGGTTATGGGATTTGAGTAAGCTCTACAAAACCTATTTGATAATGTCCTTGTATAGCGATTACAAGGCATCTAAAAGTGTTGCTAAAGTTAAAAAAAACTATATGCATTCCAGGTAAGTTCAAGCTAATGATCAGGAAGGCGATGGTTGAGCTTAAAGGTAGATATACTACTTCCTCATATTATACGTGTGCTACTTCAATTAATTTGTTGGACCTCCAAAACTGTTTTATATAATCAAACCAAGTGCACACGTGTCAACCGGGCAAACCTAGTATATATATATATAAGTTATTTTATCCGGGGTATTACAACTATATACAAAGAAAACTACTCTTTTAAAAAGACTACTCTTTTATGAATTAGGAGTTCTACATACAAAGAAAACTACTCTTTTATGAATTAGAAGTTCTATGTACAAAGAAAGACTACTCTTTTATGAATTAGGAGTTCTACATACAAAGAAAACTACTCCTTTATGATTTAGAAGTTCTACATACAAAGAAAGACTACTCTTTTATGAATTAGGAGTTCTACATACAAAGAAAACTACTCTTTTATGATTTAGAAGTTCTACATACAAAGAAAAACTACTCTTTTTTGAATTATAACAACAATTAACAACAAATAGCAACAACAAAATATTAAAGGTTCAATCTTTATGTTGTTTTGTTTGAGTTCTAACATTCAATTTCTTTATGTGTTCATTTTGATCCACTATCCTTCATATGAACATGATTTTAAGTACAAGTTGTTAATTTAAAATAATGATAACAATAATAACAACAAATAACCACAAATAACTACAACTAGCTATTAAAGATTCAATCTTTATGTGGTGGGTTTGAGTTCTACCATTCAAACTCTTCATGTGATCATTTTGATCCGCACTACTCATATGCTCATGAAATTAATCCAAGTTCTTAGAACAACATACAACAATAAGAAGAAAAACAAACAATCAATACAAACAAAAGAGTGGAGAAACGTCCACCTTACGTTCTAGTAGGAACAGGCCTAGCTTTCCTTCTCCTCCCCGTAGGTTCTACTACCACCTACAAATGAAGAACTCTCTTGTTAAATTTTCTCTCTTTCTTTTGCTTTCTCTTTCTTTTTCCTATTTTTTTTCTAGCAAATGAAGCAAGGGTGAAGGGAAGAGGTATTTATAGAAAAAATGAGAGAGTGAGTGTATGAAAAGGTGAGGGGGTGAATTAGAGTTTGGCACTTGTTTGCCTTGGGGTAATTGGCCGACCAAACTATGGGGGAGGGGGAGGGTGAGTGTAAGCTTGAGTTATCTTAGCTATGAAGGAACCAATATTCATACAATTTATAATACAAATAAGCATCTATTACCTATATTTATCCCTCCCAATTAAATCCAAACCCTTCATTTTTTGATGAATCATAAAAAATAAAGATATTTTTGTCCAAAAACACGTACTACATGATTTTGTACAAATGTACGAAATCGATACAATACGTATACGTATATAGTAATATATATTCTGATATTTCTTATTCGTCAAACCAAACAATCTGTACAAAAATAATTTAATTCCGAAAATAAAATAAATTAATAATAATAAATTAATTTTATTATCGGCTCGGAAGATTTCAGTGCCAAATCGTTACAATACATATACATATAGACTGGTATATATACAGATAATGATTATTAATTAAACTGTGAAATATCTACCAAAAATATTTCAATTATGAAAATAAAAATAATAAAATAATATTATTAATATCTGCTCGGGATATTACAACCAGTCCAGCAGAAGCACCGTAAGTTTTCCCCCGACTAGCAACAAGTAATAAAAGAAGAAGTGGACAAGCTCCTCTCGGCTCGATTCATACAGAAGGTCAACTACCCAGAGTGGTTGGCCAACAATGTGATGGTGAAGAAACCAAATAGGAAGTGGAGGATCTGTATAGACTTCACAAACCTCAACAAGGTCTGTCCTAAAGATTTGTTCCCCCTCCCGAGCATCGATGCCCTGACAGATGCAACCTCGGGTCACGAGCTGCTAAGCTTCATGGATGAACTCTCGGGCTATAACCAAATCAGAATGTTCCATCACGACATCCCCAAGATCACCTTTGTAACTGACCATGGCCTCTACTACTACCCGGTCATGCCCTTCGGTTGAACAACGTCGGTACCCTGTACCAAAGTCTCATCAATCGGTTCATTAAATAATAGATAGGTCGGAACTGTTAGGTTTTGTAGGCAATCACAGATTAAATATATAGTGAAAAATATCAAAATTATCGAAACCTAGCCATGGATCTATGCAAAAACCGTAAATCATGTTTAGGATTTGTACCTTAAAGATGGATCTGTTGTCTCCACAGTATGCCGATCACAACACTGCAATATTTTGGTGCCTTTACTGTATCCACACGAACGGAACGAGAAATGGCTCTACTTCAGACCACGGTGCTAGCTGCGGGAAGGGAATGTTTCTCCTCACGATCTCTTTCTCACTTTTTGTGACGGATAGGATTTTTTCACGTGTGTCTGTAGCGCCCAGAATTTCTAATATGATATCTTAGAAATACGTGGCACAATTTCCAGCATCAACTTCAATGTAATATTAAACACAGTCCAAAAACACAGATAATTTTTATTTCAACCTTTATTACAACAATCTTTACAAACACAGCGGAAATACAAAACACCTTGAATTACAAACTTTCTTTTTACAACAACACTATTTTTACAAAATTTACACAAAAGCTCTATTACATCAATTTATCTCAAGCATCCAAACTCCAAGCTCTAAGCAACAACAACCTGTAAAACATGAGGCTAGAGATGATCCCTAACCCCCAAAACTAAAGGGGTCAGCCATAATGGTGTTAGTGACATAAAAACAAAGCAACATAATTAAATCAAGAAACACTGAGTCATCAACAACATGTATCATTAGCAAGAATAAAGGAATGAGAAATAACAAATAAGTAAAGCATGAAAATATCAAGGAATATAAGATAGCAAATAGTAATACATGAAAACATCAAGTGAATCTAGACTAAGTGTCAAGTGTAAAAAAAAATAGGAAATCACAAGCATAAAACCAAGTCAAGAAACACATTCTCTATATGCTGACTCTCTAATGCGTACTTGTTGGATTCTAAGCATTCCATAGTACGTAGGCCCAGTGCAAGCCCTTAACGATCTCCACTTATAGGGATAACCCCTTGTTATGCAACTAATCCTACTACGGTGATGAGAAACAAGATCCAAAATACTCCGCGAATAAGCACCACAGCCCTCACGCGCAAGCATCATGCAAGATAGCTCAAAAACAATCGGAGAATCATCTCCCAAACCTGTGCACCCCACGAATAGGCTTGCAAGGCCCTCGACGTGCAGATACACCAGGTACATTCCGTGAATAGGCCTGCCGACCCTCGACATGCGAATGCACCCTGCATGCTCCGTGAATAGGCCTGCAGACCCTCGACACGCGAACACACAAATGTCCTCCCAAGACAGAACAACAAACAGTCCTGCAACGCATCCGTTGGACTAACAAAATCATGAGCCTATACTTACGTTTCCCAAGTTCCATCACATCCCCACTAGTGTTTGTCCTTAAGTTGATTATTATTAAACCACCAAAATCTTCATCTCTAGAGTTAGTGTATCCTGCCGGACTTAAATACTCAACAACAACTAAACCAAGACCCCCCAGGTCTAACTCAACAAATCTCAACCGCCGGTTCACAGGACTCCCACTCAACTCCTAGAGATCTCAACATGGCCAATATTCACAAATCCATCGTCAAAACGATCGTAGGGAGAAACCTTTCCAATTAACAAAATCCAAATCTTTATAAATTTCAGAATCCAAATTCAATAATAAAATATCTTGAAAACATATGTTCTGTAGAAACAATAATATTGGAATAGTAAATTATAGATCCAAAAATATTTAAAGAATCAATCGTTTAAAGAATATCTGGAAAACTCAAGAAAAGCATCAGTATCAGTCGACTGTAAGAAGGTCATTAGTCGACTGTCCAGAATGAAAAACCAACATCTTTAGGAAAATAAATTCTAAGTAGTAGCAGTCGACTGTAAAGGGTATAGGTCGAATGTCCAGAGCGAAAAATATAATAACTTCGGAAAATAATTCTAAGTGGTACCAGTCGAATTGTAAAAGTCCTCAGTCGACTGTCCAGAACGAAATTTCAAGAAAACTAGAGAACATAGCAGCCGGGTCTTGTCGGTCGACTGAGAAGTCATACCAGTCGACTGTCGACCTGCAGACAGCATACCTTTGGTTGTGCACATCTCAACCAATACGTAGTTTTACTTAATGAAAACGATTTCTACGAAAAGCTTATTTCGTATATGATCAAATACAACTTGTATGATACGTAATAGTCCATAAAACTAACTCAAACTACTTGAATTTATAAAAGTAGTGATTTGTAAATCTCTTTCAAATAAAACATAAATTGTGCATATAATCAAATTAGAGTTTTTAAAAAATTAATTGTTCATTGAAATAGCTTCGTATTTGTAGCGTCCCGAATTTCCAGATTAATAACATAGAAATTACGTGGCACATTCCCAGTGATCCACTTCAATACAATATTAAACATAATCAACACCACTAAAATTTTCAACATTTATTACAACAAATCATTTACAATGCACAGCGGAATTCTAAACCACTCAACTCAATATTCTCTTCATTTACAACACTAATTTATCTCAAAAACTGATATTACAAATTTACACAATCTCTTATATGTCAATTAATTCTCAAACCAACTTAAGCATTCCATCTCCAACTCTAAGCATCTACCTGCAACATGTGAAGCTAGAGATGATCCCTAACCCCCAAACTAAAGGGGTCAGCCATAAATGGTGTGAGAAATATAAAAATAAACAAATAAATAACATAAGCTCATACCTCATAAATTCTTAAACAACAAGTACTAAAGGAATATGGAAAGTACGAAATAAAAGGTAACATAAAACATCAAGTGATACTAAGCTAAGTGTCATGTGTAGAAAACAAGAAAACCACATGCATAAAACCAAGCCAAGAAAACACAAATTCTAAATGCAGACTCTTTAATGCGTACTTGTCAAAGTCTATGCATCCCATTCTACATAGGTTCGGTGCAAGCCCTTAACGTTTTCACTTCATAGGGTTCAATCCCCACGTTATGAACTAATCCTAACACGATGACTACTACGAGATAAAGATAAACCATGGATAGTATCACATGCCCGATAATTTCAGAGATCAATCCCACACCACAAGTAGTTACCGTGATAATTCCGGAGATTGTCCCACACCACAAGACTGTGATAATTCCGGAGACATATCCCACACCACTAATAATCTACTGTGATAATTCCGGAGATTAAATCCCACACCGAAACATTGACACATCCCCACACGAATACCACATGTGCTTCACCTCGACTCCGATAATTCCGGAGATCAATCCCACACCACAATAGTTACCGTGATAATTCCGGAGATTGTCCCATACCACAAGACTGTGATAATTCCGGAGACATATCCCACACCACTAATAATCTACTGTGATAATTCCGGAGATTAAATCCTACACCGAAAGCCATACTGAGGTTCGTGACTCATGTTCCCGTTCATCATATCACCACTAGTGCTTGTCCTTAAAATTTTGGTTAATTTGATTACTTAACGAATCTCCTAGAGTGATGTACCCTACCGGCCTAAATTCAAATTTAAATAACTGAAATGCCACAATGGGCCTCAACAAATAACTCAACACCGGTATACTAGGGTCATACGCCTCTAGAGACTCAAACTCAAAAGTCTAAACTAAAGTCCCACTAAACAAAGTGGCTCAACTAAATGTCTCAATGACATACTCAACTGAATATCTCAAGGTCAATTGCTTAATTATATACTGAACTGAATAACAAATATATATAGAAACTAATCATTCGAATTAACACTGAAATTTACAAATATCCTTCAGTACCAGTCGACTTATACTGTGGTAAGTCGACTGTCCAGAGGACCAAATTCAAGAGTTTACGAAAATAAACTAAGTCTCATATCAGTCGACATACAAGAGGGGTCAGTCGACTTACCCGAGGAAAATTCCAGTAATCCTCACAAAATTATTCTAAGTGTATAAGTCGACTTAAATGGGTTATAGGTCGACTGTCCAGAAGGACTAATAATTCTTACGAAAATATTTTCCAGTGGACCAGTCGACTGCCTAGGGGCTAGATCGACTGTCCAGAACAATTTTTCAACAAATTCCCAAACAAAGTATCAGGCTCGTACCAGTGACTGCATAGTAGGCCAGTCGACTGTCGGCCTACAGATTTTTAATACTAGGTCTGATTACAAAAATCAATTCTGAAGCTTCTAATGATTCAATGTTATGAAAATAGCTCGTATTCAGGAAGAATAATAAATTTCAACGAATCTCATCAGGAATATGTATAAATTACTCAAAACATCAATATGTCAAGATCTAAATTTTCATATCCTAAATCACAAATCCTTTTGTTAGGGTTTTACAAGATCTAAGTTTCTTTCACGAAACCAATAAGAATCTGATTTATACTTCAAATGTCCAGGTGTTCATACATAAATCTCAACATGCTTTTAGCAAACAATTTTAATAATAAGGATCTACTATTTCATCCACCAATTCCACATGATTCATACCACTTTACGAGATCTAAATTGTTCACAACAACAAATCATTGCATCATGATATTTGTTCACATAGATCAATCAATCAAGACGAATTAAGATCCTCACACAATCAAACAAACAAAACAATTTCGATATCTCTCACATATATCAAAACAACACAACAAATTTTTATATTACTCACCTTAGAATTGAGAATAGTCCACAAAGAAATCCTCTTTTGCTAGATCCTAAAAGCTCTTGCTCCACCAAAAAGATCTCCAAAATTCTGTATATTATCAGTAATGACGGCTGGGAAAGAAATTCTCTTAAATATGCCGGATGGGTAATTAGGGTTTTACCCACACTTTGCAAAACAACCCTTCCCAAAACGCAAATTACATATATAGATCATTCTTTGGAAATTCCATCAAAACTCATTTAAATTAGGTTTTATTAGAAAATATGCATTCTAAATCTCAGTTAATACTGTTCAAAACGTCCATAAATTGTATTTTGCACTTTAGTTAATACATTCTAAATCTCAGTTAATACATTCTAAATCTTAGTTAATACTGTTCAAAAAGGTCCTTTTTTTCTCAAAAATTGCAAATAGCTCCAATAAATTTCAGAAAAATCTGGAAAAATACTAATTAAATCTCAATTATTAAATAATGATTTTTCATAAAGAAAACTTAATTCTCCAACTTCTCAAAAAGTATTTGCACGTGTTTCGCATGTGTTCAAAGGATAAGTTTTTTTTTTCTGAAAATATTCATTAAATCTCCAAAAATAAATTTAAATTCATTTTCAAATATAAAAATAATATTTGAAAATACGGGGTTCTACAGTATTTAAATCCAAACCACATCGATACCAAGTCTCAAAGAAAATCCCGAATTTGGATATATTTCCTCAAATTCAACTAAAACCCTAATTTTAGTCATCATAACTCAAATCCTCAAAACATGGTCTTTTAATCCATTACTCATTCTCAAAATTCTTCAAACTCAATCTCAACTAATCTCAATAGTTAATTCATGAACAAAACAAATTTATCATCAACATGGCCAAGTTGCATTCATCCAACTCACCAATAGTCCAAAGATCTCATTTTTAAATCAATTAATGCATAACATCCATCATATTCAATCAAATCGACAATAAATCCAAAAGAAATAGCATACTCACAATTTATATTAGGTTCTCCAATAATCTAAAATAATCCACATGTAAATTCTACTCACAAATAACTAGGGTTCACAAAGATCCAATTTTTCATCCATCCAACATACATATTCATACCAAACCCTAGCATGCTTTCTAATATACGAAATTCGACATCCAAGATCAATCAAGACATTCATATCATTTGCATGCAACATACACAAATCAAAAGAAAATAAACAAGTCACACACCTCAAATGAAGAATCCAATCGAATTAATTGAGAATAAGCAAAACCCTTCTTTTGCGAAATCCGAGATCTTCTCTTTCAATCTCCAAGAAAAATAAAAACAATAAAACCTTGTGTTGTGCAGCGAAGGGCGACTTCACTCCACCTTTTAAATAGGCCGAAATTGAAGGATTAGGGTTTTAAACACATTTGCAAAATAATCCTTTAACAAATTATTACTTTACATATATAAACCTTTCTTTATAAAGTAGTTAAAATAAATTAAAACCAAATCAAATCATTTTACTACTGAGTTTTCAAGCAATCCAGCATAGCCCAGAAATAAAGAAAATTCGGATTTGTACTCAGGGTGGCAATTTTGCACAAAAGCCCTTTTTTTTGTAATATTTGCAAATACAACATAAAATATTCATAAAAATCTAAAAAATTCAGAAATAATATCTAATAATAAATATCATATTTTCCAATTAAAATATGTGACTTTTACTTTCCAGGAAAAATATTTGCAGAAGATCTAACATAAATTCCATATTTGCAAAAACACCATATTTGTTTAAATCTTTACCAAATCGACTCTAAATAAAATTTAAATATATTTTATTTTTAATGATGACCATGGAAAGCCCAAAAATCAGTAAAAATGAATTTCATTATTTATTTGAGATCAAAATGGCTTTTTACATAAAAGCCCATCCGAGGTATTTATAAAAATAGTTTCTTTGTTCAGAAAAATCCCAAATTTTAGAATATACTCCATTATAAGTAGGAGAATTTATTAAAAATATAAAATTGGATATTTGCACGTGTGAAAAAATAAATCTTCAGAAAAATATTTATTAAATCTCCAGAAAATCATTTTAATTGATTTATAAATTTTTAAAATTATATTTAAAATACGGGGTACTACAGTTTCGTTTCCACAGATACATATCATATCTATAGGTGCATAAAAGCAACCCTAAGAGAGTAATGAGGGTTTTGGGCTCACAATCTGACCTGGGTCAAATTCGTGTGTGGCCTTTGAACTTTAGTCGGCCCATTTAATCTAATTAAATATCTAACCAATATCAAGAGTCTAAGTCTTAATTGGATCCCTAATTAAATTCATCTTATGAATTTCAATCCCAATTTCGATCCATTCTAAGCGTGTGACCCTGTAGGTTCCCATTACGTTGATAGTATTACTAAAACCATGTTCGAGTATTACAAAAAGTGAGGGATATCTAGCAATACATCATTGTTACTCAAGTAACGGGATTGTCAGTGATTTGACATAACATATCTATGACCAATGTTACCATGTACTCCAGTCCCTTTGTAAGCCCTATTTTCATATTTTATTGTATTTTGTATTCTTTGGATTATTGTATTTGAATTCTCTTATTATGGAGTATTTTACCTTTTCTTGGATTCTTTTGTTCTCTCTGGATCAATCTGTGTCCTATGAGTTGATTCTGTTCTTTTGTGAATTTTGCTCTTTTCTATTTTGAATTTGATTTGTTCTCCATTGTGTTCTTATCGTCTCATTTCATTTGTTTGTCTCTTTTTGGAGCCAGAACCGAAACCCAGAACCGACAAAATCTTAACCTAAACCCTAATTTCCTGATCCCTATAAATACCCCCATTAATTAACCCTAATTAATATATACCCTCTCTTTTTCCAACGCTCTTTCTCTCCCCGTATCCCACTCTCTCTCTCTCTATTTCCGTAACCCAAACCCATCCTCACACACTCCCGACCCCCGTCCATTCCCCGACCATCGTTCATCCCAGTCATCTCCACCGTCACCGTCTTCGTCTCCTCTCCATCCACATCACCATCGCTCGTACCCCCGTCCTCGCCATCCCTGTCGCCGAGACCCATTGCCGAGTTTTTCCATCACTACAAACTTCATCTCCGTCGCTTTTATTCCCTCTCCGTGCCCCACCATCATCTTCGTCGTTTGCCGCCGCTCCACCGAGACCCACTAGCGCAATCGTCAAGTCCCCGGAGTCGCAAATCGCCGTCCCTTGTTTTCAACAGTAAAATCAGAGCCCCTTCGTCGGAGGTTTTCGTCGCCGCCGTCGCTTCCCGACCGTGGTAACGATGCCGCTCTGCCACCGCAGTCGTCGCCATCAGATTCGTCACGCCGCCAGTCTGCCGCTCTCTCTCTCTCTCTATTTCGCTGTCGAGAGGTAGGAGACGCGACCCGAGTGGTCGAAGCCGCTGTTTTCTGTTCTGCCACATCGGATCCCAAGCCGCTGTCCCCTGTTCGGTTGGATCTGGTGTGACGGAGCGATTTGATTGGTTGGTTTCGCTGTTCGCTATTCTGCCGCACCCAATCCAGATTGGTGTTCTGTGTTTTGGGCCAAATCCGGTGTGGGACTGAGTTCTTATTGGGTTGATTTTGTGTTCCGTGTTCTATGTGCGCCAGATCCAGTTTTGGTGTTCTGCGTTCTGTCCCGATCTGGTGTGTGGGAATTGCTCTAGGATCTTGCTGTTGCTGTTGGTTTTTCGGCATTTTTGGGAGATTTTACCCGGGATTCTGATCCCGTTATTCTATTTTTATTAATATCTGCAATAACAGGCAAGTCTTTTCTTCAATCCTTTTTATTGTTTGTGTTAAAGATGAATTGATCTCATGCAAGTAGATCCATCCATTTTATTCTCAAAAATCTGCTTTTGACAATTCCGTTAAGATTATCAAGGGTTTACACGAGCTAACCCAACATAATCTAAACTTCGTGTTATCTCTTTGATGTTTAACCCTGTCCCCAATGTTTCATGCATATGCACAATTAAAATAACTAGATTTGTACTTAGAACTGCTTGATAAAATGGACATGAATGTATTGATTCGGTTTTAATTAATGCATTGACACCATGATTGTAATGAATGTACCATGAATCTTAGAAATTGCATGTTGACACCTAGGATTCACTTGATTACAAATTTGCATGCTTTATATGATCATATGATTTAATTATTTGCCTATTCATGTAAAGACATTTGTTGGACTGCTGTATGTTTTATTTTGAAATAGATTTTTAACCATGCTAGAGACATATTTAGAAAGAACTTACTAAACATAAAACGTAGCCCTTGATGTTTAGATAATTTTTCCCTACTTTGGATTGAAATTCCAATTTACCATCTGTTAGTTATCATCAGTTTAATGCAACTGTGAATTTCAGACCCTTAATTTCGTGCGTTCTCTGCTGTTCTATATTTTATTTGACCCTGTTAATAGTATAAGAAAAATCTGAAATAATTTAGGCTAGACCTAGACATGTATAGGTATTGCCCAGAATTTTTGTAGATTTTAATAATGAATTCTCTGACCCCGAAACAATTACTTGAACACAACCCACTACATGCTGCCTGGACATAAAACCTGATTAGAATAGAGTTTTCACCTTAGCTTCTATACCTTTTATATACAATAATTATACTCTCTGGAACCGTGTGGATGTCTATTTTCCATATCTTCCGATGGATTTAGCGTTGCTATCTTGTAATGGTTGTAATCCATGATTTAGTACAGCAAGGTCATGCTGTCCTGATTTTGGGAAATGTGTTTATTTGATGTGTTTGTCCCATGCTTCGTCTGTAACTCTTAGAGTCACACATAGTAATGAATAATGAACAATATTGACACCCTCTTGCATGCTCACATAGGATGAAATAAAATGATAACAATTCGGGGTTATATGGGATGATTTGGTAGTGAACAATCAGAGACTGTACTCGGTCGGGCCCTACTATACTGACTGTATTGTATGGCCATAAACACTGCTCGAAAAACACTGACGCTGAACATGATACTCTGATTTCTAGGCCGAGTACATGAACCGTGAATTCACCATCAGTCTAAAGCGTTCACCGTGTGTTGTGCGAAATCTGTGGAATGGGACGCAGTAGTACATACACTAAATAGATTAATAAAATACTTAATAACCTGCATTTCCTGCTTGATACTGATATCGCTCATTACATGCATTATTTACTGTACATCTTTGATATTTTGCCTGCTCTTTGTTTTGTTTCTTGTATTTGACCATGTCTTTATTCTTTGGTATCCATGTTTCCTTTATTCTTTGTTTTCTCTACTTGCTGCCCACGACCTGCTCTAAGGGCACTCTTTTATTTCTTTTTAGACCAAGAATTTACAGGTACTGAAGAATCTATTTCTGAAGGTATTGGTGAGCAACATTTCTAAAGATGGATCCAGTCTCCGCTGCTAAACTTTACTTATTGCTATTTATTTCTTGAACATTATTAAGACTTGTACTTTGTTTTAGGCTCTATGACCCGTAGTTTTGTTTTGATCCCGGATGTTGGATATTTATACTGTTGGTTTATTTCATTATTATTGAAATTTATCTTGTTTCATGTGATTATATTTTTCTGCGTGGTTTTATCTTATTATTCTTATTGCTCAGTTAGTCTTGCACAGCTTATGGATGGTGTTTACATCATTTGCTGGGCCTACGTTACGTACTCATGTTTTCGTAGTCTGGGAAGCAGGGCGTGACAAGGTTTTTAGTGGTATCAGAGCCCAGAGTTGAGTAATATATCAATCAAACATGACTATCATTGTGAGGGTTAGCTTTAATTGGTATATTAGTCGAACTTGGCTCTAACCTGGATAACTCAGTGAGTGCACACCACAATAATCACATGAATGCATGTATAGTAACCAATGTATGATCTGGGTACTGACCATCTTTTGATCGTGCTTTAGGCTATGGCTCATGGGAATCCTTCTTCTCACTCGAGGGAGCAGCAGCCGGACAATGCTGCTATTCTCCAGACGATTTAGCAGATGATGACTCTTCAGCAGGAGCACAATGAGCTGATGAGAGCCACTTTGGCAGCTAATAGAAATGTCGCTGGACCTCCACCTGGTGCTTTGCCATCTAGGCCTGGTACGGTAACGGATTTTATGAGGCTACACCTGGATAAGTTTTCGGGTACTGGGTGTCCGTTGGAAGCCGAGCAATGGCTTATCCAGACTGAGCAACTGTTGGTCGCTGCTCGTGTTGCTTAGGCAGATCGTGTGGATGTGGTTTGCATCCAGCTGGTGGATCTCGCTCATATCTGGTGGCGGGTTGAATCCGAGAGGATGCCGCGACTCATTGAGTAGGCCACTTTCTCTGAGAGCTTCATGGCGAAGTTCTTTCCCAGTGTCACCAAGGCAGAGATGAAGCGAAAATTTGTTTCCCTTACTCAGGTCAGCTAGATAATGTTCTTAATTGTCATTTATTGTTACCTACTTCACTTGTGACGATATTAATTTGAGCATTATCTTAATCAGGGAACCTGTACCGTGGATGAGTATGCTGCAGAGTTTACTCGGTTCAGTCACTTCGCCCCTACCGTCGTTGACACTGATGAGGCTCGGGCTAGTTGTTTTCTGTCAGGCTTGAGTTTTCCCCTCCAGTACCGTTTGGCTGCTCTTCGGCTTCATGCTTACTCCGATGTTTTGGATGTGGCTCGGATCCAAGAGCAGACTCTTAGCAGATCCAGTGTTCCTCAGAGGACCTATTCGGAGGCTAGTTCCGCCCCCTCCCACGAGAGCACAGCCGTACGCACCTGTTGTCCCGAGGAATGTTGAGACTTGTGACTTTTATCATAAGACTGGGCATTCACAGCGAGACTGCAGGAGGGCCAACCAGTAGTGTTTAGTGTGTAGGAGCAGTGAGCACATGGTACGTGACTGTCCAAGTAGCAGAGGTTCTGCACCAGTTACTGGTGCTACTCAGCTAGGAGCGTCGACGTGTGGTCAGGGCAGGCTGTCTCTTTCTCCACAGAGGCAAGTCTTCGATCAGAGACGTGTGGCTCCTAGAGGAGGTCAGGTTGGTGGTCGTGGTCAGGCTTATAACTTGACAACCGAGGAAGCGGCAATTGCTGTTGGAGTGGTTGCAGGTATATCAGAGTAGTTGTACTTTCTTTTCTTTCTTTCAGTTTTCTGCATGTTATTATTATTGTTATTTTTATTTTTCCCTCCTTTGTACAATTATTCATGTATATATCCTGCTGGCACCTTAATATTTGTTTGATCTTCTTCTATGTGTGATTTTAGTCTTCTCTCTCCCTGCCCATGTGTTGTTTGATTCGGGTGCTACCCACTCTTTCATTTCTGCTCGTTTTGTCAATCAGCATGGTTTGGCTTGCGATGCTATGCCCACAGCATGAGACATCACCACAGGTGGAGGTGTCGTTGTCTGTTCTAGGGTTTACAAGCAGAGTTCGTTGCTGATTGGTGGTGTGGTCTTTATGGCTGATTTGATTGTGATTTCCAACTCTGGTTTCGATGTCATTCTGGGCATGGACTAGTTGAGTGTTTGCTGTGCCGGGATTGATTGCCGGGAGAAGAAGGTGACTTTCAGGACTTCTGGTCAACCAGAGTCTGTTTTCCATGCGTGTGAGACATCGTCAGGGCGTGTCAAGAACTCGTTGGATCTCGAGGTTGTTTCCCTTGCGTCGCTGGGTTATGATAGGGTTTTCGCACCCTTAGTTGTGCGGGACTTCCTTGATGTGTTTCCCGAGGAATTTCCTGGTTTGCCGGTAGTCCGAGATGTGGAGTTTAGCATTGATGTTCTGCCTGGTATGATCCCTATTTCCAAGAGTCTGTATCGTATGGCACCGATTGAGTTGGCAGAGTTGAAGGTTCAGGTTCAGGAGCTGCTTGATAAGGGTTTTGTCAGACATAGTGTTGCACCATGGGGAGCCCCAGTTCTGTTTGTCAGTAAGAAGGATGGAAGACGCAGACTTTGCATGGACTATAGGGAGTTGAACAATGTTACTGTCAAGAATCGATATCCATTGTCGAGGATCGACAATTTGTTCGACCAACTGGGTGGTGCTTCGGTGTTCTCGAAGTTGGATCTGCGTTCCGGGTACCATCAAGTCAGGTGAAGTCAGAGGATGTTCCAAAGATGGTTTTCCGAATGAGATATAGGCATTACGAGTTCTTGGTGATGCCTTTCGGAGTGACCAATACACTGGCAGTGTTCATGAGTTTAATGAACCGTGTGTTTTTGCCGTTCTTGGATCATTTTGTCATGGTTTTCATCGACGACATACTAGTGTACTCGCGGAACATGGCCGATCATGCTGAGCATTTGAAGGTGGTTCTACAGACTTTGAGGGAGAACCAGCTGTATGGAAAGCTCAATAAGTTCGAGTTCTGGTTGGATTAGGTTTCTTTTCTTTGCCACATTATCTCCGGTGCTAGTGTTTCTGTGGATCCGTTGAAGATTTCTGCGGTCAAGGATTGGCCTATTCCGAGGTCTGTTTCTGAGGTGCGGAGTTTCCTTGGGTTGGCCGGTTATTATCGGAAGTTCATTCAAGATTTCTCCAAGATCGCTGGACCCTTGACCAGTTTGACTAGGAAGGATCAGAAGTTCGTCTGGGATGAAGCTTGTGATGAAGCTTTCGCCGAGTTGAAGCGTTGGTTGACGTCAGCGCCAGTGCTGATTGTACCCTACAGTTCAGGTGGTTTTGTGACCTTTTATGACAGCGAGGCAGAGTTGTCGCTCATGCTTCAAGACAGTTGAGACCTCACGAGAAAAACTATCCTACGCATGATCTGGAGCTTGCTGCAGTGATCTATGCCTCGAAGTTATGGAGGCACTATTTGCTTGGGGATAGAGTTGAGATTTTTACGGATCACAAGAGCTTCAAGTATGTGTTCATGCAGAAGGAGCTGAACATGAGGCAGAGAAGATGGCTGGAGTTGATGATAGATTTTGACATCAATTTGCAGTATCACCGGGGCAAAATTAATTCGGTGCCAGATGCTTTGAGTCGGAGGCCTGCTGCTATGTTCCTCACTCAGCAGAAGGAGCTTGTGGAGGACATAAGGAGGCTAGAGTTGGATGTGTTGCTTCCCGGATCAAATCGGCAGCTTATGTTGTTGCAGTTGTAGTCTTCCTTGGTAGAGCAGATCAAGGCAGCTCAAGGGAGTGATCAGCAATTGCAGGAGTTGCGGAGCGAGGTTGAAGCTAGTTCAAGTTCTGATTTTGTTGTCCATGCTGATGAGCCGCGTCGGTTTGGCTCTAGGTTGTGTGTACCTAGAGGAGAATTCTGGCAAAAGCTACTCGAGGAAGCTCATCGGTCCACGTATTCTATTCATCCTAGTGGTACCAAGATGTATAGGGACTTGAAACAGTATTTTTGGTGGCATGGTATGAAGCGGGATGTGGCTCGATTCGTCGCCCAGTGCCTAATCTGTCAGCAGGTGAAGGCAGAGCATCAGAGGACCGCTGGACTTTTGCAACGCCTTCCTATCCCTGAATGGAAGTGTGAGAATATCATGATGGACTTTGTGACATCTTTGCCGAGGAGTCCTAAAGGTCATAACGCCATCTGGGTGATAGTGGATCGGCTGACGAAGTGTGCTCACTTCATTCCTTTCCGTGTGGGTCAGTCCTCGGAGAGTTTGGTAGAGCATTACGTTGAGGAGGTTGTTCGTCTACATGGAGTTCCTGTCATCATCATATCAGATCAGGATACGAGATTCAGGTCTCAGTTCTGGGAGAGTTTGCAGAGGAGCTTGGGTACTAAGCTGAGCTACAGTACAACGTTCCATCCTCAAACGGATGGGTAGTCAGAAACGATAATTCAGAGCTTAGAAGACATGTTGAGATCTTGCGTTCTTCAGTTTGGAGGTTCGTGGAAGGATCATCTTCACTTGGCCGAGTTCTCTTATAATAACAGTTATCAGGCGAGTCTCAAGGCTGCTCCATTCGAAGTTTTGTATGGGCGCAAGTGTAGATTGCTAGTTTGTTGGATGATATCGGCGAGAGGAAGCTTTTAGGCCCTGAGTTGATCACGAAGACAGTTGATGCCGTGGCTCAGATTCGCAAGCATTTGCAGGCCGCTCAGGATCGGCAGAAGAGGTGGGCTGATTGTCATCGGAGACCTCTAGAGTTTGAGGCAGGCAAGCATGTGTTCCTCAAGGTATCACCTTGGAAAGGTGTTATCCATTTCGGCGGTGGAGGCAAGTTGAGTCCTCGATTCATCGCCATTCGATATTGTGGAATGTATGGGCAAGGTAGCTTACAGGTTCGCGTTACCGCCAGCTTTAGCAGTGTCCAGGATGTATTCCACATTTCTCAGCTAAGGAAATACATCAGAGATGACAGTCACGTGGTTGACTACTCAGACTTGTCTGTGAGGCCGGATTTGTCCTGTAAAATTCGACCCGTCTCTATCTTAGACCATTGAAAGAAGGTGCTAAAGAATAGAGTCATCAAGTTGGTCCGAGTTTCTTGGGATCCTCGCTCGCTAGGGGAGTCTACTTAGGAGTTAGAGGAAGAGATTTGGGAAAGGTTTCCTCATTTGTTTGAGTAGTGGTTGCTCGTTTCTTTTGCATTGTTTGTTTCGGGGTTTGCCCTATACACCTCTTGTATGAATTTCGAGGACGAAATTCTTCTTGTAAGGTGGGTAGGATTTCTAAGCCCTATTTTCAGATTTTATTCTATTTTTTATTCTTTGGATTATTGTATTTGAATTCTCTTATTATGGAGTATTTTGCCTTTTCTTGGATTTTTTTGTTCTCTCTGGATCAATCTGTGTTCTTTGAGTTGATTCTGTTCTTTTGTGAATTTTGCTCTTTTCTATTTTGAATTTCATTTGTTCTCCATTGTGTTCGTCTCGTCTGATTTCATTTGATTGTCTCTTTTTGGAGCCAGAACCGAAACCTAGAACCCACAAAATTTTAACCTAAACCCTAATTTCCTGATCCCTATAAATACCCCCATTAATTAACTCTAATTAATATATACCCTCTCTCTTTTCGCCGCTCTCTCTCCCCCCGTATCCCACTCCCTCTCTCTGTTTCCGTAACCTAAACCCATCCTTGCACAACCCCGACACTTGTCCATTCCCCGACTATCATCCATCCACGTCATCACCACCGTCACCGTCTCCATCTGCTCTCCATCCCCATCACTGTCGCACGTACCCCCATCCTCGCCATCCCCATCGTCGAGACCCATTGCCGAGTTTTGCCATCACCGTAAACTTAATCTCCGTCGCCTATTCCCTCTCCGTGCCCCACCATCGTCTTCGCCGTTCGACGACGCTCCACCGAGGTCCACTAGCGCCTTCATCAAGTCCCCGGAGTCGCGAGTCGCCGTCCCCTGTTTTCAACAGCGAAAACAGAGCCCTTTTGCCAAAGTTATTGTCACTGCCGTTGCTTCCCGACCGTGGTAACGATGCCACTCCGCCACCGCAGTCGTCGCTGTCGCAGTCATCGCGCTGCCAGTCCGCTGCTCTCTCTCTCTCTTTCCGTTCCGCTGTCTAGAAGAAGGAGACGCGACGCGAGTGGTCGAGGCCGCTGTTTGCTGCTCTGCTGCATCGGATCCCAAGCAGTTGTGCCCTGTTCGGTTGGATCTGGTGTGAGGGAGCGATCTGATTGGCTGGTTTCGCTGTTCACTGTTCTGCCGCACCCGATCCGGTTTGGTGTTATGTGTTTTGGGCCAGATCCGGTGTGGGACTAAGTTCTTATTGGGTTGATTTGGTGTTTTGTGTTCTGTGTGCGCTAGATCCAGTTTCGGTGTTCTGCGTTCTGTCCCGATCTTGTGTGAGGGAATTGCTCTAGGATCTTGCTTTTGCTATTGGTTTTTCGTGCATTTTTTGGAGATTTCGCCCGGGATTCTGATCCCATTATTCTAATTTTATTAGTATCTGCAATAACAGGCAAGTCTCTTCTTGAACCCTTTTTATTATTTGTATTAAAGATTAATTGATCTCATGCAAGTAGATCCATCCATTTTATTATCAAAAATCTGCTTTTGACAATTCTGTTAAGATTATCGAGGGTTTACATGAGCTAACCCGACATACTCTTAACATCGTGCTATCTCTTTGATCTTTAACCCAGTCCCTAATGTTTTATGCATATGCACAATTAAAATAACTAGATTTGTACTTAGAACTGCTTGATGAAATGGACATGAATGTACTAATTCGGTTTTAATTAACGCATTGACACCATGACTGTAATGAATGTACCATGAAACTTAGAAATTGCATGTTGACACCTAGGATTCACTTGATTACAAATTTGCATGCTTTATATGATCATATGATTTAATTATTTGCCTATTCATGTTAAGACATTTGCTGGACTGCTGTATATTTTATTTTGAAATAGATTTTTGACCATGCTAGAGACATATTCAGAAAGAACTTACTAAACATAAAACGTAGCCCTTGATGTCTAGATAATTTTTCCCAACTCTGGATTTAAATTCCAATTTACCATCTGTTATTTATCATCACTTTAATGCAACTGTGTTAGTAATTTCAGACCCTTAATTTCGTGTGTTCTCTGCTGTTCTATATTTTATTTGACCCTGTTAATAGTACAAGAAAATTCTGAAATAATTTAGGCTCAACCTAGACATGTATAGATATCATCCAGAATTTTTGTAGATTTTAATAATGAATTCTTTGACCCGAAACAATTAGTTGAACACAACCCACTGCATGCTGCCTGGACTTAAAACCTGATTAGAATAGAATTTTCATCTTAGTTCCTATACCTTTTATATACCGTAATTATACTCACTGGAACAGTGTGGAAATCTATTTTCCAGATCTTCTGGCGGATTCAGTTTTTCTATCTTGTAGTGGGTGTAATCCATGATTTAGTACAGCAAGGTCATGTTGTCCTAATTTTGGGAAATGTGTTTATTTGATGTGTTTGTCCCATGCTTCGTCTGTAACTCTTAGAATTAGTCACACATAGTAATGAACAATATTGACACCCTCTTACATGCTCACATAGGATTAAATAAAATGATAACAAGCCGGGGTTATATGGGATGACTTGGTAGTGAACAATCGGAGACTGTACTCGGTCGGGCCCTACTGTACTGACTGTACTATACAGCCATAAACACTGCTCGAAAAATACTGACACTAAACATGATACACTGATTTCTGGGCCGAGTACATGAACCGTGAATTTACCATCAGTCTAAAGCGTTCACCGTGTGTTGTGCGGAATCTGTGGAATGGGACGCAGTAGTATGTACACAAGATAAATTAATAAAATACTTAATAACATGCATTTCCTGCTTGATACTGATATCACTCATTACATGAGTGATTTACTGTATACCTTTGATATTTTGCCTTCTCTTTATTTTGTTTCTTGTCTTTGACCATGTCCTTATTCTTTGATATCCATGTTTCCTTTATCCTTTATTTTCTCTACTTGCCGCCCACGACTTGCTCTAAGGGCACTCTTTTATTTCTTTTTTGACCAGGAATTTACAGGCGCTGAAGAATCTATTCCTGAAGGTATTGGCGAGCAACGTTTCTAGAGATGGATCCAGTCTCCGCTGCTAAACTTTACTTATTACTATTTATTTCTTGAACATTGTTAGGACATGTACTTTGTTTTGGGCTATATGACCCGTAGTTCTGTTTTGATCCCGGATGTTGGATATTTATACTGTTGGTTTATTTTATTATTATTGGAATTCATCTTGTTTCATGTGATTATATTTTCCTACGTGGTTGTATGTTGTTGTTCTTATTGCTGAGTTAGTCTGGTACAGCTTATGGATGGTGTTTACATCATTCCCTAGGCCTACTTTGCGTACTCGTTTTTTCGTATTCTGGGAAGCGGTGCGTGACACCCCTTTGTCCATATACCTTAATTGACCACAAGGTTTAGAGCGTGTCGCTCATGTATAGTTCAATCTTTGGTTTCTTGATGCCTGAGTAGACTTACTAAAACAAATGAGATTAATATCTCAAATTAACTTATTTGAGCACGACCATGCATTTTGCAGCCTCACTTAATCAAGGGGGCCATAGATTTCGCTCTAGTTATGTAAGATGGACAAATCGTATGTAAGTCACTCACATCCCTCCGCATGATTTGTTGTATATCCAATAGTCGACTTTATAATCACCCTATTACAGTCAATGTTAGACGACATTAAAATATATAACTTTTCATGTAGGGAACCGTAGTGACTTCAAGTCAAAAGACTATGTACACCATGGTCACTGTGAGAACCTCTTATGACACTCACGTACGGTCCATGCAGCATTCTCATGATAGGTCAGTTCAGTACATTATTACTCTAATATGTACCCATGTGAAGACTTGATATCTCATATCCACGACCTGTGAGAATGTTCATTTGTCTATGCACACACTAGTCTTTATGTATTATCGTTATCCTAATTCACAAAAATACTTGACTAGGGACATTTAAGAACAGTGTTTTGATTTCAGCTAATAGGATCTCACAATCAAGTCATGTACTTGATATCCCATGGCATTTAACTTACTATTCTAAGGACTTCATTATGTTCATTTAATTCACAATAAATAACACAATAAATGAAATGCCTAAATATGAAATAAATATCATGATACAATGTAAACTAGTAATGTCAATACACAACTAACATCTAGGGCATACACCAACAGGAACATGGAGGTATATGTCGACGATTTGCTCCTCAAAAGTCGCAGAGGGAAAGATCACGCCAGTGATGTCGATGAGGCTTTTGGGGTCCTACAATCCCACAATATGAGGCTCAACCCCTCCAAATGGGGCATCGGTGTCACCTCGGGAAAATATCTCGGATTCGTGGTCAGCCAACGAGACATTGAGGCGAACCCCGAAAAGATTCAGGCTATACTAGACATGTCCCATCTTAGAAATATCAAAGAAGTCCAACGGCTCACGAGTCGACTGGCCGCCATCGGCCGTTTCCTCTCTAAGTTTGGAAAAAATTGCTCCCATTCTTCAAAGCCCTTCGGGGGGGGGGGGTGAAAAGCTTCGAGTGGGGAGAACCCCAACAGCAAGATTTCGAATTGATGTAATGCTACCTGGTCAACCCCTTGCTGCTTAGCAAACCAGAGTGGGGCGAGTCCCTCTTTCTCTATCAGGCAAACTCGGAGTGTGCGCTCAGTGCAATACTTTTTAGGGTGGAAGATGGAGTCCAGAAGCCCATCTACTATGTCAGTAAAATCTTCCACGATGTTGAGCTTCGATACAGCATGATAGAAAAAGTTCCCTACGCATTAGTGATGGCTGCTCAGAAACTTTGACCATACTTTTAGGCCCACTCTATCCAAGTCCTGACAGACCAGCTTCTTAAGCTAGTCCTTAACAAACCGGAAAACTCGGGCCGAATGACCAAGTTGTCAATTAAGCTAAGCCTGCATGACATAAGCTACCAACCTCTGACAGCCATCAAAGGCCAAGCCCTCACAGAATTCATCACGAAATGTACCATTCCAAAAGCATCTGAAATCTGAGAGGAGGAACCCATTTGGGAAACCTATGTTGATGTTTCATTCTGCGAGGGTGGAAGTGGTGTTGGCATCATACTCAGGGATCCCGACAACTTCGTCCTTCAGTATTCCCTATATCTCAATTTGCAGGCAAGCAGAATACGAAGCGATGATCGTTGGACTCATGCTAGCCTACAAGGTAGGGGCAATATGAGCGAGGGCCTTCAACGACTGAGAGCTCATGGTCAACCAGATCTCTGGGGACTATGAAACCCGTAATGCTCGGATGATCCAATACTTGGCGCGTGTCAGACAAATCTTAATAGTCTTCGAGGGCACCATTGTCAAGCGTATTCCGAGAGAACATAATAGTCAGGCCGATGCCTAGTCCATGCTCGCCTCGTGGTCCTATGAGGGCCTAGATCACATTGTTCTAGTCAATGTCCTCCTAAAGCCAAGCATCGAGAACCCCGAGGTCCTTTGCATTAACCATGGCGTACAAGTGAAAACTTGAATGGATCCCATTCGGAAGTTGTCACGCCCCGCTTCCCAAAAGGAATATGGAATACCAGTACGTGACAAAGCCCAACGAATGATTTTCATCATTCATAAGCTGTAGGATCGACTCAACATCATAACAGGAAATATAGCATGAATATACTCAACCACGCATGCATGAATAATTTATTAATTAACAAAAAACGATTGAAACAAAATATAAATATTCCAAATAATTTTCTGTAGCGCCCCGAATTCCTAACATAGGAAGTCGTGACACTCTCCAGGATCTTTCTTCAAATGAGACAACACAACAAAAATCACAGGAAATTAAAAACTTTATTACATCAAATTGTTATTACAATGTCCAATGATTACAACAATTACAATTAATTTTTACTACAAGAATGTACAATAAAATTTGGACAGTAACTTTCACTTGGATGCTTTTCCCTGCTAGAGCTTTCCTACGATCCCAAGTCGGCAATCCTTCACTGATAACTGTGGGCACGTCAGTTGATTACAACTGACGAAATGCTATATTTGGCCATCCTCTCTACACCATAATATAGCGATTCCAATCTCAACAATCACAAATAATATTTGATGCGAAGAAAATGTGGTGTCAAGCAAGTGTTGGTGTATGCCATGACCTAATTTAATGCACACTATGCACACATGCTCCTAAAGCTAATGCACGCTTGGTTGAAAGATATGCATCCCATAGTACTTACCCCCCAACCAAACGACGTTCTTCAGTTTGATGGGGCTCGATTCCCCCGCTATGCATCCTACTCTTGTGCTCTCTCCTGTTTCTGATTCCAGTGATGATGAGGCTGCAATCATCCGGCTGACCCGTCACTGTCGTCATTAGTGGTGTCCAATCCTCGTGTTTTATCAATTTTGCCCGGGATCCCAGTTGCAGGCTTACCCTGCGTTACTGTAATCATGGTATGTTGTTGTATCTATGTCTCCCCGAACCTCACCAAAAGCTGATATACGGGCACCTGGGATCCTCGTCGGAGGACTTAGAGTCTTTCCGTAGAGTCTCGCTCTATGGGGACTTTCTCTAAACCTTCTGCCCGCATTGGTCAACAAAGGACCTGACGGATATAAGGTTTCCTTAACTCCGCTACACTCGTCCTTACACTAGAACAGAACTTGCAGTCGAGACGACGTCAACACTCCAAACATCCTCAAAGGTTGTTATGGACATAAAGGCATTTCTGTCGAAGTAGCGGAGCCCCCCACAGAGTCTCCCCGACTCCATTACAGGGGCAGCTCGGGGTCCCTGTCTGCGTTAAACGAACCTAGGATTTGGCAAGGCGTGATGACGCCATGCGTCCCTCTGACAGGCGAACACCCTTGCTAATGCCTGTCCTTACACTCAACCAAGACTAGATCTAGTCCTACCAAGGTATCCATGCTACCCCACTCCAAGACTAAAGATAAGGTTAACTACACGATTACTAGTATTTCTTTTATCAACTGATTACTAAAGGCCATCACTCTAGCCCAAACCTAACTTGTTAATCAACTTGGCTTGCTATGAACAGCTAGTTAAGTTCTACTTGTAGGCTCTTTCTAGTTAGTTACCTTTTATCATTAATGGATCTTAACCCATTCCATACTAGAACTCAACTAGCCCTCAAGTCCGGCCTAAGGGTTGGCCCGTCTCGACCTACACTTGGCACGAACCAGTGACGAATTGACCCCGTTGATCGCCACAACCATCATCTAAGCTTGGAGTTTGATTGCAACCTCAGCCCGAACAATAAGTAGCTCCTACTAAACTTAATGCTCCACGGTCCTCAACAGGTGGTAGTTCCATAACAAATCCATGGAATCCATCCTTGCACGGCGAGTGCGTCGGTGCACGAGTCATCTCCTCCAATGCGTTCGATGCGACACAGATCATATTCTACCCGTCTAGGTTTGTCAACAAGACTTAGTCCTAGAGTCTCAAATACTCAACCCGATGTATCCAATAAGGTACACTACATTAGAAGTAAGTCCTAACCCATGAATCCACAAAACGGGGTTCTAAGAGCCCTAAAATTGACAATTTACAACTCCAAATAGCAAGCACACATTTGGCATTTATGCCAAAACGGAGTCATTCCTGGTATCGTTTCTTTGAAGAATCGCGATTAGGTGCTCCCATGCTTCTACTCAAGATAGACAGTAAGTAATAGCACACTTTGGGCATGGATTTCATCCCAAAATGGTCAACAACACTACCCAAATACAATTTCTACTTTAAAACAGTGAACAATGTTGCCTATATTGGAGTCTACAAGCTACTATAAGCTACCCTTAGCAAAGAACTTTAGATAATTTAAGTCCTAACTCAAGTAAACATCTATAACATGATTTTTTACTTCAAACAGCAACTCTAAGCCAACAAGAAACAAGTTCAAACTCATTTCAATGAACATGGTGCAAAACAGTAATCTTTAAGATTTACTGTGTATCTGTCATCACTTGGAAAAATCATATAAAATCGCACACTTATCCAAAACATGATTTCTCATTCATTCCAGAAAGGTCTCTGTGTCTAATAAAACTTATTAGTTACAAGTTTCTTCATAATAGGTCGTTTATAAGGCTTTATGGTTCCATCTTTAACAAGTACACAGACTTCCAGAATAGTACATCATTATAACAAAGTCATGGGATAAAAACCAATTTAAAATAGTAAACGGTGTCAGAACATTATGAAATTTTAGATTCTAGCTCCTGAAACATGACATGACAACACTTCCAAAAATCAAGTGATTTGACTAAATAGATTTTCAATTATGCCTCTTTGAATAACACCAAAAACAGAGCAATTACAGTAGCAGTTCTGTTTACTAAAATAACTAACTATGTTTGCATGATTTTATTAACATAGCTACAGTAGTCCAAATCTCATAAAATTTGAAACGTAGATCTTATATACATCTGACAATGACATACTAAAATATCATATCATTGCCATAAGTATGCAGCAAGGTACAAGTCATTCTTTTTACAACAGTAACAACAAAAACTGTTTCTTTCTCTTCTGACTAGAATGCAAGTTAGCATTTTATTTTAATAGCAGAAAAATTCATAAAAATTTGGAAACATTACTGAAGGTGTACGACACATAAGTGAACATCCTGTAAAAATTTCAAGTTAATCCAAGCAGTAGTGTTCAAGATATGAGCTACGGACTAACAACAAAAATTCAGCTTTTTAACAAGATTTTCTGTTTTGGGTTTCTTAGTACAAAACAAGTTATCTAAGTTCATTCAAGAGCATGCATGTCATTCTTCATTCATCACAATCATCATTTAACAACAAAAAACAACCGTAGAGGTTAGAAACACCCACCTTGATGAGTTTGATGGAAAAGAGAGATCCTACAAGCTCCTAACTCCTTAATTTGCCTTCTTGCTCGTTGGTTTCTCCTCCTTGTCTTCTCTTCATCTCCTTGGCTTCTCTCGTTCCAAATCAGTAGCAAGTCCCTCTTTCTCTCTTTCTTTTTCTCTCTCTTACGTGTGGAGGTTGTAGAAGATGAGGAATGAGAAGAAGAAGTGGGAGGCATTTTAAAAAAAACACAAAAGAGAGCAAGGGGGTGTTGGCTAGATTTTGGGGTATGGGAAAGAGGAGCATCTTCTCTTGGATTGGTGAGAGTGGGAGGTGGAGTGCAGAGATGGTGAAAGACTCATCATGAGTCAAGATTAAAACATAACCCTAATTCTCTTTCCCTCCTTTTCCCTCTCAAATCTTGGCTGGCCTAGGGCTTGTGCGTGTGCACAAGTCTTTTTTTTTTTTTTGGTTACATGCCATGGTACCATACAAGTGTTCAATTAAACTAGGGTCAACTCGGGTTTAATCGGGTCTAGTTAAAGCTTATGAGTTAATTCCATACTAAAAGCTTCAAAATAGAAAAATAAATAAATAACTATAGCATTTTAGTGCTTAACAAATCATACATATATTCATAAAAAAATTTGGGTTGTTACATTTTCAGATCTGAATCAAAAGGTAAAACTTCGGGATAACAAGCCCGTTACAAGTTTTAAGTAGCAACAGAATTAAATGAACTCAAATACAAAATAAATAGAGCAAGCTTTTCCCAAAGCGAATCCTAGAATGAATGCTCACCAATTCCAGCAGGCTATTTATCTCCAAAGTCTATATATATATATATATATATATATATATAAAGAAAAAAAAAGAGAAACAAAGACAAATGCCGTTAGTGCAAGCTAGGGCCGCAAGTAGTACAAGTAAGGGTATGAAAATAGGTGCAAGAAAATATGAAACAAGAATTGGAATCAAGAATGTATAGCATGATATGATAGGGATGCAATAAGTAGTGGAGTTCAAGAGACTAACTAGCAAGTAAGAAAACTCAAGTAACATGATTGGGTAACCAGTACTAGTAGTAGGATCAAGTAACAAGTGAACATGTAGTTGGTGTCAAATATTAAGTGACAAGTATCAAGTAACGAGTATCAAGTAATAAGTATCAAGTAAGGTGTCAAGTATGTACATGTGACAAGTTATTCTTAAGTTTAATGTTTGATTCTATATAGGTACCACTTCATGCGCCCCATGATTTATCACATGGTTGCTACTCACAAACAAATATCGTTTAGGCCTAGTGGTGGATTTGATAGGGCGGTGTACTCAGGCATCAAGTATCAAGCGAGCATGTTCATGAATCGGCTAATCATATAACTAGTTCATGAGTCAAGTAATAATATGACAAGTCATGAATCAAACGATAATATACTAGTTCATGAATCAAGTAATAACAAGTCCATGAATCGAATAATCATATACTAGTTCATGAATCAATAGTAACTAGTTCACGAATTGAATAATAATATAACTAGTTCATGAAGCAATTGTTAATACAACAAGTCCATGAATCGAATAATTATATAACTAGTTCATGAAGCATGTATCAAGTGGGAAACACGGGCCACTTCTGAGTACACTTACCTATATTGTCCACTACTATGGTCTTTCCCTTAACCCCGGCTTATTATTTACTATTATCACCAAACAAGCATGAAAATGTACAAAACAGGTCAGGTATACATGATCAAAAATAGAGAACAAGTATAGGCTAGGTAGGATACATGTTCTAGGGTCAAAACAAATCAAAATATCAAGAACGACGAGAATTCCAAATCTAGACAGCATGACGTTGCTGCACAAAAACTGAGATTCCCGCCATTAAAAGAATGAAAATCTGGATCCGTTAGAATATCTAGAAGCTAGACTCTCTACTGAAACCATCGCATATAAACAAGACATATAAAAGTTGTAGCACCAGGTGTCAAAACAGCAAACTACACAGAATTTTTGTTCAGCCAGAATTTATAAAACTATGTTTAGTTTATACATATGAAACAGGTTTGAAAACTCATTAATTAATTCTAGGAAAATTAGAGAATGTTCTCTAGTGTGTCTAGTATCAGCATGAAAAATTTCAAGTCATTATCTTACAGGTAGCATAGTTAAATTAATTGTAAAACAAAGTTATGCAGCAGTTTATATGAATCTGCGATTACCGACACAACAGTAGTAAAACTGCGGTAACTAACAAACCATAACTCGGAATTCAATTCCATCAAAAGGGTAGTAAACTAGATATCTGGGACTACATTTCATGTTTAGAACTCAAGTCCAGATTTCGATGTTATCGGGGTCAAAACAGCAAGTAAAGACAGGAATAGCACCATATGTGAATTTCTTTTATATAAAAGTGGCATGATTAATGAATAATATGAGTCTAATTTAGTGTATGATACAAAAGGGATGTAATGGGTACCAAATCAGCAAGTCACATTTATTCCTCAATTCAAGAAGGTGAGATCAACATGTACATCATACAACACACGTCTACAAGTCTATATGGTTCTTAGTTTCATGTGTTTGAATAATTAGGAGATAAAATGGGTCCAACTAATTTTGAAACAAATATATATCAATGAAGGTTTGTGACTCTTAGGATCATAGAATTGGTAAGGAATAAAATAAAATCAACAAACGATGAGCCAAAGGAGAGTCACAGTTACGTTCTACTTATAGTATTTTCAATTAAACGCTTGTACCAGAACAATAAATTGTACAAGAAGATACTTGCCTTGATTGGATAAGGACATTGAACGAAGATCGAGATCGGATGGATCGGATTGGCACGGATATTGATGGCAATCAAGATCAATGAAGATCAACGGCTCATATCAGATCTGATGCAGCAGCTGATGATGATGGTGATGATCTGATCAGATCAAGTCATGATCTTGATGAGATCGTGTGGCCTGAGATTAAATCAATCAATCCTCTTCTTCCCTCCTTCTTTGATCAAAACAGTGACAATGGCGGGAGCTCCGACGGCGACAGGCGGCAACGTCGAGGGAAGCTCGATACAGGAAAACGACGGCGGCGACATTCGAGCGAGGCAGCGACGGGTGGTGGCGAGCTCTCTCTTCTTTGGAGAAAACAGGGGAGCGATGAGGTGCCGGCAATGTTGGGAGACTCTGGGCTTGGACGGCGACGACGATGACGGATGTAGAGGTAGGGGATGATGACGAGGATAGGGCACAGGCGATGGGGTAATGGGTTCGAAGGTCGATGAAGGTGGATGGGTTCACGAGTTTAGTAATGTCGAGGATGAAGAAGGCGATGGGTAAACGAGGATGGGATGGTGGTGGCAACACAACGACGGGGATGGTGAAGGCTAGGGGATTCAGAGCAGAGGTGGGTCGATGAGAGGAGGAGGAGACAATGGAACAGTAAGGTCGGGAGGTGAAGAGATTGGCGGCTACAGGGTAATTTGGGGTTGAACAGTATTAGGGTTAGGGTTAATAGTGATTAAGGTTTAATTAGTATAGGATAATTGGGTTGTGGGTTGTTGGTTAATGGGTTTGAGTATGATCCAAAAGAAGATTGAGTCAAAATCCACTATAATTAGGAAAAATAAATTAGATGAGATGGAACAGTCAACTCCTCATGAACAACAGCAAATTAGGGCGGATAAGGATGATGCAAATGAAATAAGCTGGGCACAAAATTGAGTTGAAACAAAAATAGATGACTTTTATTAGAACTGGAACAAAATACAGATTCTCAAATTGGTAAATCGAGCATAGAGAAATGAAATACAGCAGAAAATACAAATACAGGAAATAGGGGTTACAAATCACCGACCTAATAAGCAGAATTTCGTCCTCGATATTCAGACAAGTGGTACATAGGGCAACCCCCAAAAGAAAAGAAAATAGGGAGGCTACTCGAAAATGGGGGAACTTCTGCTGGATCTCCTCCTCCAATTCCCAAGTCGACTCACCCGGCCATTGAGGATTCCAAGAAACTCGAACCAACTTGATGACCTTGTTCTTCACCACCTTCTCACGCCTGTCCAAGATAATAACTGGCAGAATCTCACAGGACAAATCCGACTGCACAGATAACTCTGAATAGTTGATCATATGGCTCTCATCCTTGATGTATCTCATGAGTTGGGAGACTTGAAAGATATCATGCACCCCAGATAGAGCCAGTGGCAATGCAAGGTGATAAGCCACCTTGCCTACTCATTCCATAATATCGAATGACCAGATGAACCTGGGGCTTAGCTTGCCTCCACCTCCAAATTAGATAACGCCTCTCCACGGCGATACCTTAAGGAACACATGGTCTCCTACCTCAAACTCCAAGGGCCTTATATGGACATCTGCCCATTTCCTCTGCCTGTCTTGCGCTGCCTGAAGATGCTTCCTGATCTGAGCCACTGCATCGACAGTCTTGGTGATCAACTGTGGGCCCAACAAATTTCTCTCACCAATGTCATCCCAGCACACTGGTGACCTACACTTTCGACCATATAGTGCCTCGTACGGTGCAGTCTTAAGACTGCCCTGATAGTTGTTATTGTATGAAAACTCTACCAAGTGCAGGTGATCCTCCTAAGACCCTCCAAACTGTAGCACGCAGGACCTCAACATGTCCTCTAATATCTGAATGATCATTTCTGACTGCCCATCTATCTGAGGATGGAAAGCTGTACTATACTTCATCTTGCTCCCAAGACTGCTCTGAAGGCTCTCCCAAAACTGAGATCTTAACATGGTATCCCGATCAGATACAATGCTGACCGGAACCCCATTAAGCCTGATAATCTCCTGCATGTACCTCTCTGCGAGACTCTCAGTAGACTGACCAACTCTGAAGGGGATGAAGTGAGCACTCTTCGTCAGTCTGTCGACAATCACCCAAATGGCATTGTGACAATTAGGACTCCTTGGCAAGGCGGTCACAAAATCCATGGTGAAATGGGAAGAGGTTGAAGAAGCCCGGCAGTTTTCTGATGTTCAGCCTTCACCTGCTGGCAGATCAAGCACTGAGACAAAAATCTAGCTATGGCCCTCTTCATACCATGCCACCAAAAGTGAAGCTTCAAATTCCGATACATCTTCGTACCACCAGGATGAATAGAGTATGCCGACTGGTGGGCTTCCTCGAGCAATTTGTGCCTGGCTTCACACTTTGGGACACACAACCTAGTCCCAAAGCGAAGTGATCCATCTGAGTGAATAACCATATTGGTCCTTGTACCCACCTCAACTTCAGCTCTGAATCCCTGTAACTGCTCATCACCTGCCTGTGCTTCTTAAATTTGCTCTACCGTAGACGACTGCAACTGAAGCATCATACAACTTTGATCGGTGCCCGGTAAAATCACATTCAAGTCCAACCTTCTCATCTGCTCAACAAGCTCCTTCTGCTTAGTCAAGAACATGGCGATTGGCCTCCTGCTCAATGAATCAGGAACCATGTTCACCTTACCGAGGTGATACTGCAAACTGATGTCATAGTCGGCCATCAACTCCAACCAGCGCCTCTGTCTCATGTTTAACTCCTTCTAGGTGAAGACATACTTGAGACTTCTATGGTCAGTAAAGATTTCTACTCGGTCTCCAAGTAAATAGTGTCTCCACAGCTTCAAAGTAAAGATCACCGCTGCCAACTCCAAGTCATGAGTAGGGTAGTTCTTCTCATGCAGCCTCAACTACCTGGATGCATAGGCAACAACTCGGCCCTTCTGCATCAACATTGCACCTAGACCTCTTCCTGAAGCGTCGTAGTGAATCACGAAACCACCCGAACCATCTGGTATAGTCAACACTGGCACTGACGTCAACCTGCTCTTCAACACTGTAAAAGCTTCACTACAGGCCCCATCCCAAGCAAACTTCTGATCCTTCCCTGTCAGTTTAGTCAACATTCCAGTGATCTTCGAGAAGTCTTGAACAATCTTCTGATAATACCCTGCTAGCCCGAGAAAACTTCTCACCTCTAAAACTGACTAAGGCACTGGCCAATCTTTCACTATAGCAATCTTGGACAGATCAACAGACATTCCCTCACCCGAGATAATATGCCCCAAGAATGCAACTCGGTCAATCCAGGACTCATACTTGCTGAGTTTCCCAAAGAGCTGATTCTCCCTCAGAGTCTGCAAGACTAACTTCAGATGTTCAGCATGCTCTTCCCAGTTTTGAGAATACACCAAGATGTCATCTATTTAGACCACCACAAATCTATCTAGCAATGGGGAGAAAACTCTGTTCATCAGGCTCATAAACACTGCTGGGGCATTTGTGACTCCGAAGGGCATCACTAAGAACTCGTAATGCCCGTACCTGGTCCTGAACGTAGTCTTCTGCACATCTGCTACCTTCAACTTCACCTGTTGATACCCCGAGCGAAGGTCCAACTTTGAAAAGACTGCAGCACTGCCCAACTGATCAAACAAGTCGTCGATCCCGGGTAGTGGATAGAGATTCTTCACAGTGACACTGTTCAGCTCTCGGTAATCAATGCATAGTCTGCGACTTCCGTCCTTCTTATTGACAAATAGAACAGGAGCTCCCCACGGCAAAACACTGGGCCTGATGAAACCCAAATCCAACAATCCCTAAATCTGCATCTTCAGCTCTGCTAGCTCAATCGGTGTCATCCTGTACGAGCTCTTCGATATCAGTATCATACCTGGCTGAACATCAATGCTTGACACCACCTCTCGATCTGGAGGTAACCCAGGAAATTCTTCTAGGAACACATCTAGGAATTCCCACACTACTAAAGGTGCAGCCTCACAGCCAGTGTGCAACTCCATTGCACAACCTTCCTCATCTACCACCTTCTTACCATGCCCAAGGGGTGTCTCCCCAGCATGGAACTCAAATTCTGCACGGCCCGGAATCCTGAACACACCTTCTTTGCTCGGAAATCAATAACAACATGAGACTCCCCCAACCAAACCATGCTGAGAATCACATCAAACCCTTAATTGACGATTACTATAAGATCTACCTTGAAGTCTGTGCCCCTGATTACCATAGGGCTCTGCTCTGCCAATAGCACCCATTAGTTCCAGCAAAATTCTTTGCGGCTCACTGTATTCTTGACACCCAAATAGCATCTCTCTAGCATGAAGTTCGAACTCCTGGCAACTTCACATTCTGAACACTTCTTGAAATCTTTGGACTCTGCATGCACATCTCAAAGCAAAAGACGACACCCCATCTCCTGGTGATGATCCAAGCTGTTGACAAGTCGTATTAGAAACAGCGATGCCTATTGATAAACCAAGAAGAAAGAAAATAATGGATAGCACCAGAATCAAAGAAATATGGGTACGAAAAGAACAAATTCATACCCAATAAGAGATCAATCAAAGAGGACGAATGAAAGAGACAGAAGAAAATAAGGAATCAAGTGATTGAATAAGAAGGGATCAAAATGAAAGAAATAAGACTAGTATCTAGATCGAGTTGATTATCAAATTGTTCATGTGATTGCATGACTGGTTTAATGTTGAGTTAATCCTGACTGAGTCAAGCCTGTCTAATGTATTAGTCAAACTAACACATTAGCCAAACCTGAGCTCTGATACCACTAAAAACCTGTCACACCCTGCTTCCCAAAAGGAATATGGAATACGAGTACGTGACAAAGCCAAGCGAACAATTTTCATCATTCATAAGCTATAGGATCGACTCAGCATCATAACAAGAAATATAACAAGAATATACTCAACCACACATACATGAATAATTTATTAATCAACAGAAAACGATTGAAACAAAATATAAAAATCCCAAATAAAATTCAGATCTGGATCAAAAGACAAAAACTTATGGACTACAAGCCCGTTACAAGTTTTAAGTAGCAACAGAATTAAATGAACTCAAATACAAAATAATTCGCGCAAGCTTTTCCCCAAGCGTAGTCTAGAATGTATGCTCACCAATTCCAGCAGCCAATTCGTCTCCATAGTCTGTATATATATATAAAAAGAAAAAATAGTGAAACAAAGACAAATGCCTTAGTGCAAGCTAGAGCCGCAAGTAGTACAAGCAAGGGTATGAAAATAGGTGCAAGAAAATATGAAACAAGATTTGGAATCAAGAATGTATAATATGATATGATAGGGATGCAACAAGTAGTGAAGTTCAAGAGACTAGCTAGAAAGTAAGATAACTCAAGTAACATGATTAGGTAACCAGTACTAGTAGTAGGATCAAGTAACAAGTGAGGATGTAGTTGGTGCCAAATATCAAGTGACAAGTATAAGTACGAGTATCAAGTAACAAGTATCAAGTAAGGTGTCAAGTGTGTACATGTGACAAGTTGTTCTTAAGTTTAATGTTTGATTCTATCTAGGTACCACTTCATACGCCCCATGATTTTTCACATGGTTGCTACTCACAAACAAATTTCGTTTAGGCCTAGTGGTGGATTTTATAGGGCGGTGTACTCAGGCATCAAGTATTAAGACGAGCATGTCCATAAATCGGGTAATCATATAACTAGTTCATGTGTTAAGTAATAACATGACAAGTCATAAATCAAACGATGATATACTAGTTCATGAATCAAGTAATAACAAGTCCATGAATCGAATAATCATATACTACTTCATGAATCAATAGTAACTAGTTCATGAATCGAATAATAATATAACTAGTTCATGAAGCAAGTGTTAATACAACAAGTCCATGAATCGAATAATCATATAACTAGTTCATGAAGCATGTATCAAGTGGGAAACACGGGCCACTTCTGAGTACACTTACCTATATTGTCCACTACTATGGTCTTTCCCTTAACCCCGGCTTATTATTTATTATTATCACCAAACAAGCATGAAAATGTGCGAAACAGGTCAAGTATACATGATCAAAAATAGGGAACAAGTATAGGCTAGGTAGGATACATGTTCGAGGGTCAAAACAAATCAAAATATCAAGAACGACGAGAATACCAAATCTGGACAGTAAGACGTTGCTGCACCAAAACTGAGATTCCCGCCACTACATGAATGAAAATCTGGATCCTTCAGAAGGTCTAGAAACTAGACTCTTTACCGAATCTAGCGCATAAAAACAAGACATATAAAAGTTGTAGCATCAGGTGTCAAAACAGCAAACTACACAGAATTTGTGTTCAGCCAGAATTTGTAAAACTGTATTTATACATATGAATTAGGTTTGAAACATCATTAATTAATTAGAGAATGTTCTCTAGTTTTTTTAGTATCAGCATGCAAAATTTCAAGTCATTATCTTATAGGTAACATAGTTAAATTAATTGTAAAACAAAGTGATGCCGCAGTTTTTATGAATCTGTGATTACCGACACAGCAGCAGTAAAACTGCGATAATTCACAAACCCTAACTTGGAATTCAATTACTTAAAAAGCGTAGTAAACTAGATATCTGGGGCTACATTTCATGTTTATAACTCTAGTCCAGATTTTGATGTTATCGGGGTCAAAACAGCAAGCAAAGATAGGAATAGCAACATATGTGAATTTCTTTTATATAAAAGTGGCATGATTAATGAATATTATGAGTCTAATTTAGTGTACGATACAAAAGGGATGTAATGGATATCAAATCAGCAAGTCACATTTATTCCTCAACTCAAGAAGGTAAGATCAACACATATATCATAAAACACACATCTACAAGTCGAATGGATCGGATCAGCATGGGTCTTGATGGCGATCAAGATCAATGAAGATCGATGGCTTAGATTAGATCTGATGCAGCAGCTGATGATGATGGTGATGATCTGATCTGATCAGGTCACGATCTTGATGATATTGTGTGGCTCAAATTAAATCAATCAATCATCTTCTTCCCTCCTTCTCTGATCAAAACAGCGACAATGGCGAGAGCTCCGATGGCGGCTATGGCAGCGGTAGGTGGCGACGTCGAGGGAAAGCTCGATGCAGGAAGACGACGGCGATGACGTTTGAGCGAGGCAGCGACGGGTGGTGACAAGCTCTCTGTTCTTGGGAGAAAATAAGGGAGCAATGAGGTGCTGGCAATGGCGGGAGACTCTGGGCTTGGACGGCGATAACAATGTAACGACCCTAATTTTTTATGAATACATTTTATAAAAAAAGCTAGATCCTACTAGTTATAAATTATTTTTTTTTGTTAAAGAAATTATTTTTCTTACTAGTAACTTCCACTATGCATATGAATATATATATGCATATGTGTGTTTTATTGAGTTTGGGCTTGTGAGGCCCAATGTAACAAACAAAACAACACACAAACAAAAGAAAAAAAATGAAGAGAGAGCCCATTATGGCCGGACAAGATTGGGACGGAAAAGGAGGGAAAACAAGAGAACTAGGGTTAGGGTTTTGAACTCAAATTGACTCATGATGGGTCTTTCTCCACCCCTACACTCCACGTCTCTCTTGACCCAATCCAAGAGGAGATGCTCCCCCATTTTCCGATGCCCAAATCCGGCCAAAACCCCCTCCACCTTCCTCTCTTTTGTTTTTTAAGTCCCTCCCATCTCTACTTTCTCATTCTCATCTCCTACAACTTCGACACTTAAGAGAAAGAGATAAAGAAAGAGAGTAAGAGAGACTTGCTACTGATTTGGAGAAAGAAGAAGAAGAAAAGCCAAGGAGGAGGAGCCAAGAAGGCAAGGACCTAGGAGCAAGAAGGCAAACCTTGAAGCTATGAGCTTGTAGGAACTCTTTTCCATCAAAACACATCAAGGTGGGTGTTTCTAACCTCTTTATTTGTTTTTACATGTTAAATGGTGATTGTAGTGACTGAAAAATAATAGGCATGCTCTAGAATGAACCTTAATAACTCGTTTTGTGTTAAGAAATCCCAAACAGAAAATCCTGTTAAAAAGCTAAAATTTTGTTGTCAGTCCGTAGCTCATATCTTGAATACTACAGGTTGGACTAACTTGAAATTTTATATGATGTTCATTCATGTGTCTTTCACCTTCAGTAGTTTTTTTAGATTTTTATGATTGTTTCTGCTATTAAAATAAAATTCAAACTTGTATGCTAGTCAAAAGAAGAAGAAACATTTTTTGTTGTTACTTTTGTGAGAAAAGTGACTTGTATCTTGCTACATGCTTATGGGAATGGTCTGATATTTTAGTATGTCAATGGGGAATGTATCTAAGACCTATGTTTCAAATTTCATGATTTTTGGATCACTCTAGCTATGTTAATAAAACCATGTAAACTTAGCTAGTTATTTTAGTAAACAGAACTGTTGCTGTTATTGCTCTGTTTTAGTTGTTATTCAAAGAGGCATAATTAAAAATATACTTTGTAGAATCACCTGATTTTTGGAAGTGTTGTAACATCATGCGTCTGGAGCTAGAATCTAAAATTTCATAAAGTTCTGACACCGTTTACTATTTTAAATTGGTTTTATCCAATGACTGTGTTAACATGATGTGCTGCTCTAGAAATTTGTATGCTTGTTAAAGATGGGACCATAAGAGCTTGTAAACGACCTTATCTGAAGAAACATGAAACTAGGATGTTTTAGTAGACACACAGACCTTTCTGGACTGACCCAAAAATCATGATTTGGATAAGTGTATGATTTTATATGATTTTTGCAAGTGACGACAGAAACACAGTGAATCTTAGAGCTCACAGTTTTGCACCATGTTCATGAAAATGAGTTTGAACTTGTACTTTATTAGCTTAGAGTTGCTGTTTGAGGTCACAAATCATGTTATAGATGTGGACATGAGTTATGACTTAAATGATCTAAATCCCCTTGCTAAGAGTAGTTCATAGTTGCTTGTAGACCTCAATATAGACAACGTTGTTCACTATTTTGAAGTGGAAATTATCTTGGATGTTGGGGTAGTGTTTTTGACCATTTTGGGATGAAATCCATGCCTAAAGTGTGCTTATACTTGATGTCTACCTTGAGTAGAAGCATCGGAGCTCCCGATCGTGATTCTTCAAAGAAACGGGACTAGGAATGACTCCGTTTTGGCATAAACACCAAATATGTGCTTACTGTTTAGAATTGTAAATTGTCAATTTTAGGGCTCTCAGAACCCTTTTTTGTGGGTTAGGACTTACTCCTAGTGTACTGTACCTGTTGGGATACATAGGTTGAGTATTGAGACTCTAGGACTAAGTCTTGTCGAGGACCGTGGAGTGTTAAGTTTAGCGGGAGCTACTTGTTGGTCGGGCCGAGGTTGCGATCGAACTCCAAGCGTAGATGACGATTGCGGCGATCGACGGAGTCGATTCGTCGTTGGTTCGTGCCAAGTGTAAGCCGAGGCGGGCTAACCCTTGGGCCGGACAGGAAGGCTAGTTGAGTCCTATCGTGGGATGGGTTGAGATCCATTAATGATAAAGGTAACTAACTAGAAAGAGTCTACAAGTAGAACTTAACTAGTTGTACATAGTAAGCTAAGTTGATTACCAAGTTAGGGATTTGGAAATGGTAGATAGATCGCCTAACTAAGGGGATAGGGTAATATAAGATAGTTCTAGGCTCGCCTAGAGGTTCATACTTCTAATAAGAAATGAAAGAGAATTAGAGTTCGGCTAGAGTGATGGATTCTAGTAATCAGTTGATAAAAGAAATGCTAGTGATCATGTAATTAATCTTATCTTTAATCTTGGAGTGGGGTAGCATTGATGCTTTGGTAGGACTAGATAGAGTCTTGGTTGAATGTAAGGACAGACACTAGCGAGGGCGTTCGCCTGTCAGGGGGGCGCATGGCGTCAACACGCCTGGCCAAATCCTAGGTTCTTTTAATGCGGACAGGGACTCCAAGCTTCCCTGGGGAGTGGAAACTTTGTGGGGGCTCCGCTGTTTCGGCATAGATGCCTTTATGTCTGTAACAACCTTTGAGGGGGATTGGAGTGTTGACGTCGTCTCGACTAGAAGTTATGTTCTAGTGTAAGGACGAGTGTAGCGAAGTTAGAGAAACCATATATCCGTCAGGTCCTTTCTTGATAAATGCGCGCAGGAGGATTAGAGAAAGGCCCGGTGAGCGAGACTCTGCGGAAAAGACTCTAAGCCCTTTGACGGGGAGCCCTGGTGTCCGTATATCTACTTTTGGTGAGGTCCAGGGAGACGTAGATACAACAACATACCATGGGTACAGTCGTGACGGAGTAAGCCCGCGACTGTAACCCCAGCCATGAAGGAGTAGGCCTGCGACTGAGATCTCGGGCATGGATAAAACACGAGGTATTTGACACCACTAATGACAACAGCGACTGGAGTAAGCCGGATGACTGCAATCGCACCATCACTAGAATCAGAGATAGGAAAGAACACAAGAGTAGGATGCATAGCGGGGGATCGAGCCCCATCATACTGAAGAACGTCATTTGGTTGGGGGTTGTGTAGTATGGGATGCATATTTTTCATCCAAGAGTGCATTAGCTTTAGGAGCATGTGTGCATAGTGTGTGCATTAGATTAGGCTATGGCATAAACCGACACTTGTTTGACATCACCATTTTTTTGCATAAAATATTTGTGGTTGTTAAGGTTGAAATCGTTATATTATGGCGTAGAGAGGATAGCCGAGTATAGCATCTGTCAATTGTATTCAACTGACGTGCTCACAGTTATCAGTGCAGGATTGCCGACTTGGGAGCGCGGGAAAGCTCTAGCAGGGGAAAGCATCCAAGTGAAAGTTACCGTCCAAATTTTATTGTACATTCTTGTTGTAAGAATTAATTGTAATTGTTGTAATCAATGGACATTGTAATAATAATTTGATGTAATAAAAGTTTTTAATTTCCTACGATTTTTGTTGTGTTGTAACTTATTTGAGAAAAAATCCTAGAGTGTGTCATGAGTTCCTATGTTACGAATTCAGGGTGCTACAGAGTTGGTATCAGAGCTTACTTCAAATTGTAGCCTAACACAATAGGAAATTAAACTTGGATGCCCCAGCCAGAGTCAAGGTTAGTTTTGATAGTGGGATGGTCGTAAATCATATTGTTGAACTTTTGAAACTTTTTCTTATGAATTTTTCCCATGTCTGACCTAACCCCACTACGATTATTCTTTTACTAACATTTATGTTTCAACTGGATGTCGAGGAGGGAAGCATGCAGCCGGGCATCAAAAACGGAAAGCCCATGATGCCAGAGTCGAGGAAGAAAGCGGAGGAGCCAACGGCGGTGACCTCAATGTGGAGGTGAGAATACAACAGGATGTCCTAGCACAAGGTTCACATTGACTGTAAGGAGAAGAAGGTGACCTTAGCCATACCCGATAGACCAAAAATTGTGATTCAAGGAAGAAGAAAAACGGAAAGATTTTGGCGGCTACAGCCGGGAGTAAGGTGCCAAAGGAAGTCAAGGGGATACCCATTGTACGAGACTTTCCACTCGTATTTCTGATGGAGTTACCAGGGTTACCCCCACCAAGGGATGTGAAGTTCAGTATCATGATCCAGTCAGGCAGCGCACCTGTATCAAAGACGCTGTATCGTATGGCACCGGTGAAACAAAATGAAGTCAAGAAGCAAATAGAGGAATTGCTGCAGAAGGGACTCATCAGGCCTAGTGCCTCTCCTTTGGGAGTGCCGGTACTACTGGTCAAGAAGAAGGACGAGACATCGAGGATGTGTACTGATTATCGGGAATTGAATAAGGTCACTATTCGGAACAAGTACCCAAATCCCAGGATCGACGTGTAACACCCTGGAATATACGATACCTAAATATATATATGTATGCATGTATATTGTCCGTATGCGTACACATGATTGCAGTGTTTGAGTTGATTTTGCTATCATGGTGTGTGGTTAAGATTGCGGGACGGTTCATGGGAGGATTACATTCTAAAAGATGCACAGAACGAGGAGGACCGATACTAGTATAAACACTTGTTTTCGGTACGACGCCTATGCAAATATAGCACTGTATGATACTACGGTGGGTATATCATGCATACACTCGACAAACCTCTCGTTTCCCATTCGAAGGGACCCATTTAGGAGTAAAATGGACAGCCAACACAACCCACCACAAAACCATGGGCTAAGCCATGGTTTTGGCTCAAAACCACCCTACCACCCCATCCTACCCCCTCCTTCAAATCCGACCTCACTTCTCCCCCTCTTTCCTCCTTCATTTCTCCATCAACCCCCCCCCCCCCCCCCCTTCCACCTCTCTTTCTCTGGAATTTCAGAACTCAACTAAGGAAAAAAGAAGAGAAGGAGAGAATGAAGAGAGATTGAAGAAGGTACTCTAGGAAGAATTCTCAAGGGAAGGAAGCTCATGGAAATCAATTCCTCTATAGCAAATAAGGGTGGGGAGTTAATCTAAACCTTTCTTATTGTCTCTTGATTGAATTCTTGCATGCATGTATGGTAGTAAGTGCTAGGATGAATATCTAAGAAGTTTGAAAGATGAAATCAGAAACTGGAACTAGAACTTGATCTGAATGCTAATATCTAGATTTTTCCGAGAGCAAACCACAAAGAATTAGACCATGAAATTTTCAGATATTGTTCATATACATGTTTAGATGGTTCATGATTTATTTTGGATTTTTTTATGAAGGTGTGATATTTTAATAAAATCAAATGGTAGAACTGTGTAGTAAGGTAGAATCAGCAGTTGGTTAACAGGATGACTGCTATTGTTGGAATTTTCATAATTTATTGGAGAATGTTCTTCATCTGAAAGTTTTACCCTGTATTCCTACTTATACATAGATCCTATAGTAAAATTAGAAAAATGTTTGGATGAATTTATAGGCATGGGAAAAATTGATCTTTAAAACAGTAGCTAGAGTTGAACTGAAGAACATGCTGATTCCTGTGCTAAATTGAAATATGTAGAACTCAGTGTATAATTAGAGTTTTCACATGAAACCTTTTTCATGTTGTTTATTATTATCTCTCGTTTTATCACTATAAATTTTGTGTCAGTTGAATGAGTATGGAATTTAAGATGATTTTATTAGCATGAACTATGCTGGTTTCAGCCAATTTTGATACCCTGTAGAGATTGTACATTTGAGGCTCCTTAAGGACAAAACTTGAGGAACTGTTTCATTTGAGATTTGTAGTAGACATCAAGACCATTCCAACAAGACCTATTTGAGGTATTTCCAGTAAAGAGTTGATTTACTGTGATTTTTGTAATACTGGACAGAGACTAGAAATCGAGCTGAGTGCTCTGATTTAGAAAGTCCTAGTGTGTGACTGGATACCTTTGTGAGAGATGTGAGTGTTAGGGTGATCTATTGGTGTATTTTGGACTCATGACCAACTAGATACTTGCAGAGGACATCCACACCCTTCCATACAACTTAGATTTGTAGCGTTCGGATAGGTGAGCAGTATTTTGTGCTACCGGTAAGGTGCAGCCCATGTACAGGAAGTACGCTGGCTGAGGCTTGAGAGACTGTTTTAGAGATCTAGATGGTGGAATTTGAGTTTATGGTCAACTGGAAAGTTTTATTCTAGGATCTTACCTTTCCGGATGGGCTCATACACTCCAATCGGAGTTGTATCGAGAGAGTTATGACCTTTTTAAGATTCGGACAGAAACCCGTAGATTGCCTAGTCTTTGGTTTTGACTAGGTATTGTGAGGACTTTTCCCTTGTGTACTATTAGAGTTGATAACTCTCGTCTAGGGATGTTGGTATCTGTTGTTGGTGTTGTTGACTCCTATAATGGGTGTGTGACTCGAGTTAGTCACTAGGGTAAAGGATACCCTGCATCTGTCGACCCTAAGTTATACACTTTCGCCGAAGCGTAGGACATCCGAGCCGTGCCATTGATATAAGTTCATAGCCCCAATCAGGGGTGAACATACATTCACAGCCGGGGTAGCGGCGAATGTAGGTCATAATGCTGAACAATTCCAAGTCGGGGAAGTGGCAAACCCGACCGGTATCGCCAGGGCCAGAGGTCGATAATCAAGTGGAAAGCAATCTTATCTTTTACCCAAAGTGATAGAGTAAGGCTGGAATTAGAGTGACATATTAAGGAGTTGGTAAATTGCATTAGTCATAGCAGACCATAGTCGGTGTTGTACCTTCCAGTCGTATGGATACGTTTTCGGCACTCATGAGTGAGTCCTCGGCTCGTATCTCGATCTGTTAATTCCCAAAGTTTTGCCGGAGTAAGGTACAGGAGGCTAGGGGGATTTGACCCCCGAGGCACTCACGTTCCTATGCACGTGGGTTTTGTTGTTTTTATATATATAAGTTCATAATCTGATCAGGGATGAACACGCATGCGTCAGTCCATAGCCCGGGTTAGGGGTGGACATGGAAATCATACGATCTTGCGACCGGATTCAACGCGGCTTTCTGAAGAGATCCGTACGCGGGTACCAAGTGGGCGACACGACCACCACTTAGGCACTGCAGTGGCGGAACTAGACCGACCGACTGCAACCACCTTGGGCGACGGACAATCTATTGGGAACTGGTTGAGTACAAGAGTAGGATGCATGGCGAGGGTTCGAATCCCTGAATTGTGAAAAAAGACGGCTAGATTTGTGGGCGTATGTAGTATGGGATGCATTCGTGCTCCAAAGTCTTGCTTGCATTAGAATCAGGCATGTGAATTGCTGCATCTAGTCATAGGGTCATGGCATATAACTGCACTAGAACTCGAATCCATTAAACCCTTTTTTTGGCACATCACTTTTCTCTTTTGCATAAATTATTGGTTGTGATTGAATTTTAGAGGATCGTTGTTATCATCAGCTTTGCGTCAGTCGAAGTACTGACGTTCCCCATCTTTTAGATATCGATTCTACCTTTCGAGCAGGTGCAGAGATATCAGAGTCGTGCAGCAGAAGCCTCAAGCCAAGGAGCAAGTCCCAGTGCAGCCGATAGGCCACTCAGCGATGTTCAGCAATAATCAGTCGATTACCTTTCCAGGAGGTAGCTGATAGCTTTACAAGTAGAGTCTGTAAATATTTGTAATAAGTTGTAATGAGTGGATGTAATTTGTACTCCTTGTCCAAGAACAAGGTATCGGTTGTAATCAATGATGTAATGACTTTATTTGTAAATAAAAAGTTTTTAAATTTCCGTGTTATTACTGTATTGAGATGCATTTGAAGGCAAAGATTCTAGTGAGTGTTACGGATGTCCGGTAACGGGGATCCGGGGCGCTACACGACGATTTGTTCAATCAGCTTCAGGGAGCAGCAATATTTTCCAAGATTGATCTATGGTCTGGATACCATCAGGTCCGTGTAAAGGAGGAAGACATACCAAAGACAGCTTTCAAGATGCGGCATGGGCACTATGAGTTTCTGGTAATGCCATTTGGAGTGACCAATGCTCCAGCAGTCTTCATGGATTCGATGAATCGAGTCCTACGGCCATTCATCGACTCATTTGTGGTGGTCTTCATAGATGACATTTTGGTGTACTCAAAGACCGAGGAGGATCATGCCGAGGATTTTTCTGCAGTTCTGAGCAAGCTTCAAGAGCAAGAGTTGTACGCGAAACTTTCCAAGTGCGAGTTCTGGAAGTCAGAAGTAGATTTCCTCGGCCATTTCCTTTCTGACGAGGGAGTGGCCACTGACCCATAAAAGATAGAGGCGGTGAAGGATTGGCCTCAGGCCAAGGACAGTGAAGTAAGTAAGGAGCTTTTTGGGTTTGACCGAGTACTACAGAAAGTTCATTCAGGATTATGCCAAGATTGTGGTACCACTGACAGCTTTGACCAGGAAGGACAAGGAGTTTGAATGGACCGATAAGTGTGAAGCCTGTTTCCAGGAGCTGAAGAACCGACTGATATCAGCACCGGTTTTGGTCTTACCTCAACCGAATAAAGGATATGTGATCTACAGTGATGCATCTCACTTGGGTTTTGGATGCGTTCTGATGCAAGAGGGGAAAGTCATTGCCTACGGATTGAGGCAGCTCCGACCACATGAGAAGAACTATCCAACTCACGACTTAGTGCTAGCTGCTATCATCTTTGCCTTAAAGATAAGGAGACATTATATCTACAGAGAAAGGATGGAGTTGTACACAGACCACAAGAGTTTAAAGTATATCCATCAGTAAAAGGACTTAAACTTGAGGCAGAGGCGATGGATGGAAGTGTTGGAAGATATTAGGCTGGAGATTTTGTACCATCTAGGAAAGGCCAACGTGGTGGCAGATGCACTCAGCAGGAAGAGGAGCATTTCCATGCTAACAGCTATAAGGAAGGAGTTAGAAGAAGAGATAAGGAGAGCTGGTATCGAGATGATTTCTCAAGGGTTGGGTGCTATGTTAGCTCGATTGGAACTCCAACCGAGTCTGAAAAACCGAGTGAAGAGGAGTCAAGATGGCGATGCGGAGACCCAGGTACTCAAGGAGCAAGCGAATGAAGGGAAACTTCCAGAGTTCAATGTTAAAGAAGGAGTGCTATGGTTTGGAGATCGGTTGTGTGTGCCAAAGGTGGGGGATCTTAGGGAGGAGATCATGAAGGAAGCACACACCACCTTACTGGCAGTTCATCAAGGAAGCACGAAGATGTATCGAGACGTGAAGCAGTTCTATTGGTGGGCCGGAATGAAGCAAGATATAGCAGAGTTCGTAGCCAGATGTCTCACATGTTAGAAGGTAAAGGGCGAAAATCAGAAGCCCGGAGGGTTACTACAGCCCTTGCCCATTCCAGTATGGAAGTGCGAGGACATCAGTATGGATTTCGTTACAGGATTACCAAGGAGTCCCAGGGGAAATGATTTCATTTGGGTGGTCGTGGATGGGTTAACGAAATCAGCACATTTTATACCGGTGAAGACAACCTGGTCTTTGGAGAAGTTGGCAGAAGTCTACATCCAGAAGATCGTGAAACTACACGGTGTACTGGTATCTATATTTTTCGACAGAGATGCGAGGTTTACCTCACGATTTTGGAAGAGTCTACAGATAGCCTTAGGGACAAGGACAGATTTCAATACTGCTTTTCACCCACAAAATGATGGACAAACAGAAAGGGTGAACAGAATTTTGGAGGATATGCTCCAAGCATGCATCTTGGACTTCGGAGGGAGCTGGGAGAAGCATCTACCACTGGTTGAATTTGCTTACAACAATAGCTACCAGGATAGTATCGGGAGGCAGTGTAGGACACCCGTATGCTGGTATGAAGTGGGCGAGAGGCAGATGTTCGGACTGAAAATTGTACATTAGACTTCGGAAAAGGTTGAATTGATAAAAAAGAGGCTACAGATCGCGCAGAGTAGGTATAAGAGCTATGTCGACAACCGCCGTAGGAGCTAGAACTTACGGAAGGAAATTTTGTATTCTTGAAGGTCTTGCCGACCAAGGGCGTGGTTAGATTTGGAAGGGGTGGCAAGCTGGCCCCGAGGTACATTGGAACCTACAGAATCTTGAAAAGGATCGAGAAAGCCACCTACAGGTTGTAACTACCCCCAAGTTAGCTCAGGTGCATGGTGTTTTCCATGTCTCCATGTTGAGGAAGTACGTGCCAGACCCGAGTCATCAACTACCCGAAATTCCAGAAGACTTGCAAGTGGACCTCTCCTACAAGGAACGGCCTGTGCAGATAATAGATCATCAAGAGAAGGTGCTGAGAAACAAGATCATTCCGATGGTCAAGGTTCTCTGGAGGAATTAATTCGTCGAAGAAGCTACTTTGGATCCAGAGAGCCGAATGCAGGAGACTTACCCGGAATTATTGGTGTAAAAAAAATTTTCTTTTCATTTCAGTTTTCCTTTCACTAAGAATAGTTCTAAGGACAGAACTATTCTAAGGAGAGAGTGATGTAACGACCCTAATTTTTTATGACTACGTTTTATAAACAAACTAGATCCTACTAGTTATAAAAAATATTTTTTGGTTAAAGGAATTATTTTTCTTACTAGTAACTTCCACTATGCATATGAATATATATATATATATATGCATGTGTGTGTTTTTTTGAGTTTGGGCTTGTGAGGCCCAATGTAACCAACAAAACAACACACAAACAAAAGAAAAAAATGAAGAGAGAGCCCATTATGGCCGACCAAGATTGGGAGGGAAAAGGAGGGAAAACAAGAGAACTAGGATTAGGGTTTTGAACTCAAATTGACTCATGATGGGTCTTTCTCCACCCCTACACTCCACCTCTCTCATGACCCAATCCAAGAGGAGATGCGCCCCCATTTTCCCATGCCCAAATCCGGCCAAAACCCCCTCCACCTTCCTCTCTTTTGTTTTTTAAACCCCTCCTATCTCTACTTCTCATTCCCATCTCCTACAACTTCCACACTTAAGAGAAAGAGAAAAAGAAAGAGAGTAAGAAAGACTGGCCACTGATTTAGAGTAAGAAGAAGAAGAAAAGCCAAGGAGGAGGAACCAAGGAGCCAAGAAGGCAAGGAGCTAGGAGCAAGAAGGCAAACCTTGAAGCTAGGAGCTTGTAGGAACTCTTTTCCATCAAAACTCATCAAGGTGGGTGTTTCTAACCTCTTTGTTTGTTTTTGCTTGTTAAATGGTGATTGTAGTGACTGAAAAATGACATGCATGCCCTCGAATGAACCTTAATAACTCGTTTTGTGTTAAGAAATCCATAACATAAAATCCTGTTAAAAAGCTGAAATTTTGTTGTTAGTCCGTAGCTCATATCTTGAACACTACTGGTTAGATTAACTTGAAATTTTTATATGATGTTCATTCATGTGTCGTGAACCTTCAGTAGTTATTCTAGATTTTTATGAATTTTTCTGCTATTAAAATAAAATGCAAACTAGTATGCTGGTCATAAGAAAGAAAAAAAACAGTTTTTGTTGTTACTGTTGTGAGAAAAGTGACTTGTATCTTGCTACATGCTTATGGGAATGATTTGAAATTTTAGTACGTCAATTTTGAATGTATCTAAGACCTATGTTTCAAATTTCATGAGTTTTGGATCACTATAGCTATGTTAATAAAATCATGCAAACTTAGCTAGTTATTTTAGTAAACAGAACTGTTGATGTTATTGCTCTATTTTTGTTGTTATTCAAAGAGGCATAATTAAAAACCTACTGGGTAGAATCACCTGACTTTTTGAAGTGTTGTAACATCATGCGTTAGGAGCTAGAATCTAAAATTTCATAATGTTCTGACACCGTTTACTATTTTAAATTGATTTTATCCCATGACTGTGTTAATATGATGTGCTATTCTTGAAATCTGTATGCTTGTTAAAGATGGGACCATAAGAGCTTGTAAACGACCCTATCTGAAGAAACTTAAAACTAGGATTTTTTAGTAGACACACAGACCTTTCTGGAATGACCAAGAAATCATGATTTGGATAAGTGTACGATTTTATATGATTTTTGCAAGTGACGACAGAAACACAGTGAATCTTAGAGCTCACTGTTTTGCACCATGTTCATGGAGATGAGTTTGAACTTGTACTTTATTAGCTTAAAGTTGTTGTTTGAAGTCACAAATCATGTTATAGATGTGGACATAAGTTGGGACTTAAATGATCTAAAGTCCCTTGCAAAGAGTAGCTCATAGTTGCTTGTAGACCCCAATATAGACAACGTTGTTCACAGTTTTGAAGTGGAAATTGTATTGTTGACCATTTTGGGATGAAAACAATGCCCAAAGTGTGCTTATACTTGTTGTATAACTTGAGTAAAACCATGGGAGCAGCCAATCGCGATTCTTCAAAGAAATGGGACTAGGTATGACTCTGTTTTGGCATAAATGCCAAATGCGTGCTTCCTGTTTGGAATTGTAAATTGTCAATTTTAGGGCTCTTAGAATCCCTTTTCGTGGATTCATGGGTTAGGACTTACTCCTAGTGTAGTGTAACTTGTTGGGATACATCGATTGAGTATTGAGACTCTAGGACTAAGTCTTGTTGACAAACCTAGACGGGTAGAATAGGACACATGTCGCACCGAACGCGTTAGAGGAGATGACTCGTGCGCCGAGGCACTCGCTGTGCAAGGATGGATTCCATGGATGTGTTTTGGAGCTATCACTATTCAAGGAACGTGGAGCGTTAAGTTTAGCGGGAGCTACTCGTTGGTCGGGCCGAGGTTGCGATCGAACTCCAAGCGTAGATGATGATTACGGCGATCGACAGAGTCGGTTCGTCGTTGGTTCGTGCCAAGCGTAGATGATGATTACGGCGATCGACAGGAGGGCTAGTTGTTTCCTATCATGGGATGGGTTGAGATCCATTAATGATAAAGGTAACTAACTAGAAAGAGTCTACAAGTAGAACTTAACTAGTTGTTCATAGCAAGCTAAGTTGATTACCAAGTTTGGGATTTGGAAATGGTAGATAGAAAGCCTAACTAAGGGGATGGGTAATATGAGATAGTTCTAGGCTGTCCTAGAGGTTCATACTTCTAATAAGAAATGAAAGAGAATTAGAATTTGGCTAGAGTGATGGATTCTAGTAATCGGTTGATAAAAGAAATGCTCGTGATCATGTAATTAATCTTATCTTTAATCTTGGAGTGGGGTAGAATTGATGCTTTGGTAGGACTAGATCGAGTCTTGATTGAATTTAAGGATAGGCACTTGCGAGGGTGTTCGCCTGTCAGGGGGACGCATGGCGTTATCACGTATGGCCAAATCCTAGGTTCGTTTAATGCGGACAGGGACCCCGAGCTGTCCTGAGGAGTGGAAACTCTGTGGGGGCACCTGCTGTTTCGATATGGATGCCTTTATGTCCATAACAACCTTTGAGGAGGTTTAGAGTGTTGACTTCGTCTCGACTGCAAGTTCTGTTCTAGTATAAGGACGAGTGTAGCGGGGTTGGGGAAACCCTATATCCGTCAGGACCTTTGTTGATCAATGCGGGCAGGAGGATTAGAGAAAGGCCCGGTGAGCGAGAACCTACGGGAAAGACTCTAAGTCCTTCAGTGGGGAGCCCTGGTGTTTGTATATCAGCTTTTGGTGAGGTCCGGGGAGACATAGATACAGCAACATACCATGCATATAGTCATGACGGAGTAAGTCTGCAACTGTAACTCCAGTCGTGAAGGAGTAAGCCCGTGGCTGAGATCCCGGGCATAGTGGATAAAACACGAGGTATTGGACACCACTAATAACAGCAGTGACTGGAGTAAGCCGGACGACTGCAGTCTCTCCATCACTGGAATCAGAGACAAGAAAAAACACACAAGAGTAGAATGCATAGCGGGGGATCGAGCCTCATCAGACTGAAGAACGTCGTTTGGTTGGGGGATGTGTAGTATGGGATGCATATCTTTCAACCAAGCGTGCATTAGCTTTTAGGAGCATGTGTGCATAGTGTGTGCATTAGATTAGGCCATGGCATACACGGATACTTGTTTGACATCACCTTTTTCTTCGCATCAAATATTTATGGTTGTTGAGGTTGGAATCGTTATATTATTGCGTAGAGAGGATAGCCGCATTTCGTCAGTTGTATTCAATTGACGTTCCCACAGTTATCAGTGCAGGATTTCCGACTTGGGAATGTCAGAAAGCTCTAGCAGGGGAAAGCATCCAAGTCAAAGTTACCGTCCAAATTTTATTGTCCATTCTTGTTGTAACAATTAATTGTAATTGTTGTAATCACTCGACATTGTAATAACAATTGGATGTAATAAAAGTTTTTAATTTTCTGCAATTTTTGTTGTGTTGTGACTCATTTGAAGAAAGATCCTAGAGTGTGTCACGAGTTCCTATGTTAGGAGTTTGGGGCGCTACAGACGACGACAGATGTAGAGGTAGAGGATGACGACGAGGATAGGGCACAGGCGATGGGGTAATGGGTTCGAAGGTCGATGAAGGTGGATGGGTTCACGAGTTCGGCAATGTCAAGGATGAAGAAGATGATGGGTAAACGAGGATGGGAAGGTGGTGGCGACTCAACGATGGAGATGCGAAGGCTAGGGGATTCAGAGCAGAGGTGGGTTGATGAGAGGAGAAGGTGGAGACGATGGTACAGTAAGGGTCGGGAGGTGAAGAGATTGGTGGCTACAGAATTTGGGGTTGAACATTATTAGGGTTAATGTTAATAGTGATTAAGGTTTAAATAGTATAGGATTATTGGGTTGTGGGTTGTTGGTTAATGGGTTTGAGTAGTATCCAAAAGGAGATTGAGTCAAAATCCACTATAATTAGGAAAATTAAATTAGATGAGATGAAACAGTCAACTCCTCATGAACAACAACAAATTAGGGCAGATATGGATGATGTAAATGAATTAAATTGGGCACAAAATTAAGTCGAAACAAAAATAGATGACTTTTATTAGAACTGGAACAAAATACCGATTCTTAAATTGGTAAATACAGCACAGAGAAATGAAATATAACAGAAAATACAAATACAGGAAACAGGGGTTACAGAAGTTCTTGATAGATGGTGAACTCCCACAAGACCCAGCCGAAGCCAAAAAGATAAGAGTCCTGATCGAAGAGATTCACCTTGATTGACGATGTGCTCTTCAAGCGCTCATACACTAAAATGGATGAGATTCCATATCTCTGCTATTTGAGTCCCGATGAAGCCAAGTATGCACTGGAGGAGTTGCAAGAGGGAATTGGAGGGTGCCATATGGGGCAAGTTGCTCGCCAGGAAAGTACCCAACCACGGGTACTTTTGGCCGATCATACAGCGAGACACCCATGATCTTGTGAAAAAATGTGGCCCCTGCCAGAGATTCTCTTTGATCAGATTCACGCCACATGCCATGCTCAAGTCACTTGCCAGTCTGGCCCCCTTTGCCAAGTTCGGGATGGATCTAGTCAGCCCCTTCTCGAAGGCCACGGGCCAAAGGCGCTTCCTCATTGTAGCCATCGACTACTTCACCAAGTGAGTCGAGGT